>CP106722.1:135372446-135921076 GCA_025506655.1 Gossypium rotundifolium
CTTTGCCCTAAGGCTTTTATCATGTACTTATACATTTTAGCTAACAACAGTCATATGGCTTTATTGGCCTTTCTTTTGGCTTGGACCGTAATTTCACCACAAACTTTCCTTTAATATTCTCTGTATGTATATTAGCACGTATTGCTACTCTCATGGCCTAGCCTTGGCATTGTCTATCATCTCTCTTCATTCTGACGAGTCCTACAGTAGAAGGCATCTGTAATAAGTTCACAAGAACTTAGTGAGGCGTTATCATACATACATTCAACATTATATATATACACAATAAGCATACATCACAACATAACACCATACTTAACAGAATCAAACAATCACTCATCCAGTTTGTCACAGCACAAGTATTACATTCTTCTTACCAGATAGTCCTTCACATTTAGTCATGATCTTACCTTGATTGATGTGAAAAATTCTAAATCTTTGACATGCTTGATGCTCTTCCACATTCATTTATCATACTTATCTTAGTTGAAGTCTTTCGAATAACTTATAGGTTTGTTTTGACAACTCACTCTTCCATCAAAGTTTGCCACATTGGCGTTGCCTTTGAATGTTTTCTCCCGAGATTATTTCACAAACTACGCCACTATGATGTACACTTCACTTCAGATGTTTTCCCTTGTCTTTAAAAGTTTTTGAAACACGCTTTATCAACGGATAGCCACAAAGGCATCTAGACATCATCAGATGGCCACTAAAGCATCCACTTGCATCCAAACAATCATCGTCACAAAGCGCACATATAATGGAAATAGCCATAAGGCTTCCACATACAACAAGTTCTGCCACAAAGTCTTAAACGTCAGTTAACAGCCACTAAGTCTCACATATAGCAAGTTCTGGCCATAAAGGCTCACGTATAGCAAGTACCCTCCATAAGGGCTTATAGGAAACAACCAAAGAGGCTATCAGAACAACCACAAGGGCTTCCTTAGAAACACTACAAAGGCTTCCACGAAATAGCCATAAAGTCTTCAACAAAATTGGTAACTTGGTATTATTGAAAATAGGGGTTTGCCTACATTCATCGTTATGAGGTTTGCCCCTCATCTCCTAGTACTCACCTAACCATCCATTGTAGGTATCCATGTGACATACTCAAACGTGGTCTTCATTTGCCATATCTTGCCATAGAAATATGGCTATGCCTTACACTATATTCACATACCCCATATGTTTCCAAAGTCCTAGACTAAGTCTTACATGATATGGTATTCGCTGCCATGGATATTGTAATAGCCCGATTTTGGGCCTAGTCGAAACTATGGTTTTAGGACCATAAATCTAATGTAGTAAAGTTTATTTTTATTATATTTTTATGGTATAAAATTTCACAAAATGATTTCGCGAAAATTTCATTCGAAAATTTTGACGTTTAGGCACTTAATTTAGTCAAAAGGACTAAATTGTAAAAGGTACAAAAGTTGAGTTCTACATGCTAGAGGTGTCTAATTGCTATGAAATTTTAAATTGAAGGTTCTTCTATGGTAATTAGACCATTGGTTAAGTTAGTGGACAAAAATGGACAAGGGGTAAGAGAATTTTCATGTTTTAAATTAGGGGCATTTTGGTTATTTGGATAATTAAATGAATTAATAATCAAATTAAAAGCCAATTTTTATTCATCTTCAACCCCTTGGTTGAAAATTTCAAGAAGGATACATAGATAAGGTTTTTCAAGCTTCCAAGCTCGATTGTAAGTCCGTTATTGCCCCGCTTTTAATGCTCTTTACATTTTTGAAGTTGTTATCACTCGATCTACCTATTTCTACCATTAAATTAAGAAAATATCAAGGTATAGGGTTTGACCCATGTTGGATATTTGTGTATTTTGATGTCTAATGGTAGATTATGCATGTTTGATGTGTGATAAACAACTTTTGCTAGGTGGTTTTTGATGAAAATGTCAAATGGACCTATTTTTAAAAAGGTTATAAAATGTGTGTAAAATTATGATCAAATGAAAAATATGGATTGCTAATAAGTATAAAAGTGGATCGACTAGGCATGGGAATTAAAGAAATTGAATAGATTTCATTTTTTGAGCCTAGGGGAAAAATATAAATATATCAAGTTTAAGGGCAAAAATGTAATTTTAACATATGTGATTTTTGGACTGAATTGAATAATGTGAAAATAAATGAGTTAAATTTTCTATTATAGATCAAGAGAAACGAGGTTCAGACCTAGATGGGGGAAAACAAAGTATTTGACGATTAGGTCCCATTCCTACTATTTTTATACCGAGGTAAGTTCGTATGTAAATAATGCATTATTTTATTTATGTTCTAAATTCTTTAATATTGTATGAATTATGACCGACTCCTTGAACATAATCAACAAAGTTCGACAAGCGAGAAAATCCTGGTTGAACCTTAGGAATAGTTAGGATACAAATGTCATGCCATTAGGGTTATTGAGATTTCGTGTAAGACCATATCTAGGATATGGCATCAATGTGAGACTTCATGTAAGACCATAGCTGGGCTATTGGAAATGATATGAGATCCCATGTAAGACCATATCTAGGATATAGCATTGGTATGGTATTGTGAATGCGAGATGTCCCGAGTATCCTTTAGTATTCCAAGTGGTTCAACGGGTAGTTCGACAGAAATGTTAAGGTTGTGAAAGATTATGGTATGTTGCACTTGGGTACAGGTATGTACATAAAACTCATGCTTAATGAGCTCGATATGTTATGAACCCTCGGTAAGTTTGTGATTGAGTAAGTTTGACTATGAGAATTATAGTGACATTTATGTTAATTTACATCATGTTAATTATGTGTTAAATGTTTGTTATAATGCCTATTATTTTCATAGGAACTTACTAAGCTTTAAAGCTTACTCCCCTTTCTTTTCCCTTGTTTTATAGTGTCTCCAAGCTAGCTCTCGGATCGGAGACTGTCGAAGATTCACTCACACTATCATCATATCATTTTGGGTACCTATGAATTTAACATTTTCAGTTATGGCATGTATAGAGACTTGGTTATTTTGTTATGTGTCATAATTGATTCGGGCCAAATGCGTTGGCTAATGTTGGTTGATAATTCATTTTGTAAATTGCCATTAAAATTGGCCAATACTGGTTTAGGTATATATATACAATTGATGATGCCTTTCATGGATGTGGAAGTTTGCATAGTATAAGTTGTTAAGCAGGTGATGTTTTTATGTAATTGATGGCAATATATGAATGAGTGTTGCTGCTTCATTTGTGGCTGATTCGGTTGAATGTATATGCTTGGATTGGTGTTATGTTTTGTTGTGTAGGCATGTGCATGGAAAGGTGACAAAATTGCTTGGTAAATAGCCTTGTTTCTTTCCACACAAGCGTGTGTCTAGGCCGTGTGTGACACACGGCTTGCCCTATGGGCATGTGTTGCCATGTGTCCCTTGCACCTAAATTGTTGCAAAACAAAATTCTTAGTAATGAGCACACGGGCGGAGACACGGGCATGTGTCTCAGTCTTGTTGATGGCACGGCCTCGAACACAGGCGTGTGACTTGGCTGTGTAACCTCAATTTGATGATGACATCATAAATAGAAAGCTCCCTAATTTGAACACGACCTGAAGCATGGGCATGTCTTAGGTTCACACGGGCGTGTCTCGAACCTATACTGGCATGTGACCCTTTGACATGAAAATTTTTGAAGTTTGTCAAAAGTTTTCAAAGTTCTCAGTTTAGTCCCGAACCACTTCTGATGCATGTTTCGGGCCTTGTAGGATCGTAATAGGGACAATATGAATGTATGTGAAAGATTTTAAACTTGGATAGAAATTTATGTCTCGATTTTATATGTTTACTTGTGTTTATGTCTAGTAATGCCTCGTTCCCTGTTTCAGCATTGAATACGGGTAAGGGGTGTTACATTTAGTGGTATCAGAGCTATGATTTAGTCGATTCTCGGACTAACGTAATGTGTAAGAGTCTAGCTATACATGCCAAAAATGAACTCTGATGATAGGATGACTCCTAACAATTTTAAATTGTGTTTTCGTATAGTAATGGATCCTAACCGAGCTGTGGCTGATGACGTTGAAAGTAATTCTCCGGCTCCTGCTCAAGAGGCAGCGCCATCTGATAGTAGACCCACTACGGTTGGTCAAGGAGAAAAGGCTAGGGAAGTTTTTCTCCACATGATGAATAAATGGTATACAAAATTTGTTTGAATAAATTCGAATGCCCAACCTCCTCCACCCCCACCTATTGCTCGACGGTTCCCGAAGCTCCACAAGGTATGGAGTTTGTAAGAATGAATAAGCCCCCAGTTGATAAGATCAAAAAATTTGGGCTCAAAATTTTAGAGCGAATGTGGATGATGATCTCGAAAGAGCCGAGTTCTGGCTCAAAAACTCCATTAGAGTGTTTGAAGAGCTGTCTTGCACACTGGATGAATGTTTAATGTGTGCAATCTCACTTCTGAGAGATTTTGTATATCATTGGTGGAAACACTAGTATCGGTGGTACCAAGAGAGAGGGTTACATGGGAATTCTTTCAATAAGAGTTCTGAAAGAAATATATTAGTCAGCAGTTCATCGACTAGAAACGTAAAAAAATTCTTGAGCTAAAGCAAGACCTTATGTCAGTTACCGAGTATGAGCAAGAATTCATCAGGCTTAGTAAATATACTCGGGAGTGTGTTTCCACCTAGGCTATTATGTGTAAGAGATTTGAGGATGGTCTGATTGAGTATATTCGTGTGCTAGTTGGAATCTTAGAGTTGAAAGATATTTTTGTGTTGGTTGAGCGGGCTTGTAAGGTCGAAGAGTTGAATAAAGAGAAGAGGAAAGCTGATCTTAAAGCTAGAGATTCGAGGAAAAGACCTATGAGTAAGTCATTTCCATCTCAGTCAAAGAAATCTAAAGAAATGTATTCCCGTTCGAATGTATCAGCGGGGTATTCAAACTGAGATCGTGGGAAGCAACATTCGAGTTTTAAGTTTCAGGCTACTTCATTGGCAAGTGTGGGTAATGTGAGGTCTAATAGACCAGAATGTCAACATTGTGGAAGAATACATCCTAATGAGTGTAAGGTGAATGACTGGGCTTGTTTCAAGTGTGGTTCTCAAGAGCATTTTATCTGAGATTGTCCTAAAATGGCTGAGAAAGAAAAATTTTAGAGTACGAAACCGAGTAATACTACTAATAGGGGTAGGCCACCGAGAATTACTGGAAATGGAGCTAGTAGTAAAGGTATGATGAAAGATACAACCATAAGATCTGAAGCTCGAGCACCTACTAGAGCCTATGCCATTTGTGCTCGAGAAAATATAACTTCTCCCGATGTTATCACCGATACTTTTTCTCTTTATAATACTAATGTAGTTGCATTGATTGATCCTGGATCGACTCATTCTTATGTTTGTGTGAAATTGGTAACTAGTAAGAACTTTCCTATTGAATTTACTGAGTTTGTGATTAAAGTGTCAAACCCCATAGGCAAGCATGTACTAGTTGATAGAGTTTCCAAGAATTGTCCATTAATGATTCAAAGTCACTGTTTTTCGGTAGATTTAATGTTGCTACCATTTGATGAATTTGATGTTATTTTGGGCATGGATTGGTTGACATTGCATGATGCCGTAGTGAACTGTAAAAGAAAGATTATTGAACTGAAATGTAAAAATGGTGAAATTCTTCGGATTGATTTAGATGAACCGGGTGAGTTACCGTTGTAATTTTTTTGATATCTGCCAAAAGATATGTAAGGAAAGGCTGTAAAGCTTATCTTTCTTATGTGTTAAATACAAAAGAGTCTGAATTAAAAATTGAATCAGTGTCGATAGTTTGTGAATATTCAGATGTGTTCCTGAAAGAATTGCCTGGGGTATCACCAGTTAGAGAAGTTGAGTTTCGTATTGATTTAGTACCAGGGACCTCGCCGATATCTATTGCTCCGTATAGAATGGCTTCGACCGAATTGAAAGAGTTAAAGACTCAGTTGCAAGAGTTAAGAGATAAGGGTTTTGCGAGACCAAGTTATTCTCCCTAGGGTGCTCCAGTATTGTTCGTAAAAAAGAAAGATGAGTCTACGAGAATTTGTATAGATTATCGACAGCTCAATAAGGTAAGCATTAAGAACAAGTATCTTTTTTCAAGGATTGATGATTTATTTGACCAACTGAAAGGAGCGACAGTGTTCTCAAAGATAGATTTGAGATCTGGTTACTATCAGTTGAGAGTAAAAGAGTCGGGTGTGCCAAAAATTGCTTTCAAAACAAGGTACGGGCATTATGAATTTCTTGTTATGCCATTTGGATTAACTAATGCCCCTGTTGTTTTCATGGACTTGATGAACCGGATTTTTCGACGATATTTGGATAAGTTTGTAGTTGTTTTTATTGATGACATACTGATTTATTCTCGTGATGAGTCCGAGCATGCCGGGCATTTGAGAACTGTTTTGCATACTTTGAAAGATAAGAAGTTGTTTGCAAAGTTCAGTAAAAGTGAGTTTGGCTCCGAGAAGTTAGATTTTTAGGAAATATTATCTCAAGTGATGGTATTCAGGTTGATCCTAGTAAGATTTAGGCAATTGTTGATTGGAAACCTCCAAGGAATGTATCTGAAGTTAGAAGCTTTTTGGGCTTAGCCGATTATTACCGACGTTTTGTCAAAGGATTTTCAATGATTGCTACTCTAATGACCAAGTTGTTGCAAAAAGATGTTAAATTTGAATGGTCCGAAAAATGTCAGCAAAGTTTTGAGAAATTGAAGGCATTATAGACTAGGCACAAGTTTTAGTGCAACTTGAACCGGGAAAAGAATTCATAATTTATAGTGACGCGTCACTGAATGGATTGGGATATGTGTTGATGTAAGAGGGCAAAGTGATAGCTTATGCCTCGAGATAGTTGAAATCGCACGAGAAGAATTATCCGATGCATGATTTGGAACTAGCTGCTATTGTGTTTGCCTTGAAAATTTGGAGACATCATCTGTACGGTGAGAAATTTCATGTTTTTACTAATCATAAGAGCTTGAAGTACTTGATGACTCAAAAATATTTGAATTTACGACAAGGAAGATGGCTTGAGTTACTGAAAGACTATGAGTTGGTGATTGACCATCACCCGACTAAAGCGAATATGGTTGCCGATGCCTTGAGTAAGAAATCTTTATTCGCTTTGAGAGCGATGAATACACGGCTAACTTTGTCTAGTGATGGTTCGATTTTAGTCGAGTTGAGAGCTAGACCGTTGTTCCTTCAGTGGATTTGTGAAGCTTAGAAATGTGACAGTGATTTGCAAGCTAAGAGAGCTCAGTGTGAATCAGGCAGTGATTCAGATTTTCATATCGAATCTGATGGTTGTTTGATGTTCTGAGTTAGAATATGTGTACCAAAAGATGATGAACTTATTCTAAAAATTCTCCGTGAGGCACATAATGGTTGCTTGTCTGTGCATCCGGGTAGTACGAAGTTGTATAACTATTTGAAGACATTGTACTGGTGGCCAGGTGTGAAACAAGATATTTCAGAATTTGTTTCGATATGTTTGATTTTTCAACAAGTAAAAGACAAACACCAAGTGTCTTCGGGTTTACTTCAACCAATGATGGTATCCGAATGGAAATGGGACATGATTACGATAGATTTTGTAACAAGATTGCCTTTGACTTCGAAAAAGCAAGATATGGTATGGGTTGTGGTTGACAGATTGACGAAATCAACTCATTTTAGACCGGTACGTACTAACTACTCACTGAATAAATTACCTGAATTGTACATTTCTGAGATTGTGAGATTGCACGGGATGCCTGTTTCTATTATTTCGGATAGAGATCCGAGGTTTACTTTAAGATTTTGGAAAAAGTTACAAAAGGCTTTGGATACGAAGTTAAATTTTAGTACTGCATTTCATCTACAAACTGAAGATCAATCTGAAAGAACAATTCAAATTCTTGAAGATATGCTCCGATATTGTGTTTTGGAATTCGAATGTAGTTGGGAGAAATATCTACCATTGATCGAATTTGCATATAACACCAGTTTTTAGTCAAGTATAAAGATGGCGCCTTATGAGGCATTGTATGGCCGCAAGTGCCGAACAACTTTATATTGGATCGAGCTCAATGAGAAGCAGATTCACGGGGTTGACTTAGGGAAACTGAAGATAATGTAAAGGTAATCCGAAATTGCTTGAAAGCTGCTTCAGATCGACAAAAGTCTTATACAGACTTGAAAAGAAAAGAGATCAAATTTTAGGTCAATGACAAATTCTTTATGAAAGTATCTCCGTGGAAGAAGATTCTATGATTTGGCCGTACAAGCAAGTTGAGTCCACGTTTCATTCGGTCGTATGAAGTTATTGAAAGAATAGGGCTAGTGGCATATAAGTTAGCTTTACCGACAGAGTTGGAAAGGATCCATAATGTGTTTCATGTGTCTATGCTACGATGTTATCTATCAGACCCTTCACATGTGATTTCTCCATCAGAGATTGAGATACGACCGTATTTGACATATGGTGAAAAACGATTAAGATTTTGGCTCGAGAGGTTAAACAGTTGAGAAATAAAAACATAGCCTTAGTTAAAGTTTTGTGGAAACGACACAGATTCGAAGAGGCTACGTGAGAACCTGAGGAAGCTATGCAAAAAAAATACCCAAACCTATTCTCTAATAAGATTTTCGGAGACGAAAATCCCTAAGGGGGAGAATTGTAATAGCCCGATTTTGGGCCTAATCGAACAGTGGTTTGGGACCACAAATTCAACGTAGTAAAGTTCATTTTTATTATATTTTTACGGTCAACAGTTTCACGGAATGATTTCATGAAAATTTCGTTCGAAAATTTTGACGTTTGGCCACTTTATTTAGTTAAAAGGACTAAATTATAAAAAGTGTAAAAGTTGAGTTCTACATGCTAAAGATGTCTAATTGATATGAAATTTTAAATTTAAGGTCCTTATATGGTAATTAGACCATTGGTTAAGTTAGTGGACAAAAATGGACATGGAGTAAGAGAATTTTCATGTTTTAAGTTAGGGGCATTTTGGTCATTTGGTTAATTAAATGAATTAATAATCAAATTAAAAGCCAATTTTTGTTCATATTCAACCCCTTGGCCAAATATTTCAAGAAGGATACATAGCTAGGGTTTGTTAAGCTTCCAAGCTCGATTGTAAATCTATTTTTGCCCCGTTTTTTATGTTTTTTACATTTTTAAAGTCGTTATCACTTGATTTACCTATTTCTACCATTAATTTAAGAAAATATCAAGGTCTAGGGTTTGACTGATGTTGGATATTTTTGTGTTTTGATGTATAATGGTAGATTATGCATGTTTGATGTGTGATAAACAACTCTTGCTAGGTGGTTTTTGATGAAAATGTCAATAGGACCTATTTGTAAAAAGATTATAAAATGTGTACAAAATTGTGATTAAATGAAAAATATGGACTGCTATAAGTATAAAAGAGGATCAGCTAGGCTTGGGAATAGAAGAAATTGAATAGATTTCATTTTTTAGCCTAGGGGCAAAAATGTAAATATGTTAAAGTTTAGGAGCAAATATGTAATTTTACCATAATGTGATTTTTGGACTAAATTCAATAATGTGAATAATAAATGAGTTAAATTTTCTATTATAGATCAAGAGAAATGAGGTTCAGACCTAGATCAAGGGAAAAATAAAGTATTTGACGATTAGGTCCCATTCCTACTATTTTTGTACCGAGGTAAGTTCGTATGTAAATAATGCATTGTTTTATTTATGTTTTAAATGCTTTAATATTGTATGAATTACGATCGACTCTCGACAAAATTTGATAAGCGAGAAAATCCCGGTTGAACCTTAGGAATAGTTAGGATACAAATTTTATGCCATTAGGGTTATTGAGATTTTGTGTAAGACCATATCTAGGATATGGCATCGATGTGAGACTTCGTGTAAGACCATAGCTGTGCTATTGGCATCGATATGAGATCCCATGTAAGACCATATCTAGGACATGGCATTGGTATGGTACTGTGAATGCGAGATGTCCCGAGTATCCTTTAGTATTCCAAGTGGTTCAACGGGTAGTTCGACAGAAATGTTAAAGTTGTGAAAGACTATGGTATGTTGCACTTGGGTAGAGGTATATACATAAGACTCATGCTTAATGAGCTCGATATGTGATGAACCCTCGGTAAGTTTGTGATTGTGTAAGTTTGACTATGAGAATTATAGTGAAATTTATGTTAATTTACATCATGTTAATTATGTGTTAAATGTGTGTTATAATGCCTATTAATTTCATAGGAACTTACTAAGCTTTAAAGCTTACTCCCCTTTCTTTTCCCTCGTTTTATAGTGTCACCAAGCTAGCTTGGAGATCGAAGACTGTCGGAGATCCACTAACACTATCAACATATAATTTTGGGTACCTATGAATTTAACATTTTGAGTTATGGCATGTATAGGGACTTGGTTATTTTGTTATGTGTCATAATTTATTTGGGCCAAATGCGTTGGCTAATGTTGGTTGATAATTCATTTTGTAAATAGCCGTTGAAATTGGCCAATACTGGTTTAGGTATATATATACAGTTGATGATGCCTTTAATGGATGTAGAAGTTTGCATGGTATAAGTTTTTATGCAGGTGATGTTTGTATGTGATAGATGGTAGTATATGAATGAGTGTTGCTGCCCCAGTTGTGGCTGATACGGTTGAATGTATATACTTGGATTGGTGTTATGTTTTGTTGTGTAGGCATGTGCATGGAAGGGTGACAAAATGGTTTGGTAAATAGCCTTGTTTTTGTCTACACGAGCGTGTGTCTAGGCCGTGTGTGACACATGGCTTGCCCTATGGGCGTGTGTTCTGGCCGTGTGTCCCTTGCACCTAAATTGTTGCAAAATAGAATGCTAAGCAATGAGCACACGGGCAGAGACATGGGCATGTGTCTTAGCGCTGTGGATTGCATAGCCTCAAACACAGGCGTGTGCCCTGGCCTTGTGAAGTCTGCACCTATTTTATGAAAATTATGAAAATTTAATCGATCACATGGCCTAACACACAGACGTATGAATTGGTCGCGTGACCTCAATTTGATGATGACATCATAAATAGAAAGATCCCTAATTTGAATACGACCTGAAGCACGGGTCTGTCTTAGGGTCACACGGGCGTGTCCCGAACCTACATGGGCATGTGACCCCTTTTACATGAAAAATTTTCTAAGTTTCCCAAAAGTTTCCAAAGTTCTCGTGTAACAGCCCAATTTTGGGGCTAGTCAGAACAGTGGTTTTAAGACCACTAAACCCGGGTTGAGGAATATAATTTTGATGTTATTTTATGTGTTATGGTATTAATTTATGGCTATGTGAAAATTTTGGTGCTTTAATTTGAGTGATAGCATGCTTAATTGTGAAAAAAGACTAAATCACATAAAGTGAAAAAGTTCTATTTTTCAAGGTAAATGTGTCCAATAGCCATAAATTACTATATTGGAGGTCTTTAAAGTGCAATTAGGCCCTAGAGAATGTGTTGGCCTGCCATAGATAGCAAAAGGGACAAGAGCATTAATTGTAGTCAAAATTGCTTGAAATTAGGTGAGAAAAGATGAATAAAATATGGTAAAAGTAAAAGCTATCATCTTTCACTATTCACTCTTCATCTCCACTGAAAATTTCAAGCTTAGAAGGGTTTTGAATTATTTAAAATTTCAGCCAAGTTATCTCCTTACAAGTAAGTGATTTTGATAGTGTTATTTGATAATTTTGCACTTTTGCAGTCCTCAAAGCTTAAGCTAGATAATGAGGGGACAAATTTGTGATATGGTTGAAAGTCTAAGGACTTGCCATGAGAGTATTTATGTTGTTAGTTGAGTTTTTAGGAAGAAAATGAATGTTAAGGAGATGAGAAACAACTTTTGTGAAAGGTGTTAGCATGAAAACACCTAATTAGGACTTGAATCCAAAGACTGAATTTGTGTCATAAATGCATGAAATAGTTGGAATTATGAGTAGTTGTAAGGGAAATAAATGTTTAGCTAGGATTGTCTAATGAGAAAATGTGTTGAAAAATGATTTACGAGCCTAGGGGCAAAATCATAATTTTACCAAAAAGGTAAGGGCAAAATGGTCATTTTTGCCTAATTATAGATTTTGATGCATTATGATCATAAATGTCCTAAATGAGTGAATTTTATTGTTGTAGATCAAGAAGAGCGTGGAATTAACCTTGACCGGGGAAAAGGCAAGGTTCCGGATTAAATCGCTAGTTAACGCATTTAGCACCAAGGTAAGTTTATGTGTAAATGATGCATTTTATATACACATTGTTGTTACTAATTGGTGCATGGTATGATTGGGAACATGTATGATTCAAGTGGATTGAATTTGGTAGTTATTGAATAATTTTCGTATGAATAACAAAATAGAGATATAACTGTGAAATAACATTTCTTGATGGTGGGCTAAGTGCGATACCACTTTATGACTTAACTATGATGGGCTATGTGCGTTACCATCATTTATATCATCATTTGGTGAGCAATGTGTGATACCACCGTAACTATCCCTTTTGGTGGGCTATGTGCGATACCACCCTATTAAAGTTTGATGGTGGGCTAAGTGCGAAACCACCGAGTAATTGATATTAAGAATGGTTTATTGAGAAATTATGATGTGTTGTATCGTGTGACTTTGTGGTGTTAAGTGAAGGGTGCATGTTAATGTATGTGAGCATTAAGCTTGTGATATGGTTAGAATATGGTAAGGGAGAAAATGAGTAAGCATGATTATGAATGCGGATTGTTCTTATTTAGTATGTAATGCTATTCATTGTTTAGCACATACTATGATGTTATTTGTTTACATGTAAACTTATTAAGCTTAAAGCTTACTCCCATTTTTCCTTTCCCTTGTTTTATAGAGTCAAAGAGCTGGGTCGGGATATGAAGATAATTGGAAGATCACCCACACTATCAGTTTCTCTTGGTATATCTAGACTTAGTATTTTGAGTATGGCATGTATAGGGGCTAGACTAGATAATTTGTTTTGTTATTTTGGCCAAGAGTGTGTTGGCCCCTTTAAAGATGAATTCTTTTGTATATAGCCATAGTTGATGGCTCATTTTTATATATGAAAAGATGAAATTATTTATGGAGGTGTATTGCAAAATTTAGTTGTTTAGTGATTTGGATGGATGAATTTATGTTATATGAGTTAGGTTGGCGAAAAGAACTTGGCAAATATCCTTGTTCTTGTCCACAAAAGTAGGCACACGGGCGTGTGTCTAGGCTGTGTGTGACACACGGTCAATCCTATGGGTATGTGACTAGGCCATGTGTCCCCTGCATGTTGGTTTTTCCAAGTCAGTATGTAACATCCCCAAACCCGGCCCACAAGCCCTGACCGGATCTGGTATGTCACTGCGGAAAAACGGTTGGAAAATCTTTGACTTTAGAATAAACTTGAAAATTTTGTTAACTTTTGAAAAATGTGTCCATTAAAAATTATTTAGTAATATAAGCTCGTTATAAAATATGTGAATTAAAACTTTATGATAATTTATTATATTATAAATCATGTGAAGAAAATATTTCTAAGTATAGTATAAACTTCAATAATCATAAATAGAACACTTTAAATAAAAGTGGCCCTTATTACATCAAATAAATACCCAAACTGATAAGATAAGATAATTAAATCAAATAAAACATCTATTGCATAAAATCATACGCATGGCCACCTTTGTCTCCACTCCAACCCGGTCCATTAATCACAAATCACTGCGATGTTGGATAAATAATTGGGTGAGTCACACGGACTCAGTGTGTAATTAAAACCACGGATATCCACCCACATGTTAGCCACAAATCAACCCAATTATCAAATGCAACATGTAAACATAATCATATAGACATTACCACGATCTGGGCTTGGCCCACATTCAATCCACATTCAAGTACTGGGCTATGCCCTTTTCTCATTAATCCACTGATTACTGGGCTTGGCCCATTTCCACGTATGTTCTCAAAACATACCTATTCATATTTCATATTGGGCTTGGCCCATTTCCATATCAATTCATAACGAAACCATGCAATCATGAAACCCAACCCAATCCTAAGGTCCATCCGCTACACACCCCCTTAACCAGCCTACCATACACCAGGGGACTATTGAGTCACCCTCTCCTTTTATCTCCAAAAAGGCAACCAATGCCATCCACGATGTAGCGTATAGCTAACATCAAACCACGATGGAGCACACAGCAATCCATCAAGCCACGATATGGCATAAAGCCGATATCAATCAAGGTAACCACGCGAACTAAATCGCAAAGATCCACAACGCGACCTCAGTCAGCGCCAATCCACGATGTAGCACAAAGCTGACATCAACCACGTACTCGAAGTACACCCTGTCCTTCTTTCAAAAACCCACCCATGCACATGTAACATAATATGATGCTGAGATGATGCATGTACATGATATTCACAAATATAGGCATGCTCACATAGTTAAAATCAATTATCACCTATTAGCCAATTTGCTACTAACCTGGTCGTCATCATACCCCTTTAGGGTATCCATTACACATATGGCAATCGCATTCATTAGCAAACATATATCACAACAGAGATCATACAAATCCCGGAAACAATGGTCTAACTACACACCTTATAACCTGAAGCTCTAAACCCTCGAGCCCGACGCTATCGTTTAGCGAGACTACCGTTATCGCCTATCATTTTCATTGCCGCCCACACCGGTGGCCAATCTCGTGCCAGTAAACCGATCTCTTTGAACTTGGGATGGGAGCTTTCCTTTCTCCTCTTGATCCTTTTCGCATCCATCGACGGCACTTAATCGAACACTTCGTTAATTATCAATATCATAACTTAAACCAAATATCTAAAACTTAACCTACTTACGGAAAAGTCTTGAAATCCGGAAGTTCCTTAATCCTTGCCAAAACTCTTAAAGGGTCACAATCAATCGGTTATCAAATATATATCCAATATGGCCTTGTGGCGAATATCACAAGTCACTTACCTTGATGACTTCAATTCTGAAAGGCTCCCTAATGTCGGCACTATCGTTGCTTACTCTTAGCGATAAATTTCTCGAATCACCCTCCTAGGTGCGGCTACAACCAAGAAATAGAACTAGATCTTCAACCTTGACTTTTGAAACTTGTGACGAAGAAAAGAATGAAGGCACTTTTAATAATCGACTATGGCTCTTTAAAATATAAATATAAAAGGAGTATGACACTTACCGGATTCTACTAAAATCCTATTGAACAAAGGCACATGCGGCTATTCAAGGAACAAATATGGAGTCGAGGTTATAGGAAAGAAAAGAAGAAAATGAGAGGTTTAAGAAAATGCAACAATGGCAAGTTTAAGAAAGGCTTGATTTAATCAAAGTAAAAGAAAAGACAAGATGTGATAGAAGAAGAAAAATAAATGCATAAAGGGTCCAACCTTGACTTTTGTTCAATGAAAATAAAGAGCAAATTTAAGCAATAACCAAAACGAAAAGAAAGTGTTTTAGAAAAAGAATTTGGCACACCTAAAAGCTAATAATAATTTTTTTTCGGCACACACTACTAGCTCTTCATAGCCGAAATTTGCTACCCCAAGGAATCCTATCCTTGGCCACCACATCTTTACTTATCCAACCCCAAGTTAATCTCCTAATTTACCTCTTCAACAAATAAAACAAATAAAATAACTCTACAATTATCTCCTATCTACTAATTTGAACTAAACAAAAATAAATTAATGATTATTCCTTCTTCCAGCCGAATTCAAAGACAAGCATCAAGCTTATCCCCCTACTTTATAACTTTATCACCTATTCAAAACAATTAAAAAGACCACCCTTATCATCTAATAAATAAATAAAAATAAAGTCCAATTTTAATCCAATACCTCAGTGAAATAAACAAAAAACTAACTTAATTCTTATCTCCATTTGAAACTCCCATGTCATCAATTAGCAAAAGCCAAAGAAAAAGAAATAAAACCGATTCTTGACCTCCAAGGTTCGAACATAGGACACTGGGAAACCAAATGACCAAGTAGCGCCCAGCCATTCGCCACTTTGATTTTATGCCATAAAGCCCCAACATTTGTATTTAAGCCCTTCCTACTCAACCCCATAGCTGCATATGAAAAATAAAACACGCGAAATCTTCTGCAACCTCGAACAGGCGCCCCGCCGCCTCTAGCTCCTATGTGCCATACGAGAACCACTTGGCCAAGTTCTTTGCTTGTGTCAAAGACACGCCCAACTCTTTTAAGGCTTTACGCTTTGTAATGCCAAAACATAAAAATTAAAACCAGTTTTGTTGCCGCTTGGACTCGAACCCAGGCCCTCAATGACGCTACTTCCAGCCCCTTAAGCAGCGTATGAAGCCACTTTGCCAAACCCATTTCTTGTGTCTTAAACTCTATAAAATTATTTTAAGGCCTTCTTGCCCAGTTTCCCCTTTTTTTCACCTAAATCAAATTTTTTTCCAAAGCATCCCCTTATAATTTAAAGTTCCCGAAACCCTTAAAACCTGCCCAAACATACTCCAAGCCTACTATCACTCAAATTAGGCATGAACGCATAACCCCTAAATCGGGATGTTACAATTCTACCCTCTTTAAAATAATTTTGCCCTCGAAATTACTTTACTAACAAACGTCCGTACAACCTATCTTACCACCTTACGCTTATGCTACGCACTCTTGATCTTACTAAGACTATCATAACTTCCCAACACAGTCTCTAAGTTCGCACTCAAAATTCAAAACACCTCTCTTAGCAACACAGAAAAGGCTAATTCACAAGCAAGCAAAGCAATCAAAGCATGTACCAAAGCAAAGGAGCTTACCCGCTATCACATCCTTGGTTGACTCTGACTAGAACCACTCCTAGACATGCGTACCAGGGTTGCCACACCTTAACTCGACGACTTATCTCACAGGTTTGTTTATAGTCTTTAAGTCTTATGCACGTGTTTGGGTAGACTAGCCCTAGGGTCCAATAGCCCTATCATTCTATTCCACGAGCCCAAATAAACCCATCACAATTCATATATAAATCATTTCAACAAATAGGGGTACTTACCTGGTGGACATCGAATTGAGGTACAGGCGCCATGCCGAATAACTCGAGAAATATTTCATAAAACCCATATTTTGAAAAGCCCATTTTGAAAAATATTTTTGGCCTAAAACCCTCAAAGCCGAGTTTTGAATCGGCTCGATATCGAATCATAACATCCCAAATCCGCCCACAAGCCCCAACGGATCTGGTATGTCACCGCTGAAAAACAGTTGGAAAATCTTTGACTTTAGAATAAACTTGAAAATTTTGTTAACTTTTCAAAAATGTGTCCATTAAAAATTATTTAGTAATATAAGCTCGTTATAAAATATGTGAATTAAAACTTTATGATAATTTATTATATTATAAATCATGTGAAGAAAATATTTCTAAGTATAGTATAAACTTCAATAATCATAAATAGAACACTTTAAATAAAAGTGGCCCTTATTACATCAAATAAATACCCAAAGCGATAAGATAAGATAATTAAATCAAATAAAACATCTCTCGCATAAAACATACGCATGGCCACCTTTGTCTCCACTCCAACCCGGTCCATTAATCACAAATCACTGCGATGTTGGATAAATAATTGGGTGAGTCACACGGACTCGATGTGTAATTAAACCAGCGATATCCACCCACATGTTAGCCACAAATCAACCCAATTATCAAATGCAACATGTAAACATAATCATATAGACATTACCACGATCCGGGCTTGGCCACATTCAATCCACATTCAAATCTGGCTAGGCCCTTTCTCATTAATCCACCGACATCGGGCTTGGCCTATTTCCACGTATGTTCTCAAAACATACCTATTCATATTTCATATTGGGCTTGGCCCATTTCCATATCAATTCATAACGAAACCATGCAATCATGAAACCCAACCCAATCCTAAGGTCCATCCGCTACACACCCCCATAACCAGCCTACCACACACCAGGGGACTATCGAGTCACCCTCTCCTTTTATCTCCAAAAAGGCAACCAATGCCATCTACGATGTAGCGTATAGCTAACATCAAACCACGATGGAGCACACAACAATCCATCAAGCCACGATATGGCATAAAGCCGATATCAATCAAGGTAACCACGCGAACTAAATCGCAAAAGATCCACAACGCGACCTCGATCGGCGCCAATCCATGATGTAGCACAAAGGCGACATCGACCACGACTCAAGTACACCCGTACCTTCTTTCAAAAACCCACCCATGCACATGTAACATAATATGATGCTGAGATGATGCATGTACATGATATTCACAAATATAGGCATGCTCACATAGTTAAAATCAATTATCACCTATTAGCCAATTTGCTACTAACCTGGTCGTCATCATACCCCTTTAGGGTATCCATTACACATATGGCACTGCATTCATTAGCAAACATATAGCACAACAGAGATCATACAAATCCTGAAACAATGGTCTAACTACACACCTTATAACCTGAAGCTCTAAACCCTCGATCCCGACGCTATCGTTTAGCGAGACTACCGTTATCTGCCTATCATTTTCTGTTGCACGCCCACACCCCGGTGGCCAATCTCGTACAGCAGAAACCGATCTCTTTTTGAACTTCGGGATGGGAGCTTTCCCTTTCTCCTCTTGGCGGCACTCGCATCCATCGACGGCACTTAATCGTAACACTTCGTTAATTATCAATATCGCAACTTAAACCAAATATCTAAAACTTAACCTACTTAGGAAAAGTCTTGAAATCCGGAAGTTCCTTAATCAACGCCAAAACTCTTAAAGGGTCACAATCAATCGGTTATCAAATATATATTCAATATGGCCTTGTGGCGAATATCACAAGTCACTTACCTTGATGACTTCAATTCTGAAAGGCTCCCCTAATGTCGGCACTATCGTTGCTTACTCTTAGCGATAAATTTCTCGAATCACCCTCCTAGTGCGGCTACAACCAAGAAATAGAACTAGATCTTCAACCTTGACTTTTGAAACTTGTGACGGAAGAAAAGAATGAAGGCACTTTTAATAATCGACTATGGCTCTTTAAAATATAAATATAAAAGGGAGTATGACACTTACCGGATTCGGCTAAAATCCTATTGAACAAAGGCACATGCGGCTATTCAAGGAACAAATATGGAGTCGAGGTTATAGGAAAGAAAAGAAGAAAATGAGAGGTTTAAGAGAATGCAACAATGGCAAGTTTAAGAAAGGCTTCGATTTAATCAAAGTAAAAGAAAAGACAAGATGTGATAGAACAAGAAAAATAAATGCATAAAGGGGTCCAACCTTGACTTTTGTTGAATGAAAATAAAGAGCAAATTTGGCAATAACCAAAACGAAAAGAAAGTGTTTTAGAAAAAAGAATTTGGCACACCTAAAAGATAATAATAATTTTTTTTGACACACTACTAGCTCTTCATAGCCAAAATTTGCTACCCCAAGGAATCCTATCCTTGGCCACCACATCTTTACTTATCCAACCCCAAGTTAATCTCCTAATTTACCTCTTCAACAAATAAAACAAATAAAATAACTCTACAATTATCTCCTATCTACTAATTTGAACTAAACAAAATAAATTAATGATTATTCCTTCTTCCAATTAATTCAAAGACAAGCATCAAGCTTATCCCCTACTTTATAACTTTATCACCTATTCAAAACAATTAAAAAGACCACCCTTATCATCTAATAAATAAATAAAAATAAAGTCCATTTTAATCCAATACCTCACCAAATAAACAAAAAACTAACTTAATTCTTATCTCCATTTAAAACTCCCATGTGTCAGTCCAATTAGCAAAAGCCAAAGAAAAGAAATAAAAACCGATTCAGACCTCCAAGGTTCGAACATAGGACTGGGAAACCAAAGACCAAGTAAGCGCCCAGGCCATTCGGCCACTTTGATTTTTATGCCATAAAGCCCCAACATTTGTATTTAAGCCCTTCCTACTCAACCCCATAACTGCATATGAAAAATAAAACACGCGAAATCTTTGCTGCAGACCTCGAACCAGCCCTCCGCTCGCCTTTAGCTCCTATGTGCATACGAGAACCACTTGGCCAAGTTGTTGCTTGTGTCAAAGACACGCCCACTCTTTTAAGGCTTTCGCTTTGTAACGCCAAAACATAAAAATTAAAACCAGTTTTGTTTCGCTTGGACTCGAACCCAGCCCTCAATGACGCTACTTCCAATTTTAAGCAGCGATGAAGCCACTTTGCTAAACCCATTTCTTGTGTCTTAAACTCTATAAAATTATTTTAAGGCCTTCTTGCCCAGTTTCCCCTTTTTTTCACCTAAATCAAATTTTTTTTCCAAAGCATCCCCTTATAATTTAAAGTTCCCGAAACCCTTAAAACCTGCCCAAACATACTCCAAGCCTACTATCACTCGAATTAGGCATGAACGTATAACCCCTAAATCGGGATGTTACACAGTAAGCTTTGTAGTAAGCACACGGGCAGAGACACGGCCGTGTGTCTCAGCCGTGTGGAAGGAACGGCCACGGACATGGGCGTGTGCCCAAGCCGTGTGAAGTTTGCACCTTGTATTTGGAATTTAAATCGCCACACGGTTGAAGCACACGGGCGTGCGACAGGCCGTATGGATTAAGTCAAAGGCGACCACGGGCTAGCCACATGGGCATGTGCTAGGCCATGTGATACAAGTCAGTGTCGACCATGGGTGTCAAACACAGGCGTGTGAGATGGCACACAGGCGTGTCATTCCCTCCACACGGGCGTGTGGCCCCTGTTCAAGTAAAATTTTCCTAAGTGCGTAAAAGTTTTCGATTAATTCTCGAAACCTTCCGGAATCCTGTTTAGGGCCTTGTAGGCCCATTACAAAGATATTAGAGGTGTGTATGGAAAATTTTTAGTTTGGAATGGAATTGGATAGCCCAAAGTTGTATAATCATGTGAATTAAATTTGGTAACGCCTCGTATCCGGTTCGGCATAGGATACGAGCAAGGGGTGTTACATCTCGATTTAGTCCCGAACCACTTCTGATGCATGTTTCGGGCCTTGTAGGCTCGTGATAGGGAGGATATGAATGTATGTGAAAGGTTTTAAACTTGGATGGAAATTTATGTCTCGATTTTATATGTTTGCTTGTGTTTATGTCTTATAATGCCTCGTACCCTATTCGAGCGTTGAATACGGGTAAAGGCTGTTACAACCATGGTCTTTCACATATCATAATTTGTATTTATTGTCTCGACTGACCTACACACGTAAACATACTCAATATGGAAAGTTATACATGATTGACTCTTTTCATAGACTTCAACATGTAGTTGCATTTACTCTTTTATTCGTATGACACACTTATTTTACTCATGCAAAGACTCGTAACATACACATGACCACATGCACATACTTAGACAGAGGTGTTACACGAGTGACATACTCAAGCTCACCAGGCGCATATTATTCAAGCACATACATCATTACAGAACAGAGTCATGTCATTCATCACATGCTTTCTTTCATAACAGAGACGTATTCTTATTTTGGTGTCAAGCCACACGTGCAACATATCATATATACATATCTCTATATAATCATCATTTCACATGTAGTTTACATATTCATCACAAGAATAACCACACAGCACAGAGAATCACGCATATACACATACATGCATCAGCAATCAGAATATTCAAGGAATTTACAAGGTTACTCACCAAGCCCACACAAGGTACACAACTTTCTCACTTTATCTTACCATTTACAAGAGACCTATACCATATAATATTCACAAAGCCTTACAGGGTCTCACAAAGCCTCACCTACTACTCCTCGTTAGTAGTTTTAGTTGTTAGATATGGGCTTCCTTTGAGTAGATCGTGTTAGATTTGGGCGTTAGATCTGGATTTTTCAAGTTAGACTAATTTTTTATTAAAGAGAACCTAGAGAATTTGAGGTAGAAATCATAAAATGGTTGGTGGTTAAGCTTAGTTTAAGTGAAAATCATGTTAATAGTGAAGTAGGTGATGTTGGAACAAAGATTGATTAAGCTTAAGCTTTAAGGAAATTGTTGAATTATTAGGGACCTATTTATAAGAGATGAGACATATGAGATTTATTAGTACATAATAATATTTTGATGTCCCTAAAATACAATAACAAAGTCAGATTTAGTTTCGAACAAGTGGTTTGTAATATATGAGAATTTTAGATAATAAGATTCAAAGGGACCTAAATGAAAAATATGTATTCATATTTGATTTTCTATGATTACTATGTTTGGTTATGTAATTAACAATAGTTCCATAATTGTATTATCAAACATAGTCCAAGACAACGTCAGGAAGTCAAAAGATAAAGGAAAGGTGAAGATTGTCGACGAGTAGCTATTTCAGTTTGTGCTACTATAATATGTTTTCATTACATGTTCTTCCTTAATGTTAATTTAGTGCACTCAAAGTGGTAAACAATTTTAAGGTAAATTCCTTATATTGACTTTCTTGGAATGATAGGTAAGAAATTAAGCTTATATGTGAGTATGATATTGTGATAAAAATTATATTGAATTGTGTTGGATGATTTTAGAATTGTTTGGTTATACATATGAATATAAATACAGAATCTTAAGTTATGATACTATGATATAATTATATAGTTGTATATTGATGATGATTGGTGAAAGTAAAATTATTCAAGTTTTACAAATTGAAGTTTACATTTAATTATCTCGATTATATATTATGTTTGATAACTTGATTTTGATTAGCATAATATGGAATAAATATATATGTGCCTTGATAAGATGTATTTCTATAATAGAAATTGTGTGGGCATATTACTTGATGTGATAAAATAATGGAAATGCCCTGTTAACGGTGTCAGATAGAGTTACAAGTATAGTTGGCATGTCATGGGGTTAGTATTGACTACATTGTGTTTTACTCTTGTACTCCCGTAGGGTGGGAGAGTTCTCTAATTCCTAGAGGGTCGAGAACAATACTCTAATTCCCTAAGATTAGAGTACATATTATGAGCTCCAGTTCCCAAAGGGTTTTAGGCATATATATTGGTATATTAATCTGTATATTTGTCCTTGAATCCAAAATCGATTAATAGGGACTTAATAATGAAAGTGATATGTGGTTATAAAATAAATATCATGTTATTAAATACATATATGAAATGTGGCTAAATGATGAGAAGGAACTTGATTATTGATACATGAAATTGATATTGAATTCCCTTATGGTGCATCTAAAAGAAATGAGATATTATATGCATAATGTGAAAATGGTATGGAAATTGTAAGTTGTAATACCCTGAGAGTGGCACAGAATAACTATTTGATAAAAAATGTTTATTATAGATGATGTAAATTACATTTGATATTATGTAAACTTACATGGTGATAATATTATTTTTAAACAAGTATGCTTAATTTCTTAATACCACGAAGGTGGCACAAAAATGACCTTTTGATATATGCTAGTTGCAAATAATGTAGTACTTAGTTGTTTTTCATGATTTAATATCTAATTTACATATTCATTGTTTAATATTATTATATATTGAATTCAAATTATATTAGCACCAATAAGTTTCAATACTCAATGTATGGATGTGTTTATTTTTGTCCATGGGTGTCAAACATGTGACTTGATAGTTCATGGTTCCTTGAAGCATTCAAAGCTCTACAACTTAGCTCGTACACGGTTCGTACTCTTTTGTCTATCGATTGTCAATGGAATGTACCTAGGTTTGATTAAGGTTCTTACTTTCTGTTTTATCTATTTGGTATACTTAGTTATATTTTGGTTCTATAAGTTTTTTAGTCTTGTCTTTTGTTTTTTGATGAAATTGTATATGTTTATAAGTGTGTAATCTTTAATAAGTTCATATGTTGATATGATGCATAAATGGTATGAATTTGTATGTTTTAGATGTGTTTAGGGATGCCAATTTGATGAATGGTGAATTAATATCATGTTGATCTAAGTTAGGAATGTTTTGATTACCTTTTAATGAGTTAGGAAGTGCAATATAGGTAAATTGACCATTGTGTCTCAAGACATTAGGAGTAAGGGTAAGTGTTTGATCGAATCGAATCGAATTGAATGAAAAAATTTCGAGGTAATCGAGTTGACGAATCCTATTTTATCATCCTAACTTGATTTGAAATTTTCTCGAATCGAGTCGAGTGAGATGGAATTCGAATCGAATCAAATCGAATATATTTGTTCAATTTAAATTTAAAAGAATGATTTTAGGTCCTTGTAATCACTGTCACCCACCGTAATCAAATTTGCCCACCGTAATCAAATTTATTATTAACTTCCATTCTCTCATAATTTATTTATTAATCTTTTATATATGGGTTAGCTTCTTTGTTGGTTAGTTGATTCAATTATCTTCTTATTCTTGTCTTGTGTATTTTGAAATTAAAATATATTAAATGTAAAAATGTGATTTTATAATAATAGTTATCTTAAAGATAAAATGTGAAATCGATACCAACATAAAATTTTAACACGAATATTTTATGGCATCATCAATAATTCAATTTTAACAAAAATTATAAATATTCAATATGATTAAACAATTCAATAATATAAATAGTACAAAATGTGAAATTTAGTTTAATAATATAAATAGTAGATATAGACAAAATTATTACTATTTAGGTTTAGAGATTTTTTGGGGATAATTTTAATTTTTGATTTGGGGTAAAATGTGAGAAATAAAAGTTTAGGGAAAAATAAAAAGTTTTGGGGTTGAGAAAGTAAAATTTTGGCAGGGAATGTAAATAGTGGGAGTAAAATTTTGGGGGAAAATATTCAAAAACAATTAGGGGGGATGGGTTGGGGGTAGAAGGGGGGTGGTATCGGAGGGAAGTAAAAGTTTTGGGGGGAAAGTGGGAGGGAGTAAAAGGTTTGAGGGAAAGTAAAGAGGTTTCGGAGTTTGGGGTAAAAATGTAAAATATTATTGTTTAGTATTCGGTTTGTTCAAATTATTTGAGTTATTCGAATTCGAAAACCAAACTTAATTCGAACTCGAAATTCAAAAAAAAAATCTAGTTGACTTGAAAAGTTTGAATAACTCGATTCGTTTAACTCGAAATTTAAAAATTTTTTTTCGATTTTTTTGAGTCGAATCGAGTTTTGCTCATCCCTAATTAGGAGAATGCCTCAAGACCTAAAGAACAAAAATTATTATTTCATGCATTTTTGGGTTTAGGTCTTAAGACATGTTGAATAAGTCACGAGACATACATTTCCATGTATCGAGACAAGTGATCATTTGTCTCAAGACAAGTAAATATCAAAATCTAAATTAGAATTTCCCTATTTTAAGTCTTGAGACAAGAACCCCCTTTGTCTTGAGACACCTAAATATCGGAGCTAAAGGTCTAGAACATGGAAGTTATGTCTTGAGATCTATCTTGAGACATAATAGGTCAAGTCTCGAGACATCTTAAGTTTGAAGCCAAAATTATGAAACAAGGAAAGCATATCTCGAGACATGACCTCATTGTCTTAAGACACACTATTTAATTTTGATAGTTTGAGTTTTGAATTGAATCCTAAATCCAAATAAGACCCTGTATAATCCTGAATAATTGTATTTGAGGTCTATTGATTAAAATTAATTTCTAACACTAGTATTGCATGAAATGTTGTGATTGTGCCATGTTTTCTTTCTTGAGTTGACATAATAAATTAAGTTAGCCTGAATTGTTCTGTTAACATAACGTGATGTCACACATTCGAATCTAGTGATTGTATCGAGTGCGGGATGTCACATTTTGTGTTTTTTCCAATACAAAAATGTGTTTTTAATGTGTTCTTAAGTGTTTAATACGTTGGTGTTATGGTTGGCACATTTAGGTAAATTTTGATGTAGGTATTGCTACATTGTTTTGGCTTAAACTATGCATTTGCGAACATCAATATTGGTATATAAAGAACATTGATTTAAGTATTGATACTCAAGTCCTTGGTTCCAATACCTCCCCAAACAATAACTAAGATCTGCAAGCAGAACAGTTAAGTATCAATACACTACTCCAAGTATTGGTACCATGGCTAAAGTACCGATACTGAACCCATAGGTTTTGATACTCCATAACACCGAAGCTAATTTTTTTTTTTGAAATTTTGATAAGAATCGATATTTTCGACCCTCATATCGATACTTAGGTCACTATTTGAAAAAATGGACTCCTAAAAGATATTTTAACCTTTTTGAATCAAAAGTTTACTCGTAATTGTTTGTGGGTGTTTAAGATATTCTTTAAACCTCTAATACTCATGATTGATTAAGAAAATGTTCTTAATGATATAATGGTCAAAGTCACTTCGACGATCAATGTGGCACTTCTTATCTGACAAGGCTTTTAGATCGAGTAAAGGGTGTTACAATGTTTGAGCTACCATTCAACAAAATGTGCCAAGAAGCGGTGGTTAAGTTGGTCAAAGTTCAAGATAGAGATTGGCTTTAAGGAGTACCACTAAGTTCTAGTGAGCCTCTTGAAAATGGTAGGCAAAATATGAAATTATATTAGGTTAGAGGCACCTCTTAAGTTATGGAAATAATAGAAATGGTTGAGGTGGTCTATAGTGTCAATGTTGCCCCTATATGTATTTGGATATAGGTTTATCTTCATAACTACTTCACCTAACGAATAATGGAAAAAAGGGTTATATTGAGCATTTAGACACCCATAATCATCTTTAGTGGGTTGTTTGAAGCTCTTTAACTCTTTCTTGAGAGTTTCCATCTATTTTGCCAACTGCAGGTCAACACGAGAGAGTTGTATATGAGGATCAACTCATTTTCCTTTAGGATCTTTATGATGTGGTAGTGACCTCTCTTGGTTGGGGTTTTTTTCTTTGATGAGTAGTGTTTTGTTTCTTTTCTCACTATTTTGCCTAGTTTCTATGATGGCTTGCTTGTTACAGTTTTTATTTCTACATCATGGTATTGTTTGGAGCTTTTTGGGTGGTCAGCATCAGCAAGACAAGTCTGTTCAAGGCTATCACACTAGTTCTGTAACACCCTAAACTCAACCGAGTAGGTTCAACCCGAATTCGGTGTGCCACATTAGCCACTGAAGTGACTCTCTATTAACTCCCAACCTATCCTCCATCACACCACTTAATTACAGCATGAAATATACTAAGTTATTACACAGCAGTAGGATAAACTTACACATAGTATATATAAAATGCGTGCTCACAAAAGAAATAAAGGAAAGGTTTGCCTGTCAATAGCAAAAAGACTTAATAGTTCACATGAAAAATGTGAATAGGGCATTCTTAGGTTTCACACAACAAGACAACAAATGAGTTTACAGAATAGCATAAAACATAAGTTCGCTAAATAACAACAGTTCGTATAACATGTAAAAATTAAGTTCACAAAGATACACAAGTTTGCAACTTAATAGGGTTCACATATAAATAGACTATGCAAACTAAGGAATCATGCATGCATGGATTTTCATACTTTGCTACGATTCACATAAATACATAGGTTCACATATATATGGGCTCGCACAATTTATTTGGGTTTGCTAAGTAGAAAGATTATCTTTACCGAGGCACACATGTAATTTTCAAGGTTGCAAAAAATAGTACTTAATAAATCTGACTCGTATATTATGGCAGAATGAAATATATGTAATAATCATGCATGAACATCAACTTTATTCATAATAAAAGATAATATTTTAAGACATGGTTCACAAAGATAAAATAAATTTTAAATTGTTTCAATAATTGAGTCAACTTATTATAAATTTAAACCCACATAAAATAATAAACCCTATCACCTAATTCCCAAGT
This sequence comes from Gossypium rotundifolium, assembly GCA_025506655.1. NCBI lineage: Eukaryota > Viridiplantae > Streptophyta > Magnoliopsida > Malvales > Malvaceae > Gossypium > Gossypium rotundifolium. The sequence goes on from CP106722.1 coordinate 135,400,331, forward strand.
TCACCAGTATCTGTTCAAGGATGAGCCTCGCCAAGTCATCTACCTCGCCACTATTATCCGTAACCTACATAGTTGTGAAGTAAGAGAGGAGTGGGTGACTTCATCGAGAACTTAGTGAATAATTAGGAATCAACAGAGTATGCTTAAAACACAGAGTTTAAAATAGAAAGAAAACTTAGTTTGAAAATCATTTTCACATGTTGGGTTCGTGGTGAAGACTGCGAGACCTAGTTTGTAGATCCTGCTTGTCAGAAAACATAAGTTCATAAAATAGTTTCAAATGTATTTACTGAAAATCGAACTTAAAAACTTAGCTTGTGCTTGTTCGAAAACGGAACTTATATAGCATGAAACATACTTACATACTTGTCTTATCAAAATAGCTGAGAAACATAAGATATGTTCTTGCACTTAACACACTTATCAGAATCTTGTCTCATTGGATGTACTAATCTCCTTATAATGCCTTAGAATGACTCAAAGAGTCCATATAACATGTGCTATAAGTGTAGCCAAGCAATACACTCTCCTGTATACAAACGTGTCCCAATGAATAGAGCATAACTCGACATTCCCTTATCTCTCCATATGTCCCAAGGCCTCAACGCCCAAAATCATAGAACTAAGAGATGAATACTCAAAATCCTTTGGTATACCAATATATCCAACATAAGGCTCACAAAGGAGCACGCATAGGGACTTATCATAAAGAGCTCGTGTAACACCCCAAACCCGACCTAGACGTTATGGCCGAATCTGGCATGTCACATTGAAGTGTTTTTTGAAAACCATGTTTTCATTGAAAACCCTTCTTGAAATTTAAAACTTTTTTCCATTTAAAACTTGTACAAAACCTCAGTTTGCGTTTGTTTATTTTCAATCGTGGTTTAATAAAAAGTTATTCCCTTTTAAAACGTTATTACCTTTAAAACCTTATTTGTTGCAGAAGCTTAATTTAAAACAAATGATTTACGAAAACATGATATTTAAAAATTGAGTTGCGGAACATATTGTTTGAAAATGTTATTGTTTTGGAAAATCGTGTTCTACTTCTAGCAGATATAAATTGCAATTAGTAAAAGCCCAAATTGAAAAAACAGAAATTATAAAGGCTTTATTACAACCCAAATCAAAATCAAAGTACTTAAGTAAATGAGCAAAACGAAATAAAACATGTGCAGTTGTGTGGCCCTCTCCGAGTCTCTCGCAACTTCGAACTGCCTAACGCTGGGGATTTCCTGAAAGATTAAAAACAAGGGTGAGTTTATGAAACTTAGTGTGTAATCCCTTATCATTTAGTCAGTAATATATGCAGTTATAGTTTGGGCCTGAGCCCTTTTAGTAACGGAACACTGCGAGCTTTAACCCAAAACAGTAACAGTGTAGTGTGGGCCTTAGCCCATTACAGTATCAGAATCAGAAACAAAATACATGTGGGCCTAAGCCCAATACAGTGACAGTATCAGTAACAAAAATGCAACAATGCAATCATCCAACCCATCCCAATCTAGCCAACACACCACCCGTACCAACCAACACACCATGTGGGGATAAAATCGACCCACCTAGCTAACGCACTAATATCAGCACCTATTGCAGCACTAATCAGTATCCCAGCAAAGCTTCCAGTAATCAGAATGGCTAAGAGTCATCAATAGGATAGCTATAATACCATGAGTACGGTAATATGATTGGCACAAAGCTATCGGTTTTAGTAATATGATCAGCACAAAGCCATCAGTACCATCACAGTAAAAGTCGCCAAGAATTGTTATGCAAAGAAAGCTACCGAGAATGATATCGCGACAAAACTACTAGTAATAGTATATGTGGCAAAGCCACCGATGCGATGATTGTGGCGAGCCACCGACAAGATACTTCCTCCATAATAAAGATCCCAACCCCATGCCGTATGTCATGTGTACAAAATGCTATGCTCAGAATCAGTCATACAAATCACAGACAAATCAGTCATTTAAATCACAGACATATCAGTCATTTACGTCACAGACAAATCAATCATTTACATCGCAGACAAATCAATCATTTACCTACATGGGCATCACGGTCATTTTACCATGCAGGAGTATTACGGTCATTTTACCCTACAGGGGCATTATGGTCATCTTAACCTACAGGGGTATTACAGTCATTTTACCCTACAGGGGTATTACGGTCATTTTACCCTGCAAGGGTATTACGATCATTTTACCCTACAGGGGCATTATGGTCATTTTACCCTACAGAGGCATTACGATCATTTTACCCTATAGGGGCATTATAGTCATTTTACCTTACAGGGTTATTACGATCATTTCATTCCTTAGGGTCCTCGGTACAGTTAATGACCTTTTCGAAGGCCTAGAGTCACCTCGAGCGACACAGATAACCCATTTGGTCAAAATAATGTAAATGGGATCAAAGCCAGTATTCGGCCCAAATAGGCCCACACGCTCGTGTGGCCCATTTGGCCCAAATCAATCACGTCTATGCGAACTACATAGCCCAATCCAATTTCTGTAACTTTTTGTAAATTTTATCCGTCTGGGGCTCACGTGCACGAGAATACTCGTAGTGGCCTCTTCAGTCTACCGCCCACGATTGTGGGCTCGATTTTACCACACGAGCGATTGCACGCTTGTGAGGCCTCAAATGTCAAAGTTTCAGCTTTTCAGCTTTTGCCGATTCACAGCGGAGATAGTGTGATTACACACCTGTTTACAAAACCGCTCCAAGTTTCACGAGCACCCAACCTAAATTCAAACATGGCCCATGTTAATCCTTTAATCTTTAGGGTAAAACACCCTCTTATGGACACTTAATCCACACTTAATCAATCATCACCTACCACAATTGTACAAAATATGGCCTACTTCTCTAAGATTGTTGACTAAGCCATGACCCCACATTCTTGATGATTATCTACTTAAACAACGATTCTTATTTGATAGAATGGTTCACGAGAATGTTATTTAAAAACCCAACACCAAAATCACAGCATATTCGGCCCACCAAACTAACTTACCCCCAATGATCAATCAGTTGATGAAGGGAATATTTGGAATGCCTCTACACACTAGAGAATCCCCCTTTTTCTTCAAGAGATTTTAAAACCCAAAGAACAAACAAATAAGAGTGACTTAGGAACACAGTACTAATGAAATAACCTGCTTGGAAAAGTTGAAAGACTTACCGAAATTGATGACTGCAACAAGAGTTGTGTAGAGGAATTCAACCGATTGCCAAAGAGTAGTTAAGGGTTACGGTATCTGGCTTGGTACAAAAGAAAAGGGATGATGATGGAATCGATTAGAATAGATTAGATATATTCGACCAAGAAAAATATGGAGGAGATGGTAAAATGAAAGTACATAAAAAGAGCCTTGTGATGAAATCGACTAAAATTGGGAGAGAGTGGGAAGCAGAGAAAAAGATGAAGTGAAGGTTCGGTTTAGAAGGGAGACCGAAATTAGAAGAATTAAAGAGGAAGGGAAGAAGCAAAACAAAAATGAGAGAGGAAAGACAATTTTGGAAATGAAGAAAGGTGAAAACGGACACTAACCAGTTCTCCCAAATGTCAATTCCGTAGTACACTAGCAACCAAAATAGAGAGCAGCAATGAAAGCTATTTCAACACTTTAGGATTTTAGAGCAAAAGACCCAAAATGAAAAATGGCCAAAATTGATTCCCCCCAAAGGAAGTCTCAATCAAAATTTTGAGTAGCTAAACACCCATTTCGGCACTAACACTCCTATACACTTCCAATTCCTTAATTCTCTCCACAATACTCTCGCTTAATCCTCTCCATGATTTGCTCTTACAATCTCTCTATGACCAATTCAAACACCTCATCAGTATTGTTTCAGTCTAATTCTTCTACCTTTCCAGCTCAAGCAGCAAAATAAACATTCCATTGCTTATCCTAGGATTTGAACCTCAAACCTCATAGTTACACCACAAGCCACCTTGCCACTACACCACAGGCTCTTTTTGTGTCATAAAACCAACTTATTACTAATTAAGCCTAAGTGCCAGTGTCCAGGTTCATTTAAGGGAAAAATAAAAATTTTGCAAGAGTCAAGACTTGAACCCAGGCTTCTCAAATACTTCCATACACACCCAAATCACTCAGCCATTAAAGCAAACAAGTAATTTGTGTCATTTTCTTGCACACATAAATATTTATGTGCAGTCTCCTAGCTGAGCCCACACTCAAGGCCCATTCTTTCTAGGCCCAAATTCGAGGCGTTACAGCTCGCATAGGAAGCTTGCTTGAAAACATTTGCTTATAAAGCTCGCACCAAAGTGCGTAAAAACATAGTTTATAAAACCATACTTTAAAAACATCTGTTAAAAAATAGGCTCACTTAGGAGCACGCATAAAACATAGCTTAAAAACATATCTTGAAAATAGAGTCTCAAAACTTAAAAATAGAGTTTTGTTAAAAAACTTACTCTTAGAACTTTAGTTCAAAAACAAAGTTCTCAAAAATCATAACAGTTCACACACGAGATACGAACCATAAACATTCACGCTAAAAAACATATTAGTTAACCCACTTATGGCGATTCTTAACCACTAACTAAAAAAGCTAATAAACTAAACAAGCTTGGCTTTGCCTTTGTCCTTGTTGGTAAATGGTATGACTGGTTCGCAATATAAGCAAACACAGATTGCTAAGCAGATAGATCTTACAAAATCCACACGTGCAAGCGAACCTAGCTTTCAAGACAATCAACCCTAACAGGACAGAAGCTTACCTTGGTTACTACAAACTTGGTTTAGAATAGAGACTTGACAACGGAATATCAATGAGAGAATTCTCATGAAATAAGGGTCGTATTTATAGATCTAATTGTCCTGGAAATCTTAGGATACCCTACTTGACTTAAGAAATATGTTACTTGCACGTGAAGTATTCCTAGATAACCCATATCTTTATTCTTAATTTGAGTCTAACTCTGAATTTCATTGGCGAACACCAGTTCACAACTCAACTGGCGAACACTCAGTTAGCTAAACAAACTAGTGAACCCCTAGTTTGCCAAACAAATTGATGAACCCTCAGTTTGCCAAATAGACTAGAGAACTCAACTTACGATAAATCTGGCGAACCTCTTACCACATCTTTTGATATATACTGCTACCCTAAAGCATTGGTGAATTCCTTACTAATACTCCTTTGGCGAATTCCCCAGTTTTCTGAAGTACTGGTGAACCCTTAGTTTGACGAAACACTGGCAAACCCTTATTTGTGAGGCCAAAACTTCCAGACCCATTCACAAAATGTTACTAGTTCTTCTAACTTTGTAAGAGTTGAATAATCTAGTTGCAAATATTGTTCAAAGTTTCTTGTTACACAATTATAGTAGAGGTCAAAAGTTGTAATTGAGACAATATTGAGGTGATATTTTAGTAGTTTATGCGATTGTTAGTAGACTAAAGCAATAGGGTATGCAGCAAACAATTATGTTGATGGGTGAGGGTATAGGCATAGCTGAGGTCATTTGGCAAATAGGCACTGATAAAGGTCAGGTAAAAGTTTTTTCATGGCACAAGGATAGAGACAATTGTGGATGATAAATGATTCATAGTGATAGGTATAATGGTGAATGGTGATGTTGGAGTTGGAATCCTAGGCACATATTACCTAGTAAGGGAGTGTTACTAGCAACATATGACATTTGAAAAAAATCATAGTAGAAGAAGTGCATATATGGTGCAAAGAATACCCATGAGGTATAAAAGGGAAAAAAAGAAGTAGGAAAATAGGGATAATGTTGATACTCGTGAAAAGATTGATGCGATCCTAGCACATCATGTTTCGACACAACTCGCTGACCTCAGAATTGGCCTAAGCTCGAGGGCCCGAAGTGTAAAATGAAGCTTAAACTTAGCTCAATAAGCTCAATTTTAGCTTCTTCAAGTTCGTCTAGTTCAACCCGAGCTTATTTAGCTTACTTTCAACCCATCTTTAATTTGCTAGAATAAACTTAAATAATATTTAGTTTAAGTATTAAATGTGTTTAGTTAATTTAGTTTAATTAATTAAGTTGCTGGAATAAATTACTCATCTTAGTTAATTTAGTTCATCTTAGTTAATTAAGTTGCTTGAATAAATTACTCATCTTAGTTGATTAAGTTCATCTTAGTTAATTTCGTTCTTTGGAATAACTTAGTGTTAAATGTGTTTATTTAAGTTTATTGATTAATCTTATTAAGTTTAATGTGTTTAATGTGTTTAAAAGTGTTTAATATGTTTTAATGTGTTTGTTAATAAATGCTTGTAGGTGACTATTTAGCTAGAATTAGTTACATACAAGGGGCTGTTACAAAGTGTTAAATGTGACTATTCAGTTGGAATCGGTTACATTCAAGGGGTTGTTACAACATTTAAAGAAGAGCATTATGCACCATTAAATTTCGGCAGCCTGTTCCTCTTCTCCAAGGAGTTGTTCAAGAATAGCAATGGACAACAATTAAAGGAGAGCATTATACATTTTGTTGGTGTCTATTCAGCTGCCCAAGGATGATTTAATGAAGGAATTGAAGTCATTTGGCTGCTCAAAACGTTGAACTCTTCCAGCCTAAGTAATCAGCTCATTTATTCAGCTGAATTGGAACATTAAATCATGTTAAAAGTTGTTGTTACTTAGGCCTAGAGAATTCAAAAGTTTGTGCTTAGTAATTAAGTTTTATTTCAGCTTATAACCGCACATTAAAGCTGAATTCTTGTGACTTTTCAGCTATGTTTCATGTAGCACTATAAATATGTTGTAATCAGCTTGTTTTAGGGACTTTTTGCCAAATTTTATGAACAAGTGTTCTTTTGTGAGATTTTCAATTCTTATAGTTCTTTTCATGTCTGACTTGACTTATCAAGCATAGCTTGTGGCGTCAATCTTTCCTTTGTAAACCGAACTCATCACCTTTGGTGTGGCATTTATTATACATATGGTTCCTATCACTTTTGATAGCGGGTCAAGGTTCTTTGTTGATTTTTCTAAACCGAATTCCCATAAGAGCTATTTTGAGTCTCAAGTCAACAATCATTTTATTGTTGGTTCATTCTCTGCCCTTAGTCGAATTCCCTATCTATTGCTTAATTATCTTTCTTTTCGACTTTTATTTGTAGCCATTACCTATCTTTTCCATTCCTTTTGAAACGGACCAAGTCTTACTCAAATTCACGATTGGGCAATCTAAACGACTCGAATCATCACCGAGACGAGTTCATATCAAAGATGGTTGTACTACAAATGTGGAGGACATGATTGAGGAGCTAAGTGAGCTAAGGTTGACGAGAGTTGATGTGCTAGAGGGTTTGCAATAAGACTTAAAGTTTCATCAGTGGGTTGAGTGGCGATCAATGCCGACATTGTGTTGTCGGGTGCAACAATGTTAGTGGTAATGACATCAATGGGGGTAATATCCATTGTGTTAGCAGTTACAAATGTGGTAACAGTTACCTTGATGGTATTAGTTGTAATGTTGGTTGTAGAGTTTTCTTCAATAATAGGATCCATGGTCTATTGTTTTGGCTATCATAGTCAATGTTAAATGTTAATGTCTCCTAGGTATGTTACTTGGTTTAGGGATTGATAGGTTGAATTTGAATAGCTTGAAGCTTTTTCACACAAAGTAAACTGTGGGGCATAGAAGCTTGTGCTCTAAAACACTCTTCTATGCTTAAATTAGTGAGGGAAAGGAAGAAGATAGAATCAAAACAAGTCTAAATAAAGTAATGAAATAGTAGAATGAAACTTGTGCTCTAAAAGGCTCTTGTATCCTTACCTTGCTTTTTATCTTGCATCATGTGTTTGTTGCAGGGGCGAAGCCAGAACAAATTTTTAACGGGGGCGAATGAGATTTTAATATTTTATAGCAATATCTTTATAATTTTTAAAGGATTAAATCAAATTTTTATAATTTTAAGGGAGTCGAAGTGCAATTTTACCTTTACTAATTAAAAATTTTTAAAAAAATTTAAGGGCTTAAATAATAATTTTACATTTTAGGAGGGACGAAGCTCCTGCCAGCCTCTAAATCCAACTCTAATTTGTTGGGTTTGTGAAGTTTGCTTATAATGCCAAAATGTAGCGTAGTCATATTGCTATAACAAGACAAGTTAATAATATATGGAGTTTGGTATAACAAGACCAATAATCCTTAAGGCCTGCATGTATGATGGGGGCATAATTTGATTTTTGAATAGGTTTATTTTATTTTCATACCAAGTTTGATATTTGCAATTTTTACGAAATCTGAATTTGAATTATGTAAATATACTTTAAAATCTAAATTCAAGTGTTATAATCCTAATTAGAATCCTATTAACTAAATTATTTAATATTTGAATTAACTAAAAATTTAATTTTAATAAGTCCATTTAAAAAAGAGAGAGAATGGATTAAAATATACGAATCAATTATTTGTAAAATAGAACAATTTTGAATAATAATTTTTAATAGTTAAATATCTACCTTCACTTTAAATTTATTACATATATTAATTAAAATATTTGAAATCAGATATGGTTGGAATTGGTAGTATTCAAATCCATAGAAAACAAATAAGGTCTAGACCGTAGACCTAACATATAAAAAAATTTAGAAGAAAAGAAAATTAATAATTGGATGGTGATAGTTGAAAATTATGAAATAAATAATGAAGGGAAAAGTGGGCAGGCAGGGCATGCGTAAAGACTTCGACATTAGAAGATGGGGCAATTTCAGACAACAACTGAACAGAAAAATCTGACACCTTCCTGAGAGAGATAGACAAACAATAGTCAGTGCATCAGATCTGATGATCGCTTTGCTTTTCTATTTGCAGAACGTTCCATCCATGCACATGCATGCATGCATATTATCACTCATATATCTATTTTGCTTTTACTTTTCATATACTATAATATATTTTTGAATTTAGGGTGAATTACACTATTAATCATTAAATAATGTATAATTTTTTATATTTGTCATTTAATTCAAAAAGTTATAATTTAGTAATTGAGCTATTCAAAAGTTTTTATTTAAGTCACTAGGTTATTATTTTAGAAAAAGTTCCACAAGCGAGCTTTAAGTAATGATTTGATTATTTGTACATTAGATTAGTAACTATCGTCAAGTTGTAGAATATACCTTAGATCCAAGTTAATCCGACGGTTAATATTAGAAAAGAGAACTTTCCATTGGGGCAGATAGTACAAACATAGAAAGTCATATAGCATTGATTTCAATAGTCCGATGACTTAAATGAAAACTTTTGAATAGTTCAATGACCAACTTATAACTTTTTTGAGTTTAATGATCAAAATGAAAAATGACTCATAATTTAATAACTAATGGTATAGTTTACCCTAGAATTTATCACGTTGAAGATACGATTGTGGTTTAATTTGCCAAGTATCTTGATTTAATTAATTATCTTTCTAATGACATTATTTTTAGGTTAAAATATAATTAGGATTACTTTTGATTAAAATAATTTAGTCTTGATTTGTATGGATTAAAGTTTTTATCAGATACCTATTTGGTACAAGTTAGAGTTGTGTTACCCCCGTCCTCTACTCCCAATATTATATAAAAAAAATACTTTAAGGTTTAATTTGAAACGAAATTATGGTTTTAATGTGATTTTACTATTATGCTACATTTGGTAGGGGTATTATTTTTTACGCATGCTTTAGTATATAAGTTAGTAATAAACTAATTCAATTGATGATATTTAGCCACTCTTATGACTTATTTTTAGCAAAGAGAAGGAAAATTTCTCCCAGATTTTGAAGAAGTCTTATTTTTTACAAGAATTTTTACTCATCTTTCTAAGTTTAAGTTTAAAGTTGTTCTAACTATTTTATGTTTAAAAAATCATCGTAATTTTCATTATCTCAAATTTACCATTTAGAAAAAACCCTCTTGAAAACCAAGAGTGCTTTCCACAAGAGTCCTAGGGAGGGTGGTAACTACCGCAGTCTAGGATGGAGGAGGGTGGTGGTGATGAGAGGGAAAGCAATGAGGAGATCTCATTGTTGGCTGAAGAGCTTGTTCAGTTATCTACCAAAAGATCTATGGTGGTGCCAGATGATAAACCGACTCTTCTCTGCTCAATATGGACAAGGAAATCTTTTAATCCGAATAGTCTGAGGGTTCAATTGAGGAGTATATGGAAAACAAAGAGAAAGTTTGAGATCCAGACAACAGGGCAAAACCTCTTCTTAGTCATCTTTGACTTGGAAGACGATATGGAGTTCATTATGGAAGGAAGGCCTTGGCTGTTTTGTAAGTATTTAATTTTATTTGAACGATTACAAAATCCAATTGATAGGGCTAGCATTATACTTGTTTCTTCGCCTTTTTGGTTAAAATTTAGCCCAATATTACCTAAATTTGATAAGAAAGATCTAATGCAAGCTGTTGGATGCATGTTTGGAGGAATTATTAGATCAAAAATAATTGGTGATTATTGCAGAATTAGAGTTAATGTTGATGTTCAGAATCAACTTAGAAGAGGGTTATTTGTATCAACTGATAATAGCGTTAAGTCATGGATTACTTTTAAATATGAGAGCTCCCAGTTTTCTATTTTGGTTGTAGTAGGTTGGATCATAGCTTGACTAACTGCCAGCAGATTAAACCTGAAGAAAAGAATAAAGTTAGAGATGATCCTCCTTTCTCTATTGCATTAAAAGCAGAATCAAAAGCAATGGAGAAAAGTCTTTAAAATTTAATACGTTTGCAAAGAAAATGGGAGCCAATTTACTTACACAGGAAAGTCAAGCAATTGTCCTTAAAGGGTAGAGGGTTCTGAATCTGCTGTTATGGCGGAAATAAGACAAACAGGCAAGAAACTGGAAAATTGGGTAGAGGGGCTCAAGAATCAGAAGGAAAATCGTAACTTCACAGAAGTAGAGAAACAACTGAGTAGTAATGATGATTTGGGAAGGGTAGAAACAGCCATTAATAAGACAAGGTGGAAACAGTTAGAGACAACGAATCATGCTGAGACTACCAAGAATGTGAGTGTGATGGGTAAAAGAAAATTTAGATCAAAACTGATGGATTGAATTATTCTAGGCTGGCAGACAAAGAGCCAATTAAAAGAGCAAAGCATGAGGAATCAGTCAGACGGGGAGGTGAGTGTATGGAGATTTCAGATTTCAGTGGGGAGTAGGTTTCTGCTACAAACATTTTTGGATCGGTGGCTGCCAATGGGCAAGACGGCCGCTCGCGATGAAAACCATTTGTTAGAATGTTCGTGGGTTGGGGAGCTCACGAGCAAGTCGGAGGCTACATTACTTACTTAAGCAGCAACATCCCCAAATGGTCTTCCTAATGGAGACTAAACTTGATCATAAGCGTATGGAGAGGATTCGATTGAGGTGTGGCTACACTAATGGGATTGACATTGAGGCAGAAGGGTCTCAGGATGGTTTATGCTTAGCATGGAAAGGGAATATTGATGTTACAGTTAAGAGCTACTCGAAATGGCATATTGATTCTTTGGTCAAGGAAGGGAATGGGTAAGCTGAATGGAGGTTTACTGGTTTTTATGGGTCTCCATATTTGAAAGATAAAAACTCTGTTTGGGATCTGTTAAAAGATTAAGTCGTGAAAATCATCAACCATGGCTAGTGGCAAAAGATTTTAATGAGATTTTAATCGATTTCGAAAAGAATGGAGGAGGTCAGAGGGATCAAGGGAGGATGGATGCTTTTCGGGAAACTTTAGAAGAATGTTAATTAATAGATATTGGGCATTCTGGAACTTGGTTCACATAGAGAGAGGAAATCTTCCGGAGACAAATATTCGAGAGAGATTGGATAGAGGAGTTGCTACCGAAGATTGGATCAATTTATTTCCTATGGGTACGTACAACACTTATCATATTCTATGTCAGATCATTGTCCTTTACTCATTTGTACAGACCACTCAACTCAAAATTTCGGTGAGAAAAAATTTTATTTTGAATCTTGGTGGACATTGGAGGAATCTTCCAACAAGTAATCAAAGAAGCATGGGAGATAAATTCAGAGTCACTAATAGAGAAGTTGGAATATGGTCAGTATAGGTTGAAGACGTGGGCACATTCTCTTCAAACTAAGAGGGATGATCGAAAGATGGGGTTAGCAAAAGAACTCGAATCCTTGTTGAATGAAGATAGAGATGATGAGACAATGGCCAAGATTATAGACACCAAAATCCATTTGAATCTAGAAATTGACAAAGATGAAATGTATTGGGAGCAAAGGGCGAGGGCAAATTGGCTTCGATTTGGAAATAAAAATACAGCTTTTTTCCATAAATGTGCAATAGTTCATAAAAGAGCAAACTGGATTTCGAAGTTAATTTTGGAAGATAGGAAAGAGATCAACACAGGGGCTAAAATAAATGAGACAGCAACGGACTTTTTTAAAGTGTTATTTACTTCAAAGGGAGTTGCTAATCCGAATAAAGTGTTAGATGGTATTGAAGCTAAAATTACGAAAGAAATAAACATAGAACTAGTAGCACCATTTCGAGAAGAAGAAATTTGGAAAGCTTTGAAGGAGATGGGACCCACAAAGGCTCTAGGTCCAGATGGATTCCCTGCACTGTTCTACTAGAGAGATTGGCACAAAGAAGGCAATGATGTAACAAACTATTGCCTTGGAATTTTAAATAGAAGTAAGGGGGCTGAAGCAATTAATAATACAGATACTATACTTATCCCTAAAGTACCACATCCTTCAAGTATGGTAAATTTTGGCCCATTAGTCTTTGTACGGTAATTTACAAAATTGTTGCAAAATCAGTGGCAAACAGGTTGCAAGGGGTAATTGGGATCTGTATTGACAAAGTTTAGAGTGCATTTGTCCCTGGAAGATTGATTTCTGATAATGTGCTACTAGCATATGAAATTTTGCATACATTTAGAAAGAAAACGACAGGACGCAAAGGATATATGGCTGTCAAGCTTGATATGAGTAAGACCTATGATAGGATGGAGTGGGATTTTATCAAAAAGATGATGCTGAAAATGGGCTTTGCAGAGAGTTGGGTGGATCTCATTATGAATTGTATCACGACAGTTTCTTATTCAGTCATTACTAATGGAGGAAGGGGAACTAACTTCAAACCCACAAGAGGTATCATACAAGGTGACCATTTAAGCCCATTTTATTTCTTATATGCAGTGAAGGTCTTTCATCATTGATGAGAATGGCAAAGAAGAAAGGTTTAATAAGAGGAGCAAAAGCGAGCAGAAGGGGGGCCAGAGATTTCTCATTTGCTTTTTGCAGATGATTGCATATTGTTTGGTGAAGCATCAGAAAAGGGAGCAAGGATCTTGAAGGACATCTTAAAAGAGTACGAGGGTTGTTCAGGACAGTGCATAAATTTTAACAAATCTACCATATTCTATAGTTCAAACACAAGTAATAAAAAGCGAGAGGAAACAGTTTTAGTACTTGGTGTCAGAAGCTCCACATGTCCGAAAAAATATTTAGGGCTTCCAAATGTAGTAGGTCGAAGGAAGAAAGAGTCTTTTCAGAATTTAATTGACAGAATAATGATGAAGATTGATGGCTGGAGTACCAGATTGCTTTCTCAAGGCGGGAAGGAAGTCTTTATTAAATCTGTTTTACAGTCGATCCCTATATATGCTATGTCTTGTGAGTACTTAGTTCGAAGCACTTAAAATTTGATCCTACAGCTTACGCTTTACAAAACCCCTACAAAGAATTTTACAAAAAATTATGGCGGATTGAACTACCCTTGAAAATTAAGCTGCTAATCTGGAAAATCTCCTGGAACTATTTGCCAACTAAAGTCAACTTGGCTTTTCGGAGGGTTACTAGGAATACTCCATGTCCTAGATGTGGTCAGAGCGAAGAAGGCATGAATCATCTCTTCCGTGAATGCTCTGTGTCAAAAGCAGTTTGGAGAGATTTGTCAGATCCAGTATGTGTAATGTTTCCAGAAGCTGAGTTTATAGAATGGCTTACCAAGGTCTTGGTCCTTCTCCCTTTGGGAAAATGCAGAATCTACTGTGGATTGTTGTGGGTCATCTGGGGAGATAGGAACTCCCGTATTCATAATAAACGGGGTCGATCTAGTCAGAAATGGTCAAGTTTGTTATTGGGTATATCGCAGAACTATATGGAATCAAAACAGTGAAACAAAAAACCATGTTTTCAGAAATGAAATGGAAGCACCCACCTGGACAAACGTTGAAGATAAACTTTGATGGAGCGTTCGACGGAAGGAGAAAGCGAGCGGCATCCGGTGTAGTCGTCAGTGACAGGAATGGTCGTATTCTACTTACGAAATCATACTACACAGTAATGTTGAGTCCGCCTTTGCAGCCGAAGCACTGGCTTGTCGTCTAGCAACCCTTACAACTCTCGAAAGAAAAAAAGAAGATGTTATTATCGAAGGAGACTCTCTGTCTATCATTAAGAAGTGCAACAACCCAGATCTTGACAAATCAGAGGTTGGGGTTTTTATACAGGATATTCAAGGAATGAAGACTAAATGCAGAAGTTTAATAGTTGAAATTCAGGATAAGAATGTTGATGTGGCATAAATCTATTAGAAAGGGATACAGATGATATGGCGTCATTGTTTCATACAATTATTTCTCATGTGTCATATGCATCTTAATATTCTTATATGATAGGACAAATATTATTTTTTCTTATCCTTTAAAATGCAAAGAAAAATTTCAACTGAAAAAAAAAAAAAAAAAAAAAAGAAGAAAACCAAATCAGATGTCACGTTATCTTATGTTTAGAAAAATAAACCCATCAAATTATTTGATAAAATTAAGGAAGAATTGATCTTAGGTTGAAAATATACAATTCAAAAAGTATATAAATTAAAAATCTTCGGTAAAAATGATTCCCTATAAATCATGGAAGTGATTATGATATGGGTTTCAAACTGATGGTGATGTTATTGAGCGGTTTGTTGTAAATATATATATATATATATATATATATATAAGAGTGTAAATGTCTTTAAATTTTTCAAGAAAAATTGAATTTTTATTTTACACTTTATACTTAAACTTTTAAAATGTATAAAAAGGTTTTCAAACTTCTTCATAAAAAATAATTAAGCTCCTACTTTTTTTTCACTCAATTAGTTACTTAAACAATCAAAATGCATTAAAAAACCCTTTGACCATTAATTTTAACAATTGATCATTAAAGTTAATTGTCTTTAATTTTTTTCAGTTAAAGCCATCACGTGCCACAACTACGGCTTGACATGTGGCAAAAATAATAAAAAATAAAATCAATAAAATTTATAAAATTATTAAATTTTAATAAAATATAAAATTATTAAAAATGATAAAATTGTAAAAAATTATAAAATTTTATAAAGTCATAATAAAATTATAAAATGTAAAGAAATATAAAATTCATAAAAAATTATAAAGATTGTCGTACCAAAGAAAGCATTTTATAATTTTTATAATTTTAATTAATTTTAAATATTTTATTAAAATTTAATGATTTTTATAACTTTTACTGATTTTTATTTTTATAATTTTTTTGTCACATGTCACGCCATGGTTGTAACATGAGATGACTTTAGCTAAAAAAAATTAGGAGTAATTAACTTTAACGATTAACTGTTAAAGTTAGCAGTCAAAGAGTATTTTTTATGTATTTTGGCAGTTTAAGTACCCAATTAATGCAAAAAAAAAGGGGCTTAATTGTTTTTTTTTTTTGAAAAAAATTGAAGGTCTTTTTTATGCATTTTGAAAGTTCAAATACTCAATTGAGTGAAAAAAGAAAAAGAAAAAAAGGGCTTAATTGTTTTTTTCTAAAAAAAAGTTTGAGAGCTTTTTTTATGTATTTTGAAAGTTCAAGTGCCCAATTAAGTGGAAAAAAAAAAAAGAATGAGCTCAATTTCTTTTCTTTTTTTTTTAAATTTAAAGATTTTTTATACATTTTAAAAGTTCAAGTAACTAATTGAATGTAAAAAAGCATAAGCTTAATTGTTTTTATTTTTATTTTTAACTTGAGGAATTTTTACATATTAAGCGTATACTATTTGAGGGAACATTTTACGTGGTATATCTAAAATTTTGTTATTTATCTCTTTAAAACATTACTATGTGTAATTAGTTATAATATTAAAAGATTAATTTAATAATATAAAATCACCATCATTCTTTAATTATCTAATAAACAGTCTTTTAATAAGGCTCTAAATTGTTTCCTTTCCTAACAAAAAAACTTATGGTAATTATATAAAAATGAATCCAATCGTACAATTAAATATATATATATTTCTGATCTTTATATAAATATGTTGTTATATTTGCATGGATCAATAAATATATTTTAAATATATTAATCAATGCAATTCATTAATAAAATTTTATAATATAGAATCATATATTATGAACATTATGTTTTAAAATTATTTTGAAATAGTATAAACAACAATAAAAATTTCAACTTTAATAAATTATTAATATAGGATAAATATAATAAAATTATATGGCTAAATTTTAGCTAAAATCTTTGAACAATGAATATTATTTCTTATTTACCCTACCATTTATGTTTATAATTTATAAAATTTTATGCTTTATTAATTGTATCTGATTTTAAAATTATAATGAGACAAAATCAACTATAAATACTATTTGTTGGGGATTAACGTGATTAAGCAACAAACATACAAAAATAACAGAAGAAATTGAAGAATTGAACACATTAATTTAACGTGAAAAGATAATTTAACTATAATTCGTAGGTCAAATAATAAAAAAATAATTTTACTGTCATGACAAAAGAATGAAGAGTACAAAAGATGGACATAAAAACTAAACCTCGAAACTCGAAAACAAAGAACCTTCAAAACGTATACACAAAATTCTCTAAAAGTGTTATGAGTTCTAATCTTTTAATAGGTGTATTTTCTAAGATTGTAAAAAAAATCTATTTATATGTTATATTCAGAGGTCAAATAATAATAAAATAATTAAGACTAATTAGAATTGATTGAAATAAATAAATAGAGTTTAATTAGGAGATTATCTCTTAAATTTGACTGAAATATAAGGCATACTCAACACTAATATATTTTGCTTAAAAAAATTTGTAGTCGGTGAAAATCATTTTGCAATCCATACATCTTTGGATCTGAATCTTTCTTTTATCTTTGAATTACAAGTTTTAATAATGTATTCCATCTAAATTTTTTTTATCTTTTTAATTCAATCTTATTTAAGGATCTAATGTCTATTTTTTTTTTTTTCTTTTAGTAGGAATGACAAGTTCAGATTTTTCTACATGACATTTTCATGAAATTTCACCACCCTTTCTTAATAGTTTGAAGATTATATTGTTTCCCAAAAAAAATTGCAATGTCCATTCCAACAATATGATAATGATTCCATCATCACACACATACTTGCTATTTGAGTGTTAGCAATTTTCTTTTACTCATTAAGTCATCATCATTTTCTTCCTTTTTGAGAATTCCAATTTTACTTACCAAGACTGTTGACCCCTCCCTTTAACATTAACATTGCAAGTTTTCATAAAGAAATTGAACATTTTAGATTTTGTTGCAAAGTTTGTTTATGAGTCAAAAAAGAATATTTTTTTTCGCTTAGTCTATAGAAATATATTAATAATAGAAAGACATTGGTAAAAGTCAACCTCTTTCATAAACAAATATATTACGAAATTCCCTGATAACCTGAGACATCCACCCCCTGTGCAAACAACTAAAGAAATGAAAAAAAAAAAAACATTTCACCCAAGCTTTAAAAACACGCTTTCCTTCTTACCAATAGCAGCAACCATACCGTTACCTTGCCAATGAACAAATGCGAAGTGAACTCAAACTGGTCGGTTAATTCAACGATCAATACCTATTAAAAGATTTCACAATGACCACGACCAAGAATTCCTCTACTATTTCAGGCCCACTGGCATCATTGACCTAGAAAATCATGAGCGTTCCAATCCTTACTTGTCTCTCAACACCCCCACATCATCCAGCTTTGTCTTCCTTAGCAACACTTGCAACGTTGAACTTTGTCCACCCGAGGGGGGGTGGAACCCAATGAATAACAATCTCTTTGACTTTATTTCTCGAAGGCTTGCATTTTGCTGGGAAAAACCACCATGAACCCAATTACCATGAGAGTCACGAACCACACCACCAATTGTAGACCAATTTTCATACCTACTCGACTCACCATCAGTGTTGATTTTAGCCAACTACAATTAGGTGGTTTCCATCTACTCAGTTCTACCCCGATCACCTCTCATTTTGCCTCATTTAGTTACCACATTACAAACATTATTAGCTAAGCATTCAGATCTTCTAATCAACTCATCTGCTATACTAAATACCTATTAGAAAATGAAGGTGTTCCTGTTCTTCCACAACAGCCAACACAAATTCGCAAAAAAAAAAAAAAAAACTCGAGGATTTAAACCTCCTACTTTGAGTTTGAACTCATCTCTCCTAATGGCCACCATTCAATCGGTCAACTCCAAATCAACAAATAGTGAAAAGCCACCATCCACCAGCATTCAATAGCAATCCTGCAATCCCTCAATACATGCATATTTGTTTCTTGGATGCCACCACAAATCGAGCAACAAGATTTATTCGACATCCTTCTTCTAACCCTTTTAACATTCATAAGTAATCTTCGATGCATGACCAGCCAGAGAAAAATTGTTGGTAAACTAGAACTAAAATTATTTTTAAAGAACTTGTTGAAATCATTGCATTTATTGAATTATCAAGCTATCTATTTATACAACAAGTTTTTTGATTTAAAATGCAGAAAAATATGCTACTAAATCATAATCTAAACTATTTTTTACAACTTTATTTTCCTAAAAATAAAGGTTGATATTTGCCTAAAGACTAGGACAAATTATAACTAATGCAGCTTCAAAAATCATAAAAAGTTAACACTCTGTAACACCCTAAACCCGGCCCAAAACACTACGGCTGAATTCGAAATGTTACCGGGAAAGGTGTTGAAAATAGTTTGGTTTCGAAGGTGAAAAGTGAGTTTTAAGTTCTAAAATAATAATAAAAAACCCGTTTGCTTATAAGTGATCCAAGATTTTGAACAAAACTTTCATTTGTTACCTTTACGTTAGAAATATCTTAAAATCATCTTTTAATTAATCAACGGATAGGAAAAACTAACTTAGACCCATAATAATAATCCCAAAACATTTGTAGCGGCTTATTACAATAAAAATATCCCAAAAAGTAATTAAAAGTTTATTAGGTACTTAAAATAAAATCGTTGATGGCCACCTCGAATCCATTCCGGTAGTCTTTGAGGACTCTGAGGTGGCCACACTACGAGCGATTTTGGACTCTAGTATTTTACTTTTTTTAACTTGGGTCAATATTTTGTAATAAGGCCTCTCTTAAATTCTGGTTTTAGTTTTGGATTTTTAGTCTATTATGTTTTAAATCTGCTAAACTTTGTATCACGGTTTTCCAAAACAATATCTGCTTTCAAAATACTACGCTTTCGCGAATAGTTCGTAAACATCACATTTTCATAAGTCAGTCATTTTAATTAAGTTTCTGCAACAAACAAAGTTTTTTTTGGTAATAACTTTTTAATAAATGTCGATTAATAATAAACAAACGCAAACTAGGACTTTAGTTTTTAATATCAAGAAAGGTTTTCAAATGGAACCATGGTTTCTCGAAAAGCACCCTAATGTGACACGCCAGATTCGGGACTAACTTCTAGGCTGGGTTTGGGGTGTTACACACTCCTTCTTGATGTTGGGTTGCAAACTCCAAGCTTTTGTCTTAAGAAGTCGAATCTGACTTTAGGCAATGCTTTTGTGAAAATATCATCATATTGATTTTTCGTACTACAATAAATCAACTGCACTTCTCCTTCTTTTTAAACATCACGAAGAAAGTAGAATTTTATTTTGAAGTGTTTAGTTCTACCATGGAATACCGGGCTATTACCTGTTGATATTGTAGATTGGTTGTCCACAAATATTTGGGTGCTTTCCTCTTTCTCCATATGCAAACCTGTCAAAAGTTTTCTAATCCAAAGTGTTTGATTTGCAGTAGCAGTAACGGCCACATATTCTGCTTCTGTTGCGGATTGTGCAACAATTTCATGTTCCCTCGAACATTGAGAAAAAAAATCCCAAAACCAAGACTAAGATAGTAACCTGAGGTGTTACGCAAACCATAAGCAAATCCAACCCAATCGCTATTCGAATAACCATAGAGACTGAAATTTTCAACTTGATTAAACTTTACGTCATAATCAACCATGCCTTTTACATATCTCAAAATAATTTTTGCTTCTTGAAAATGAATTTCACTAGCACAGTTCATGTACCTTGATAACAAGCTCACAGCATGCATGATGTTTGGCCTGGTTGTTGTCAAATACATCAAACAACCAATTAAGCTTCTAAACAGTTTGTCATCAACTTTTTCAGCTCCATCTTCTTTCAAAAACTTTCCTTTTGATTCATTGGAGTTGCAGTTGGCTTGCAAGCTTTCATGTTAAATTTGTTAAGGACTTCTTTTTCATATTTTTGCTTGTACACAAAAATTTCATTTTGCTTTTATCGTACCAGCATACTAAGAAAAGATGTCATTTATTTAAGATTTTTCATTTCAAAGACCTCTTTCACCTTCGCTTTGAAATTGTCTATCAACTCTAGTCTACTTCTTGTCACAAGTAGTTCATCAATATAAAGAAACACCATAAGTAATTCATCACCACTGTTCTTGATATACAAAGTAAATTCACTTAAGAATTATTCAAAACCTAAGTCAAGCAAATATGCATCAATTCTGTTGTCCCAAGATCTTGGCGTATGTTTTAGGCTATACAAAGCCTTTTCAACTGATACACCTTCTCTTTTTTTCCTTGAACAACAAAGCCTTCTGATTGTTTAATGAATATTTATTTGTCCAAATACTCATTCAAAAATGTTGATTTGACAACCATTTGATGTACAATACAACCTTTTTGTGAAGCAAGGGCCAATAACATCCGTACAGTATCCATCTTGGTAACCGCAGCAAAAGTTTCTGAAAAGTCTACCCCGAACATTTGAACATACCCCTTAACCACCAACCTCGTCTTGTACTTGTTTATAGAACCATCAAAATTGAGTTTGGTTCTATAAACTCATTTCACTCTTATAGTTTTCTTGTGATCTGGTCTATCCACCAATTCCCATGTTTGATTCTTTTTAATCATGCTAAGCTTTTCTTCATTGTAGCCATCCATTTTTTTATCACTTGCAACTTCTTCATAGTTTGCAGGCTCCATCACAATAATATTACACCTTTGATAGATGCTAAAAAGTGATAGGGGTTCCTTTAACAAGTTTATCATCTATGGCATCATCTTCCTCATGACGCCCAATCTTTTTGTTAGCATCTCAACTCCAACTATCTAATTCATGAAATTAGACATCTATGTTGATTATGGCTTTGTTGTGGTCTAGCAAGTAGTTTCTGTAAGCCTTTGAGGATGAGCTGTAGCCTACAAAAATACTGGCATTTGCTTTCTTATTCAATTTGTCTCTCTTAACTTGAAATATGTAAAAAAAAAAAAACACAAGCAACCAAAGGCTTTCATACTAACAAATTCAGGTTTGTAGCCATACCATGCTTCAAATTGAGTTCTTTTATGCAAAGCTTTAGTTGGAAGTCTATTGAGCAGATAAATCGATGTGTTTGCTGCATCAGCCCAAAATTCCTTATATAGCCTTTATCATAAGGTAAGCACATTGTCATCTCCATAATTGGTTTATTTTTTTCTCTCTACCATGCTATTTTATTGTGAAGTATAGGGTGCAGTCAACTGATGCTCGATGCCTACATCTTGACAAAAAATTTTAAACTTTTCAGAAGTATATTTAGCTTTGTTATCAGATCTAATCACCTACACATTGCAACCACTTTGAGTTTCCACAAAAGCTTTAAACTTCCAAAAAATGTCAACAACGTTAGATTTCAACTTCCTAAAATAAATCTAGCAAATTCTTGTGTGATCATCAATGAAAGAATGTAGTACTTACTGTCATTCAATGATGGTGTTTTGATGGGCCCTCTTACGTTAGTGTGTACTACCTGTAATTTCTGAACAAACCTCCAAGCCTTATTTTGTGCAAAAATAGAGCCTTTTTTGTTTCCCATATTGATAAATTTCACATGCAAGTAGCTCATTCTCCAAATGAGGCAAGCCTTTTACAAGATTGTTTTTCTTCATAAAAAGTATAGTGACATGGTGAAAATGCCCCAACCTTTTGTACAGAGAAAAGTATTGCTTTCTTCTTTGTGAACAACAACATACTCTTCTTGCATCAAGTCTAAGGCAAAGCTTCTGTCTTTCATATGGGCTTTGAACACATCTTTGTTTTGTACATCTTTGATTATGTAATTTTTGTTTTCAAACAACATATTGTATTCTTTTTCCAATAGTTGAGAAACAATTAAAAGGTTCTGATTAATTTTAGCCATATATAAGACATGTAGCACCCCAAACCCGGCCTAGACGTTATGGCCGTATCTGGCAATGCTACACGATAGTGTTTTTGAAACCTCATTGTTATGATGAAAACATTCCATGTTATTATCTTTAGTAAACCTTTGTTGGAACTTAGGAAGTCGTCTTTATTCATTTAAAACATTTGTTTTGAAACATCCCTCGTTGCGGAAGCTTTAATAAAATAGTCTAGGTGATCACGGGATTAGAAATTACTTTAACTTTTTAAAAACCAAATTTTCTACGACCAGCAAGTATAAATCCATAAATTAAAATAAATAAATAAAAACCCAAATTTAAAACCTAAGTCCCAGAGGGTCCTTAAATTACAACCCAAATAATCAATAATAATCAAATCATAAATCGTAAATTGAAAACCATGAAGTCCAAAAATTACTGTGGTCACCGTTGAGTCCTTCGTCGCACCGATCCGTCTAAGCCTGGAAATTACTTGTGCATATTAAATAAAAATGGTGAGTTTATGTAAACTCTGCGTGTAATCCCGCAGAAACAAACAAACAATCAAGATTCACGATTACAGTTGAATGTCTTGGGCCTAAGCCCTTTTCAAGATCAATGATGATTTGGGCCTTAGCCCATCTCAAGATAGTGTCAAAATGCAAGAGGGCATTAGCCCATCACACGAGATCGATAGCAATATATGATTATGCAAGAGCAAAATCCTACCCAACCAGCCTCTACACACCATCTCCATCCAACCTACTCTCCATGTGGGGATATAATCAGCCCATCCATCCCTACACTCCAAGCAGCACCGAATGCGACACATTACAGTAGTTTGCAGCTGAGCTGCCAGTAAATTATGCTTAAAGCCTTTCAATACAATTCCTCCGAATAACAACCCCCAACCTAATGCAATGCAACACACAATGGATGACATGATATTATGTAATTTTAGTACATATATTCAGTTCAAATATTATCATGCCCAGTACAGATATCATTCATTCAATTTCACACATTTAGGGGTCTAAGTAGTGCTTACCGACCCTACAGTACGTTCATAGTAGACTTGGGTGACCCGTGCAACCTTAAAACATTTCGGTAAAATGGGCCCACATGCCTATGTGATCTGCCCGTTTGGGCCCACACGCCCGTGTGGCCCACTCGGCCTAAATTGGCCTTGGCCATGTGATCCATTTTAAAGTAACCCATGCTAGCTCAATACTCATATATGTTTTCACTATTTACTTATATGTTCATTCAAAGATGTCTACTTGAGTCATTATCACTAAATTATTCATATCTTGAGCTATAGAATTCCAAATTAAGATCCGCTTGATGTTTTTGAAACTATACTCAAAAACCTTTCTATCATAAAATTTTTAGAATTTATAGTTTATCAAACAAGTACAGTAAAATCTTTAAATTTATCCCTATCCTGCCATTTGACAGCTTCATCCTTTCCTTACTAAAAATTATTTATCTCTTAGTACGGAATTTAGATAATGTTTCTGTTTGTTTCTCTTGAAAATAGACTCATTAAGAATTTAAACATATAAATTTAAACCCCTAATTATTTTTTAAAATTTTTTATGATTTTCCTAAGTCAAAACAAGGAAACTCGAAATCATTTTGACCTTGTCTCACAAAATTTATTATATCTCATGATTTACGATTCCATTGCTTACACTATTTCTTCCATGAAAGACTAGACTCAATAAAATTTAATTTCATATTTTAGTCAACCTCTAACTCAATTCCCATTATTTTTGATGATTTTTCAAAGTTAAACTACTACTGCTGTCCAAAACTATTTTAGTGAAAAATGTTGATTTCCAAGTTTATAACACCCTTATTTCCTTTCTCTACAATTTTCGCATCATTTTTTCTTATTTCTCGACAACATGCAATTTTGGCTATTTATTGAATCCTGTTTTTTGCGATTTGGGTACACACTTGGTATCGTTTTTGATGCGTAAACACTCCTAAGCCACAAGAACCTAAAAATTGACCAACATATCTCCAGATTAATCACTTAATTCATTTTTAATCAACCAATTTTGGAAGGAGCTCGACTAAAAACCTAGAAAAACCCTTACCACGCTTGAGTAACCATGACTTCGCATAATCACAGTGTCGATTCAAAACCACCAGCCCCTTGATTAACTCCTAAACAGCAAAAAGGAATCCCCCTTTTAGAGATTAACCAAGAACGATTAACAAATTAACCAAGAACGATTAACAATAGACAAAACCGTTACTTACCGAACACGCATAACCAAAGATGAACAACCGAATCAATTGGAAAAAAAGAGAAAGAAACAGAAGGGAAAAATAATGGAAATTTCGGCAGCAACTAGGGGAAAGAATCGACAAAGGAGGGAAAAGAAGAAGAAGAAGAAGAAGAAGAAGAAAACGTCAGAAAAAAGATTGGGGAATTGGAGAGAAAATCGAAACTCTACTTTTTTTTTCTTTTGCAAAAAAAAAAAAAAAAAGATAATCAAATTATTTTCTGATAACCTCTCCCCAATTATCTCCTAAAATCACTCCCTATTAACCCACTAAAACACAACTACTCAGAATTTTGCCCCAAAACAACTCTTAGCCAAAATTGGAGCAAAAATACTGTCTCCACACCATCGCAGAGAATTGAACACTGGACCTCCAACAGTCCAACACTCCCCTTAACCACCAGACCAACAGGCCCATTCTGTTATATACTTATCAAAAATTAAATAAAAGCCTATTGACCAAAGATTGGGCTTTATTCATAAAAATACCAAAATTTGTCCAAGTCATGGCTTGAACTTGGGGCCTCTCACACACTCCTAGAACACTTAACCACTGAAGCAGGTACATATTTGTGTCATACATCCCAAAAAACAAAAATTTAAATTTTGGGGCATTACAAGACATCAGAAATAAATTTCAAACTTGTGTGACCTTTAATCGCCACTATTTCTTTGCCTTTCACAGCAATATATGCCCCATTTCCAATTCTGAATCTAGAGACAAGAATCCGATGAAGCTCTTTAAAAATTTCATGATCATAAGACATATGGTTTGTACAACCACTATCTACAAGTCAATTCTTGATTGAGCTACTAGGGGTAAAGCAGGATGCAACACATATTTGCTCGCCATATTGTGTGTAACAGCCCGTTTTTCAGTGGTGTAAAAAATAGCGATTTTAGGGCCATAAATCTGACGAGTAAGTTCATAAATATTATTATTAACTGTTAACGAGTTAAATATATTATTAAAATAAATTTTGAATTGGCAATTTATGTTATTTCAATGAATAATTAAGTTTAAGTAGTATGACCCTAAAGTCAAGTAATTTTAGAAAATGAGGTATCGGGACCTCGTTTTTATAAATCGAAATGTAAATATTTTATTAAATATTTTAGAGTGTTATTAAGGTTGTGTTAAAGTTTGTTAAGAAATTTTAATGTTTAGATGGTTAATTAAAAAAGGACTAAATTATAAATGATGCAAAAGTCAATCACTATTAGCTTAATTGTATTGAATGGCTTAAGAACCATGAATTAATAGGTTTAATTGGTAAATATACCAAATATTTAGCTAATGGAAGGTTAAGGATATTGTTTAGTTAATTTTAAGCTTTTGTTTTAAGGGTTATTTAGTAAATGAGCAAATAAATAAACATAAACAAATAGTTGGTGTCATCTTCTTCTTTCTTTGATTCATCACCAATATTATGAAGGGAAAAACACCATTTTTCAACTTTAAATTTAGCTAGCAGAATAACATTGTGTAACTCCCCTAACCCGAGACCGTCGTCAGAATAGGGTTTAGAGGCATTACCAAACAATAGAATCATTTTACATCGCATTCACGACACAAAGTCAATCATCATCAAACACATTCATATACAATCATAGTGTCCTTTAAACGAGTCATCAAGACCTAAGCATGCTTATAAACTGAGTCGGGATTATACCGAAACACATATAAATTTCATGAAAAATTGAAACTTTTCTAGAATACAGGGGAGACACGCCCGTGGGGGTAGGCCGTACCTATCCCACGGTTACATGACACACCCGTGTGACCTCCCCATGGTTACATACTGCCAAAATCAACACGGCTAACAAGCTCGTCTGCGTGTGCTAAGGCCGTGTCCTATAAGGTCATATATCGCCATTTCACACGACACAGTAGGCATGCAGGTACACGGCAGTGTACTATTAAAGCCGACCATCGACTTGTGCACCACGGTTAGATGACACCCCCGTGTCAAGGCCGTGTATAGTTTAAGCCACAATCTGCCAATTTACCCACGGTCTGAGGCACGCCCGTGTGCCCCAACCATGTGACATTATAGGCCATTTTTGTAAGGCCAACATGCCACCCACTTAGGGCCAAACCCACAAGACAAACAACCAAACATCTTATGCACATATTGCCATCTAAAAGCATACCAATTTAGCAATTCAAAACATGCAATCAATACCAACTCTAATCATACCCAATTCAATACCAATACTTATTCTATCACAAGAATAATTCATTCCCAATCTCACTACCCCTACTAGCATTTATCAACACAAAGTTACCATTCAATAGCAAATATCTCAATTCACAAATCATGCCAAAAGATGTATCACATATACCAAAACCATTCACGCTAAAACTAGCACATATCTAGCCACATACCATGGCTACTTACAAAATCAAACATGATTAAAATGATCAGCCTATACATGCCATTTACAACTATATACATCCTTTCAAGAGTACCAAAATAGAATGTTGATTGTGTGATTGAGCAGCTGACGATCCCAGAACTGAGCTAGCTTTACTGACACTGCAATGCAGAGAAACAAATCACACAGTAAGCTTTCCAAAGCTTAGTAAGTTCGAATTATAAAACAATTAACTCAATGAACCAAGTCAATATACACATTTAACCATCACATAGATATTTTATCAATGGTACATAAGTTCAACTTTCTTCAATACTCACATAGCATTCCATTCTTTCACTTCAAATTTCACCAATCACATAGGTATCATACTTACCTTGCCAACACTTAGTTAATCACTAATCATACTATCCAACCATCACATAGATAATGACACAACTAAGCACAGTATCACTCTCAACCACATGCTTAATTAACTATTCATTCAACTCTTAAATCTATCATCAACCACATAGATTCAAGCATACCTTGATCAACACGTAGTTACTCACCATTCATACAACTCAATTCCTCGATTTTACCTCTATTTCAACCTCTGCTATTACTCAAATGAATTTGCACACTTAGTGCCAATTTGACAACTGAATCTTATTTGTCATCTCACACTTAGTGTCGATATGTTAAATAGAACTTATATCGGTAACGCAAACACAGTTCCATTTCGATGAGCCAAAACTTCTATCATTTCACACACACAATGCTATTCATTAAAGCCTTAGCTTCTATTGTTTCACACCCACAGTGCTAGTTGTTAATTATAATCGCACACTTAGTGTCTATTCTTTTATTCGACTTGCCTCGATGTCGTACACACAGTGCCAATTCAATAAACCAAAGCTTTCGTATCATTGCACACACAGTGCTATTCATTAAAGTCGTAGCTTCTATTGTTTTGTACACACAGTGCTAGTCGTTAATTATAATTGCACACTGCATGTAGTTTATTTTTCTATTCATTTTTAGTAATTTTTATGTTTTTAAACTCGTTTTTAGCTTAATCTACCCGAGGATTAATTTATAAGGTTGTTAAATGTGTAAAATTTTAATTTTTGTGATGTTCTTGAAAGTTTATGGTAGAATCTTAAGCTTGGTTGCTAGATAGGAATATTTTGTAAAGTAGTTTTTGGTAATTTTAATGTTTAAGGACTAAAATGTGAAATTAGTAAAAGTACAATGACTTGTTGTAAAATAACAAAAAATATGGGTTGTAATAGTGTTCCAAACAATTAAAATGGTTATTTTGCATGTTTTGGGCTTAGGGACTAAATTATATAAAAGTAACATGTTAGGGGTAATTTTGTAAAAATGTCAAAAAAGACTTAATTGCATAAAATGAATTGATTTTTCTATTAGAATTAGTTAATTTAATGAAATTATTATTTTAGATCAAGAACGAGTGGAAAATTAAAGAGAAGAGAAAATTACCAAATCGCCTATGTACTTGTCATTCTTGAAATTTAGTTAGGTAAGTTCGTATGAACTGTAATAGTTATAATGTTAATTAAATTAAATGTTTACTATGTTGTTTTAATGTAAATGAATCAATATATAATTGAATGTATCCACATTATGACGAATTGACGAATATCGAGTCCCGGTTCAACCTTAAGAATTCTAAGGATACAAATGACATGTCATTAGTGATTTCATATTTCGGGTGTTGTTCTTGAACGTCCTACCGATGTCTGAGGTCCTGCATTTGTTGCGAATTCTCCACAGCTCGTGTGGGCAATATCGTTTAGCTTACTTTTCGACCCACAACTTGTGTGAGTAGGTCTATTTCACAGCTCGTGTGAGCATCGATGTAAAGGAAAGGTTACGGTTATATGTAAAAGCACACTTCGTGTGAGCTTTCCCGAGTATCCGATGTAATTTTAGATAGTTCAACAGGTAAGAAAATGAATGGAATGGTAAGTGACTTAATGGAAAAGTCCATAACTATATAAAAAGGGTGATGCTTATGTAATGAATTTCATGAAATCCATTTATGTTATAAATGAGTTTATATGATTGTCAATGAATCTATTAACATGTGAGCTTGATGATGCTTGAATAGGATTATATTAAACTCATCGTATTGGAAACAATAAGTAAGCAAATTGAATGAATCATGATTGTATGGTAACAATGATGAATTAACTGTTATGTTTATGCATGGTTGATTTCTTATGTATTATGAACAAGTATACTAACTTGTGAGTTTGAAGGTGTAATATAGGCTTCTACTAAGCTTATGGTATTGGTAATTTGTATTTATTCTATAAATTTTATTATGAAAATGGTAGGTTATGTTTTAAGCTTATATGAGCTTACTAAGCATTCATCACTTATGTAGTCATTTCCCTTTGTTTTATAGATTATCGAAAGCTCGATCAATTGGAAGCTCGTCAGAGATCTATCACACTATCCAGTGGAAAATTTGGTAGTGTTTGTGTAATTTGGCTAAGGTTTATAATGGCATGTATATTATGCTTTGTAATGATATTATGGTGTATGAAGCTTTGGAAAGTTATGTTAGGTTGGTACACTTTGATGCCTCATTAAGTTATGTGATTTTGATTACTTTAAAGTGCTTATTTATAAGGTTATCTTTACATGATGATGATAGCTTGAGAATGGTTACTTGTGACATGTTTTAGTTCATAGTTGGATTAGGTTATCATGTATGGAAATGACAATTTTAACATGTATAAGTCTTTTGTGTTGATGGTATATAGATATATAAAATGGTTGATTTAGTATTCCTAGGTCTTTGAAAATGATGTTAATTGATGAACTTGTAAAGCTTGTTAAGTAAAGTCTTATTGACTACTTTAGGGTAATTGAAATGTATGATGTTATGGTATACTTGTAATGGCTTGAAAGTGATAAATAAAGTATGATTTGGTAGGTGTTTGAATTAGGTATTTATGTTGTGGTTGAGCACATAATGAGATTAGTCTTTATGCATGGAATTAGATAATGTTAACATGTTTTGGTGAATGTTATTTTGTTGTAATTATGGTGCCTTTGAATGGCATATTGGTTAGTTGTAATAGGACCGTGAAATGGCATTCTGATGTGTGTTTTAGGTGATGTTTAGGTTCCTTTAAAGTGTGCTTAAATAGGTTGAAAAGTTATGCATGAAATGGTTTGAGATGACTTGATTTCAAGTAATTTTGGGTTCACATGGGCATGCGACTCAGCCGTGTGAGGCACACAGCCTGCGACACAGTCATGTGTCATCTGAGAATTTTTAAGGCTCCAAGCCAATGAGTTACACGGCCTGGCACATGAGTATGTAGTGTAACAGCCCGATTTTAGGTCTAGTCAGGATAGTGGTTTCGCGACCACAAATCCAGCGCAGAGAAATTTATTTTTTATTATAATTTTATGGTCTACAATTTTATGGAATGATTTCGTGAAAATTTTGTTCGAAAATTTTGACGTTTGGGCACTCAATTTAGTTAAAAACACTAAATTGCAAAAAGTGCAAAACTTAAATCTTATATGTTAGAAGTGTCTAATTGCTATGAGATTTTAAATTGGAGGTATTTAAATAGTAATTAGACCATTTGTTAAGTTAGTGGACAAAAATGGACATGGTTTGGTATGTTTTCAAAGTTTTTCATTAAGGGCATTTTGGTAATTTGGTTATCAAAAGAATTAAAAAGCAAAAATAAAACCAATTTTTGTCCATCTTCCTCCCATGGCTGAAATTCACAAGGGGAAACCATGGCTAGGGTTTTTCAAGTATTCAAGCTCGATTGTAAGTCCGTTCTAGCATTGTTTTTAATGATTTTTATGTTTTTGAAATCCTTGCAACATGATCTTTCTATTTCTACCATCAATTTGAAGTGATGTCAAAGTCTAAAATTTTACCCAAGTTGAACATGTATGTATTTTGATGTTTGATGGTGGAAAATGCATGTTTATTGTATCTTAAACAACTTTTACTAAGTGATTTTTGATTAAAATGTAAAAAAGAACCTATTTGTAAAAGTTATAAAATAAGGTGTAAAAATGTGAATAAATAAAAATTGTGGGCTAAATTGTTATAAGCATGTATAAGGTTCAGCTAGGCATGGATATTGAAGAAATTGAGTACATTTCATTTTACGAGCCTAAGGATTAAATTGTAATAATGTTAAAAGTTTAGGGGCAAAAATATAATTTTTCCATAATGTGACTTTTGAACTAAAATGAATAATATGTTGATTAAATAAGTTAAATGTGATATTTTAGATTGAGAAAAACTAGGCTCGGAATTAGAACGGGGGAAAAACGAGTATTTGATTATTTAGTTCTTTTGCCGTTTTTATGCGAGGTAAGTTCATGTGTTTAATAAGCATTAAATTTTATGTATATAAATGCTTAATTGATATAATTGTGGCAATGTTATATTATTGAAATGAAATGTGAATGCTATTGAGTACAATACTACAAAAATGACCGATAGAGATTCGGCACAGCGAAAGTCCCTGTAACACCCCTTACCCGGGTTCTCCGCCGGAACCGGGCATGAGGCATTATTGGACTTGACTTGCTTGATCATTCTAATTTAGGCTATAAAAATGTTCTCCAATTTAAAACTTTTCATTAACCATCATAACATCCCTATCATGGGTCAACGAGACCCTTTACACCCATCCGAGATGTTGCGGGACCAAATCGAAACTTTACGAACACTTAGAAAATTTTCACCTAAACAGGGGTCACACGCCTGTATTGGTCTACGAACATGCCCGTGTGCCCCTAGGACATGCCCGTGTAGTCCACCGGTGGTCGACACTAAACTTTTGCACGGCCTGGACACGTCCGTAGCCTTGGCCCATGTGCCAAACTTTGGCATTATGACTCATTGACACGGCCTATACACATGCCCGTGTTCGATGCCCGTGGCTGTCTCTGATTAATCCACACGGTTGGTCGTACGCCCGTGTGCTTCCATCGTGTCGCGACTCAAATTCCAAATCCTAAGTGCAGATGATCGTTTTTTTATCGAGTTTTAAAATTTATAAAGAGAATGATCAAACTTGGAAACTAACTCTGATAATGACTTAAGGCAAGTGCACCTATCGAACAGTAGTATAGCTTAGGCAAGACAGGATTATCGAACCCAAAGGAACTAAAAGTACAAATACTAACCTTTTTTCTATTATTTAGCCTAAATATTAAGTGATTGATTGTTTAATTTAAATTAACTAACTACTAAGCTAAAGAAGCAAAGACAAAAAGAATGAATTGGGGAAATACTGTTGGGAAAACTCAGTTGATTAAGGCGATACCCTTAGGAAGAATCCACCTAGACTTCACTTGTTATCTAACTCTAAACTAGACGATTTATTCATTTGACTTGATCTATAGGATTCCCTAATTTATATTAAACCTTCTCTTAAGGTGAATAACGTCTAACCCTAGGTTGATTAATTGAAATCTCTTTCTAATTAAAACCCCTAGAATCACATTAACTCAATCTATGGACTCCCATATTAGGTTTCATCCTAATTCAAAAAAATCTTGTCACCCTATCTCTAGGTGCGCGATCAACTCCACTTAATTATGCTAGATCTACTCTTAGACAGGGACTTTTGCTCCACCACCTAAGCACATTCAATTTAAATCAATATCCCAAAAATATTAACACAAGAATTAAGCATACATAATTAAGAACAAATCAAATATTTATTATATAGTTCAGAAAACAATAACAAGATCCGTCTTAGGTTTCATCCCCTTTAGGTATCTGAAGGGTTTAGTTCATAACGATAAAAGAAAACATCTCAGAAGAAAAGATAAAACAAAACATAAGAAATCCCTAAAACTCCCTGAAGGAATTGAAGGAGAGATCCGCCGTCTTGAGTATAATTCCGCTTCTTGAGATGGATCAACTGGCTATCTTTGAGTGATTCCTAGAAATTTGACCTTTTTGGCTTGGCTCATCGGCCTAGCTAACCACCCCCTTAAAGGTTATGCTTAAGGTGTTTATATAGGCTCTTGGAATGCTTTGCTTGGCCCCCAAGAATCCTAATCTGAGTGGAATTCCTACTAGGGTGTTTGAATAGGCTTTGGAATGTGTTTCTTTGCCTCTAAGTACCCTATTTCGAATGAAATTGCTCTTTGCCACAACAGGGACACGGTCATGGCACATGCCCAGGTGAATCGATTTCAGGCCGTGGTTGAGTCTGCTGAAGAGAAACGCCTGTGTGTTTCGGGGTCTAGGCCTTGTTAGAGTAAATTAGGGAGGCACGATGGTGTGGTCTTGGGCCCAGGCCGTGCTGATTTCTTCTTTGGCCCAATTTGATCTGTTTTAGGCCCGTTTCTCATTCTTTCCATCCTCCGGTGCTTTCCTGAGTATAAAACATGAAAAGAAAGGATTAAGATCACCTTTTTACATAAATCAAGGGATAAATCATCCAAAAGTATGATAAATGTGGGATTAAAATATGTTACTTTTACGGTTTATCACATACCCCCACACTTAAGCTTTTGCTTGTCCTCAAGCAAAATTCTCAACTTACAATTAAAACGAACTTTCCACAATTTCATAATTCTTATCAACAATGTCTCATCATAATTCATAGATAATTTATACATGGATAATTTAACTCAAAGAGTCCTAAAGATTCAAACAATATAAGTAATACATTTTGTAGCTCGAAAACATAGGTGTCTCCCCTTATCTAAATAATTACCTTTAATTTAAAACTGACAAGGATTGACGTCATCACTAAAGATTCACTCAAAGCACTCGAAGTGTTTAAGGTTCAAGAATAAGCACTCATAAGTCGAACCTAAAAAGTTAATCCCATAGGCTTGTATGAAAATCAAATCTCTACCACTATAACATGAGATGATACACAAATCAAAAGGTCTTTAACAGAGTTGTAATGGGGCTCAGGTTAAAGGTGTGGATAAAGGCTGAATTGGAAGGTTAGAATCGAGATTGACTTGACAAATTACCTAACTTTAGAAAAAGAATTGAACTAACAATCTGAATAATTACATCACATGAAAATACTAATAATACGAGCTTCTTCTTCAAGATATTGAAATTAAACATATAAGCTCACTTAATTACAGAACTAATAATGAATATATTTCGATTTTTTTAGATAACGCTAGCACAGATTACATAAGAAAGAAATTTTATAACTGAAATAATATAATTGAGCAACTTATCAAATTAAGTCTCGATAGAAGGGTAGTCAAAGGAATGGTGATAACAAATACGAGCGGGGTTTTGGGTTAATATTAGTGAGTGAATCAATAAAAAGGGTTGTTAGGATCAAATGGTTCACTAAAGGTTAATTGTGAAGGTAGGCTTTTAATAGATTGAGTGGGTTAAAACCTAGGTGCCTTTATCATCTTAGCATATCAAATAAAAAATGTGGTCTTAACATGTATAATGGAGGCAAGTTCTAGAATAACAGTTCAATGTTGACACACTCATAATCAAAAAGTGAGCACGAAAAAGAATGTATGCTCTGTAAGGCTCAAAATCTCACAAAAATTATGGGTGTTTTTGATGTCAACCTTGTAAATTTCAAACTTCAAAGTAATATTCAAATTCAGGTGACAACCTAGAAAAAAAAATTTATTTCTGAAAAATAGACTTATCATGCTTGATTCTCTAGTCTCTTAAAGTATAAAGCATCAATGCACAATTAACTATGACTTACTCAAAAACATATCAATAAGAATCATAAATCATTAGAAATTTCATTCTAATTAGTAATATGAAGAAATTACTTAAGAACTAGATATAATTTAGGGATTTGAGAATAATGCAAAAAGTTAGGCACTTTTACCCCCCACACTTAAGATGTACATTGCCTTCAATGTACAAAGATAGATAAATAATCATGTGATACTGAAATCAAAAGAGAAGGGGAGAAGTGACACTTCCTGAATTTTTTTCTGGGGTCATTATTCCCGGCCTGAGTTGGAAGAGGAGGCGGTGGTGCTATGGTGGATGCCAACAATTACTGTGCTAGATGAAGAAATTGGGAAACTTGTGACGGATTAGCCAAGAATTATTAAGACACATTTAAAATAAACTAATTATGTATTTAAGGACAAGAAAACTAAAGGGAAAGAAAATAGAAAGTAAGGTAAAACTAACATAAAAGATGAATGGACTGAGGAGTCCTTATTGTTGGATGGTTCGTGAGGTAGGTGTGATTCCTAAGGCTGTGTTGAGCCGGTGGTCATTGTTTCGGTGTGATTCCCTAGCAGCCTGAAGAACCTAAAACCAAGAAACTAGAATAAAATAAAATAAATTATGCATAAGAGAGTCAAAGAGAAGGAAATTGAAACAAAAGAGAAAAGTAGAATAAAAGTTAAATGGTCTCAAAGACCCTTGGCTTGTAGAATGGATGAAGCGTCCGGCAACAACTTATGTAGGTCGATCTCCCTCTGGAAGATTATGCTTGGCTTTCTCTTCTTCTTTGACATGGATATGTGTAGGCTCTAGAGTTTAGAGACTTGTTATGGAGAGGAGAGAAATTTGAGAAAAAGAAGGAAGAAAGAAGATGGGGAGTAGGTGAGAATGAAGGAAAAGGGTGGCTTTAAATATAGTTTCAAGTCTGGTACTTTCCCATGCCTGTGGACCGTGGGCGTGTTGTTTTACATGGTCGCCTCACACGACCATGTGTCTAGATTGCCACACTCGTTCGTGATAAGTCACTGTCATCCAAGGCCGCATCGCGCTGTGGCATTTTGTTGGTGCCCGTGTGGTGGTGGTTGGAGTCCATGACTCGAAGATTTGATTATTTTTGATTCGTACCTCTTTTTCCATTGTCAGTACGGAGATTCTGTACTTCCACATGGCCACGGCCATGGTCGTGTGCAAGGCTGTGTGCTCTAGAAATCTGCACTTTTGGTTAGTTTAAAACTAGGTGTTTAAGACGAAGAGAAGAAAAAAAAAACTAAAATGAAAACAAATGTGTAAATAAATAGGGTTAGTGCTCGAGTTGCCTCCCGAGAAGTGCTTGTTTAAAGTCTTAAGCGAGACTTTCCTCGTATTCACAAAAATCAGGGTGGTTTAAAAGTTTGAATATCTTCCCTCATGCTATCAGTTCTATTTTCTTGATAAAGTTTAAGTCGAGAAGCGTTTACCTTAAAAGTGCCGAATATAGGATTGTTTACCTCGACTATTTCGTATGGGAAAATATTGTGTACCTCAAGAGAGATTTCTTCGTTTGTGTTCAGGTCTGATGTAACGATGCGAGGATCTGCTTTATCTAACAGTACCTAGTCTCCTATTTTAAAGTGGTTTGTTGTTCCTACGAGCTCTTTTGGGGATTCCTTTAGTTTTTCTTTGTGCAGTTCCGGTTCCTCTTTACAATGTGTCGTCCACTCTTCTAATTTATCAATCTTAAGGCTTCGTTCCTCATGTAATTCTTCTTTGTTGGCATGGGGTCCATGATTTGGCTCAAGTTTGTAACCTTGTGGTGTTTCCTATGGTGAAAGTTAAACAACTTGGTTATCAACTGAATTTACTTTCTCACCTTCATCAATTGATGTCTTGGTTGAGTCAAGAGCTTGTAGACTGATCGATTCGTCACCTACCTAAAGTATGAGTTCTCCTGTGCCAACATCAATTTTAGTCCTAGTAGTTGCTAAAAAGGGTCTTCCTAGGATTAAAGGAATAGAATTGTCCTCATCCATGTCTAAGACAATGAAATCTACTGGGAAAACAAATTTATCAATTTTTACAAGAACATCTTCGATAATACCCCTAGGAATTCTAATAGTTTTATTAGCTAATTGAAAACTCATCCTAGTTTGTTTGAGTTTCCCTAGACCTAGTTGTTTAAACATTTTATAAGGCATGACATTTATACTTGCCCCTAAATCAACTAAGGCATTATCAACAGTTAGTCTACCAATTAAACATGGAATTGTAAAACTCCTTGGATCTTTTAGCTTTCACGGTAGTCTATTCTGTAACATTGCTGAGCATACTGCGTTTAATTCCACATGTGGCTCCTCGTCTAACTTACGCTTTTTTGTCAAAAGTTATTTTAAAAATTTCCTTGAATCTGGCATCTGTGAAAAAGCTTCAAAAAGCGGTAAGTTAATATGTAATTTATTTAAGAGTTTAAGAAACTTACCGAACTGTTCCTCTATATCGTCTCTCTTCAACGCTTTGGGATAAGGTATGCGAGGTTGGTACCCTTTGATTACCAGTTTTGGCTTTTCTTGTGTTACCTCAACTTTACCTTCTTTTACCTCACTTTCTTGTATTGAATTGGGTTCATCTAACCCTACATTTTCCTGAGCTGTTATGGCTTGGATTTGCTCATTTGGCTTAATCTTAGTGTTGCTTGGTAGACGCCGTTGCGGTCGTTCGAAATTAACTTTGCAAGTTGTCCAACTAACTTAGTATTTTCCCCAACTGACTTAGTAAGTTCCCCAACTTGGTTCTTGATCCCTTCAATCAATGTTTGTTGGTTTTTATATGTTGCCTCAGTGTCTTGGAAGCGGTTTTCTATGGCTGCCATGAATTTTATCAGCATCTCTTCAAGGTTCGGCTTCTTTTCTTGTGGATATGGCTGATTTTGGAAATTTTAAGGAGGTTGTTGTCTTTGATTTCCTTGATTTCCTTGACCTCCCCATGAAAAATTTGGGTGGTTCCTCCAACCTAGATTATAAGTATTACTATAAAGGTTATTATTAGATCTAACATTATTACCTATATAGTTCATCTTTTCGCTTTCTGTGCCTGGTTGGTAGGGTGGGCACTCAGGATTCGCCATAGTTTCACTTGTGTCGCACTACATTACTGGGTGTACCTGTGAAGAACACAAACTATCAAGCTTTTTATTCATCATCTCTACCTGCGTTGATAGCATGGTTACTGCGTCGAGGTTGAAAACTCTGGCTGATTTTGTTGGTTTTGTCCTTGTAACCTGCCACTGATAGTTATTCAGTGACATTTCTTCAATAAACTTGTAGGCTGCTTCAAGAGTTCTGTTGTTCAGGGTTCCACCGGTGGCTGAATCAATTAGTTGCCTCGTTGAGGGGTTTACACCGTTATAGAAAGTTTGGACTTGGAGCCATAAGGGTAAAACATGGTGCGGACACCTTCTCAAGAGATCCTTGTATCTCTCCCATACGTCGTATAATGTCTCTAAATCCATCTGCACAAATAAAAAAAATATCATTCAGTAATTTGGCCGTTTTGGCTGGTGGGAAATATTTTAATAAAAAATTTTCAGTCATTTGATCCCATATGGTGATTGACCCTCCTGGTAACGAGTTCAACCACTCATTGGCTTTATTCCTTAATGAAAAGGGAAATAACCGAAGACGTATGGTATCATCAGAAATGCCATTTATTTTGAAGGTGTCACAGATCTCTAAAAAATTAGCTATATAAGTATTTGGGTCTTCGTCCTGCAAACCATCAAATTGAACAAATTGTTGGATCATTTGTATAATGTTAGGCTTTAATTCAAAATTATTAGCAGCTGTAGTAGGCCTAACAATAATCGATTCTGCTCCTATTAAATGAGGTTTAGCATAATCATAGATAGTACGTGGAGCATTGTTTTCTGCCACATCTTGTGGTGGTGGATTATTCTCGTCCATCCCTTTAGTAGGATTGGATCCGCCTTGTTGTTCTTCTTCTTTGTAATATAGGGCTCGCCTAATTTCTCTGTGATTCCTGCGAGCGGTAGCTTCAATATCACTGTCGTATACTAGTGGTCCTTTTGGGTTCCTTCTAGTCATAAACTAGAGGTACCTGTGTTGGAAAAGAAAGAAAGAAAATTAGCAAGGTTAAAACTAAAATAAAAAAAAAATAAATTGCGGGAAAAAATAAAAATAATGGCTAAAGTAATAAAAATAGGGCTTTCTTAATATTTTAGTTCCCCGGCAACGGTGCCAAAAACTTGATAGTTGTTTTGTCGAGTTTTAAAATTTATAAAGTGAATGATCGAACTTGGAAACTAACTCTGACAATGACATAAGGCAATTGCATCTATCAAACAGTAGTATAGCTAGGCAAGACCGGATTGTCGAACCCAAAGGAACTAAAAGTACTAATACTAACATTCTTTCTATTATTTAGCCTAAATATTAAGTGATTGATTGTTTAATCTAAATTAACTAACTACTAAGCTAAAGACGCAAAGAAAAAAAGAATGAATGGGGGAAATATTGTTGGG
This sequence comes from Gossypium rotundifolium, assembly GCA_025506655.1. NCBI lineage: Eukaryota > Viridiplantae > Streptophyta > Magnoliopsida > Malvales > Malvaceae > Gossypium > Gossypium rotundifolium. The sequence continues at coordinate 135,439,718 of CP106722.1, forward strand.
AAAACTCAGTTGATTAAGATGATACCCTTAGGAAGAATCCACCTATACTTCACTTGTTATCTAACTCTGAACCAGACGATTTATTCACTTGACTTGATTCATAGGATTCCCTAATTTATATTAAACCCTCTCTCGAGGCGAATAACGTCTAACCCTAGGTTGATTGATTAAAATCTCTTTCTAATTAAAACACCTAGAATTGCATTAACTCGATCTATGGACTCCCATATTAGGTTTCACTCTAATCCGGAAAAATCTCATCACACTATCTCTAGGCGCGCGATCAACTCTGCTTAATTATGCTAGATCTACTCTTAGACAGGGACTTTTGCTCCACCACCTAAGCACATTCAACTTGAATCAATATCCCGAAAATATTAACACAAGAATTAAGCACACATAATTAAGAACAAATAAAATATTTATCATATAGTTCAGAAAACAATAACAAGATCTGTCTTAGGTTTCATCCCCTTCAGGTATCTGAAAGGTTTAGTTCATAACGATAAAAGAAAACATCTCAGAAGAAAGGATAAAAAAAAAACATAAGAAATCCCTAAAACTCCCTGAAGGAATTGAAAGAGAGATCCGCCGTCTTGAGTATAATTCCAGCTTCTTGAGATGGATCAACTGGCTATCTTTGAGTGATTCCCAGAAATCTGACCTTTTCGGTTTGGCTCATTGGCCTAGCTAACCGCCCTCTTGAAGGTTATGCTTAGGGTGTTTATATAGGCTCTTGGAATGCTTTACTTGGCCTTTAAGAATCCTCATCTTAGTGGAATTCCTACTAGGGTGTTTGAATAGGCTTTGGAATGTGTTTCTTTGCCACTAAGTACCCTATTCCGGATTAAATTGCTCTTTGCCACGATAGGGACACTCCTATGGCACACGCACATGTGAATCGATTTCAAGCCATAGTTGAGTCTGCTGAAGAGACACGCCTGTGTGTTTCGGGGTCCAGGTCGTGTTAGAGTAAATTAGGGAGGCACGATCGTGTGGTCTTGGGCCCAGGCCGTGTCGATTTCTCCTTTGGCCCAATTTGATCCGTTTTAGGCCCATTTCTCATTTTTTCCATCATCTGGTGCTTTTGTGAGTATAAAACATGAAAAGAAAGGATTAAGAGCACCTTTTTACATAAATCAAGGGATAAATCATCCAAAAGTATGCTAAATGTGGGATTAAAAATATGTTACTTTTATGGTTTATCAGCAGACTTCACACGGCCTGGGCACACGCCCATGGACTGACCGTGTGTCACATACGGCCTAGACGCACGCCTGTGTGCCTACCCATGTGGACAAGAATGATGCTATTTGCCAAGCTCTTTGCACCCCTCTAGTTAACACCACATGAATCCATTCAACATATCAATAAACAACTCACAATTTGCAACATGAACTTTCATGAATAACTTCATATTTTCATAAATGACAAGGTGAGCCATCAACCATGGTAATATACAAAATAGTTAATAAGGGGCCATCACACCTTTGGCCAAAATAACAAAATAATCTAACTAGTCTAGCCGCTATATATGCCATATACAAAATCACTAAGTCTAGATATACCGAGGTGAGCTGATAGTGTGAGCAATCTTATGGTTATCGGTGTATCCCGGCTCAGCTCTTAAGCTCTAGAAAACAAGGGAAAAGAGAAGGGGGAGTAAGCTTTAAGCTTAGTAAGTTTACATGTAAACCATTAGCATTATAGTATGTGCAAAACAATAAATAGCATTACATACTAAACAAGAAACATTCCACATTCATAATCATTCTTACTCATTTCATCCATTTCACATCCAAATCGTATCACAAGCTTAATGTATACATTTATTAGCATGCCTCCCTGCACTTAGCACCACAATGTCCCATAATACAACACATCACAATCTCTTAATTAAGCACTCATAATCGAATTACTTGGTGGTTTCGAACTTAGCCCACCAAAGAGGTTAGTTACAGTGGTATCGCACATAGCCCACCAAATGATAAGTAGTCGATGGTATCGCACATAGCCCATCGTAATTAAGTATTAAGGTGGTACCACACTTAGCCTACCGTCAAGTATTAATATACCACAATTACATATACATTCTATCATTCATATAAGTGTTATTCAATAACTACCACATTCTATCCACTTGAATTATACATGTTCTCAATTGTGTCATGCATTAATTAGCAACACGAATGTATACAAAATGCATTGTTTACACATAAACTTACCTCGGTGCAAAACGTATTGAATTGCGGTTTACTCCGTAACCTTGCCTTTTCCTCGATCAAGGTTAATTCTGCATTCTTCTTGATCTATAACAATAATATTCATTCATTTAGATCATTTAATGATCATAATGCATCAAAATCTACACTTAGGCAAAAATGACCATTTTGCCCTTGCACTATGGCAAAATTACGATTCTACCCCTAAGCTCGTAAATAATTTTTTTAACACATTTTATCCATAAACAAGCCTAGTTGAGCATTTATTTCTCTTACAACTACTCACTATTCCAACCATTTCATGCATTTATGAGATAAATTCATTCTTTGCATTTAAGTCCTATTTAGGTGTTTTCATGTTAACACCTTTCACAAAAGTTGTTTCTCATCTTCCTAACATTCACTTTCTTCCATAAAAACTCAGCTAGCAGTATAAACTCTTTCATGGCAAGTCCCTAGACTTTCAACAATATTGCAAATTGGTCCCCTCATTAGCTAGCTTAAGCTTTGGGGACTCCAAAAAAAACAAAAATCATCAAGGAAAACTTCAAAAATCACTTACTTGCTAGGAAATATGTTGGCTGAAAGTTTAACCTTCAAAAACCTTGTTTTTCTCTTCAAATATTCGGTGGATGAAGGTGGATGAATAGTGAAAAATGATAACATCTTTATTCATCTTATTTTATTCATTTTTATCACCTAATATCCATCAAATTTTGACTAACATTAAAATCTTTTCTCCCTAGCTCCTATATGGCCGACCATCACAAGATAAATGGCCTAATTGCACTTTAAAGACCTCCAAATTGTATTTTATAGCTATTAGGTACCTTTACCATATAAAATAGAACTTTTGCACTGAATGGATTTAATCTATTTTCACAATTAAGCATGCTATCACTTAAATTAATGCACCAAAATTTTCACATAGCCTTATAATTATGCTACGACACGAAAAATAACATCAAAATAAATTTTCCTGACCTTGGCTTAGTGATCCTGAAACAACTATTCTAACTAGCCCTTAAATCGGGCAGTTACAACTCTCCCCTTAGAGATTTTCATCCTCGAAAATCTTACCGGTAAAGAGGTTTGGATATTGCTCTCTCATGGCTTCTTCCGGTTCCCACGTAGCTTCTTCTACACCGTGTTTCTGACATAACACTTTTACTAAAGCTATATCTTTATTCCTCAACTGTTTCACTTCTCGAGCCATAATCTTAATTGGCTCCTCCTCATATGTCATGTCCGGTCGTATCTCCATTTCTGTTGGAAGGATCACATGTGAAGGATCGGAGTGATAATGCCTTAACATCGATACATGAAACACATTGTAAATTTTCTATAACTCTACGGTAAAGCCAACCGATATGCCATTGGCCCAATCCTCTCGGTAACATCATACGACCCTATGAACCACTGACTTAATTTCCCTTTTCTGCCAAATCTCAATATTTTCTTCCACAGGACACTTTCAGAAATACTTTGTCACCCACATTAAACTCGATTTCCTTTCTTCTCAAGTCGCATAATCTCACTCAGCTCGGTCCAATACAAAGGAGTCTAACACTTACGACCATACAAGGCTTCATACAGTGCCATTCGTATACTCGATTGATAACTGTTGTTGTAGGCAAACTCAACCAAAGGTAGGTATCTCTCCCAATTACCTTCAAATTCCAACACACAGCATCGGAGCATATCTTCAAGATCTTGAATCACTCTTTCAGACTGACCGTCAGTTTGAGGATGGAATGCAGTACTAAAATTCAACCTTGTACCTAAGGCCTCTTGCAACTTCTTCCAAAACCTCGAAGTAAATCTCGGATCTCTACCCAAAATAATGGATACAAGCACTCCATGCAAACTTACCACTTCTGTAATATACAACTCAGCCAACTTATCTAGTGAATAATCAATACGCACTGGTATAAAGTGAGCCAACTTCGTTAGTCTATCAATGATAACCCACAAGTATTTTTCTTTTTAGGAGTCATAGGCAACCCCGTCACAAAATCCATGGTGATCCGATCCCACTTCCACTCGGAAACCATCACTGGCTGAAGCAATTTCGAAGGCACTTGTTTCTCAGCTTTCACTTGTTAACATATCAACACCTTATTGGACATCTTTTCATTCCTTGCCACCAATAAAATTTCTTCAGATCGTTGTACATTTTCATACTGCCTAGATGTATTGACAAATAACCACTATATGCTTCATTTAATATCTTTCGGATCAATTCATCATTCTTAGGTACACAAATCCTATCATGAAACATCAAACAACCATCCCAATTTATCTGAAAATCAGGATCATCTCTTAGCTTGCATCTCATTATCATTCTTTTGAGCTTCACATATCTGTTGAACAAATAGTGGCCTAGTTTTCAACTTGGCTAATACAACACCATCGTTAGACCATGCTAAGCTCGTGCTCATAGCTCTCAAAGCATACAGAGATTTCCTACTCTGGGCATTAGCAACCACATTCGCTTTCCCCGGATGGTAATCGTTTACTAGCTCATAGTCCTTCAATAACTCAAGCCATCGCCATTGTCAAAATTCAATTCTTTTGATCTATCAAGTACTTCAAACTCTTATGATCTGTGAAGAATTGACACTTTTCACCATACCAATAATGTCGCCAAATTTTTAACGCGAAAACAATCGCGGCTAACTCCAAGTCATGAGTCGGATAATTCCTCTCATGCGATTTTAGCTGCCTTGAGGCGTAAGCAACTACCTTACCCTCTTGCATCAACACACAGTCGATACCATTAAATGACGCATCACTGTAGACCACAAACTCTTTCCCCGACTCAGGTTGAGCCAAAATCAGGGCCTCCGTCAACAATGTTTTCAATTTCTCAAAACTCTATTGACATTTCTCAGTCCATTCAAACTTAACATCTTTGTGCAACAGTCTCGTCATCGGGGTAGCAATCATGGAAAACCCCTTCACAACCCGTCTATATACAGGATGGGTTGGGTGGCAGTGCCCAACCCTTAAATTGGAAAATTTCTTTTTAGGCCCTTATAATTTTTTAAAAATTTTAAATTAATAAAGGTAAAATTGCAATTTGGCCCCCCTAAAATTATAAAAATTTGATTTAATCCTTTACAAATTATAAAGATATAGACTACGAAAAATTAAAATTTCATCCATCCCCAAAATTATTTTGGCTTCGCCCCTGCGTCTATAGTACCCCACTAAACCCAAAAAGCTTTTGACTTCCGACACATTTCTCAGTGCTTTCCACTCCACAATTGCTGAGATCTTACTGGGTCAACTCTAATACCATCACCCGACACGATGTGTCCTAGGAATCAACCTCTGAGCCAAAACTCGCTCTTGCTAAATTTAGCATACATCTGCTTGTCTCTTAAAGTCTGCAAAACAATTCTCGGATACTCTGCATGATAACTCTCATCTCGTGAATAAATCAGTATGTCGTCGATAAAGACAACTACAAACCTTTCTAAATACAGTCGGAAGACATGATTCATTAAGTCCATAAAGACCACAGGAGCATTCGTTAAACCGAACGGCATGACCAGAAACTCATAATGGCCATACCTCATTCGAAATGCCATTTTCGGTACATCTTGCTCTTAACCCTTAACTGGAAATAATCAGACCTCAGGTCAATCTTGGAGAATACCGTAGCTCCCTTTAGTTGATCAAGTAGATCATCTATCCTTGGTAAAGGGTATTTGTTCTTCATAGTCACTTTGTTGAGCTGTCTATAGTCTATACACAATCTCATCGACCCATCTTTCTTCTTTACAAAAAGCACTAGAGCACTCCATGGTGAATAGCTAGGTCTTGCAAAACCCTTATCCATTAACTCTTGCAACTGAACCTTCAGATCTTTCAACTTTAATGGTGCCATCCTATATGGAGCAACCAAAATAGGTGTCATTCCCGGAACTAACTCAATCCCAAACTCAACCTCTCTAACTGGAGGTAATCCGGGTAACTCTTCTGGAAATGCATCCGAATACTCACATACAACCAGCACTATTTCAATTTTTATTTCAGACTCTTGAGTATTTAACACAAAAGCTAGATAAGACTCGTACCCTTTTCTCAAATATTTCTCAGCCACCATGGAAGAAATCATCACCTGTAAACTATCTAACCCACCTGAATCAACCCGAATAATATCTTCATTTTCACATTTCAATTCAATAAATTTACTACCACAGTTCACTAAAACACTATGGGTAGTCAACCAATCCATACCAAGAATCAAATCAAATTCATCAAATGGCAACAACATAAGGTCTGCCGAAAATAATGACTCCTAATTGTCAAAGGACAATTTCTACATACCTTGTCAACTAACACATGTTTACCTAACGGGTTTGACACATTTACCTCAAATTTCATAGACTCAACAGTCATACTCAAATTAGATGCCAATCTCATACAAATATAAGAATGGGTAGACCCCGGTTCAATCAAAGTAATAACAAAGGTGTCATAAAGAGAAAAAATACCCGTTATTACATATGGCAATGATGCCTCTTCTCGAGCTCGAATAGTGTAAGTCCCTGCTAGCGCCCGACCTCTGGCCTCACAGTAGAGTCTCGTGATGCACCTCTACCACTAGTCCCACCTCCTGGGTTTTTTTGTGGCTTACTCTAGAGGATACACTATTTGATCCTATCTCTTTCTTCCTCTCCTTGTCATCCCTTTTGGGGCAATTTCGGATGAAATGCTTAGGGGACCCACACTTATAACACTTTTCGATTATTTCCCCAACACTCCCCAGTGTGATGTTTGCCATAACTTGGGCACTCCGATTTGGACTTTGGATTGCCTACACTTGCCATTGAGGTGGCCTGAACTCTTGAACCTGAATACGTGTTGCCTCGCTCTCCTTGTGAATACCCGACTGATATAGTTGTCTGAGGGTTCACTTCCCTGGACTTCTTCAATTGAGCTTGGTAAGATTTACTCATCGGCCTTTTCTTTGTATCCCGGGCCTCACTCACGGACTTCCTCTTTTCCTTACTCAATTCTTCATGCTGTACTGGCCCTATCTACCAATACCACAAATTCTTTTAGTTCTTAAATCCCAGCTAAAAGTTTGACATCCTCATTTAGCCCATCTTTAAACCTCTTGCATAAAATGGCTTCTGTAGACACGCACTCTTGTGCGTACTTACTGAGCCTAACAAATTCACGCTCATATTCCCCACAGTCAGTTTTCCTTGCTTTAACTCGAGGAACTCCTTTCGTTTTTGATCTAGAAACCTATGACTTATATACTTCTTTCAAAACTCTTCCAAAAAGAAGTCCCATGTCACTCTCTCCTTTGAAACCACGGATGTCAATGTTTTCCACCAATGGTATGCTGAGCCCCTTAGCAATGATATGGCATATTTTAAGCTCTCTTCAGGGGTACAGGAGAGTTTGTCAAATACTCTCATCGAGTTCTCAAGATAGAACTCCCCTCTCAAGGCCATCATCTATATTAGCTCGAAAGTCCTCAGGCCCTTGCTTTCGAATTTTGTCCACCGGGGGTTTAGTGGTCCTTAGTAATTCTACACCTTGGGGAGCCACAGGAACTGGATGAGGTATATGAGGGGTGGAGGAGGTTGAGCATTGGGGTTTGCTCGTACATATTCTGTGTACCAGTAACTCATTATTTAGAGAAAAGCTTCCCGAGCCTCTTCTCCCTGACCCCTAGTCTCGGGTCCACTCTACACAAGCGCGGTCCCTTGCGCAGAGAAAGTGCATTCCTAGCTGCTTCATCAGTAGCTTATTGATCAGGATCCATATATGGCATAAAAACAAAGTTTAGAATCATCAGCAGCCACCACTAAATGTAACACCCCTTACCTGGGTTCTCCGTTAGAATCGGGCATGAGGCATTACCGAACTTGACTTGCTTGATCATTCTACTCTAGGCTATAAAAATGTTCTCTGATTTAAAAATTTTCATTCACCATCATAACATCCCTATCATGGACCAATGAGACCCTTTACACCTGCTCGGGATGTTGTGGGACCAAACTAGAACTTTACGAACACTTAAAATATTTTCACCTAAACAGGGGTCACATGCCTGTATTGGTCTACGGACACATCTGTGTGCCCCTAAGACATGCCTGTGTCTTCCACCCGTGGTCGACACTAACTACTTTCGCACGACTTGGACATGTCCATGGCCCTGGCCCGTGTACCAAACCTTGGCATTCTAACTCATTCATAAGGCCTATACACAAGCCCGTGTTGGATGCCTGTGGCTATCTCTGATTAATCCACACGGTTGTTTGCAAGCCCGTGTGCTTCCACCGTGTGGCGACTCAAATTCCAAATCCTAAGTGCAGACTCACACGGCCTGGGAACACGCCCATGGACTGATCGTGTGTCACACATGGCCTAGACATACGCCCGTGTGCCTACCCATGTGGACAAGAACAAGGCTATTTTCCAATCTCTTTGCACCCCTCTAGTTCACACCACATGAATCCATTGAACATATCAATAAACAACTCCTAATTTGCAACATGAACTTTCATGAATAACTTCATATTTTCATCAATGACAAAGTGAGCCATCAACCATGGCAATATACAAAATAGTTAACTTAATAAGGGGCCATCACACCTTTTGCCAAAATAACAAAATAATCAACTAGTCTAGCCCCTATACATGCCATATACAAAATCACTAAGTCTAGATATATCGAGGTGAGCTGATAGTGTGAGCGATATTCTAGTTATTGGCGTATCCCGGCTCGGCTCTTAAGCTCTAGAAAATAAGGGAAAAGAGAAGGGAGAGTAAGCTTTAAGCTTAGTAAGTTTACATGTAAACCATTAGTAATATAGTATGTGCAAAACAATAAATAGCATTACATACTACACAAGAAACATTCCACATTCATAATCCACATTATAGTATGTGGTATCGCACATAGCCCACCAAAAAGGTTAATTACGGTGGTATCACACATAGCCCACCAAAGAGGTTAGTTACAGTGGTATCGCACATAGCCCACCAAATGATAAGTAGTCAATGGTATCGCACATAGCCCATCGTAATTAAGTACTAAGGTGGTACCGCACTTAGCCTACTGTCAAGTATTAATATACCACACTTACATATCCATTCTATCATTCATATAAGTGTTATTCAATAACTACCACATTCTATCCACTTGAATTATACATGTTCTCAATTGTGTCATGCACCAATTAGCAACACGAATGTATACAAAATGCATTGTTTACACATAAACTTACCTCGGTGCAAAACGTATTGAATTACGATTTACTCCGTAACCTTGCCTTTTCCTCGATCAAGGTTAATTCCACGTTCTTCTTGATTTATAACAATAAGATTCATTCATTCAGATTATTTAATGATCATAATGCATCAAAATCTACACTTAGGCAAAAATAACCATTTTGCCCTTGCACTATGGCAAAATTACGATTCTACCCCTAGGCTCGTAAATAATTTTTTTAACACATTTTATCAATAAACAAGCCTAGCCGAGCATTTATTTGTCTTACAATGAATCACCATTCAACCCATTTCATGCATTTATGACATAAATTCATTCTTTACATTTATGTCCTATTTAGGTGTTTTCATGTTAACACCTTTCACAAAAGTTGTTTCTCATCTTTCTAACATTCATTTTCTTCCATAAAAACTCAGTTAACAACATAAACTCTTTCATGGCAAGTCCCTAGACTTTCAACTATATTGCAAATTGGTCCCCTCATTAGCTAGCTTAAGCTTTGGGGACTCCAAAAACATAAAAATCATCAAGAAAAACTTCAAAAATCACTTACTTGCTAGGGAATATGTTGGCTAAAAGTTTGAGCTTCAAAACCCTTGTTTTTCTCTTCTAATTTTCAGTGGATGAAGGTGGATGAATAGTGAAAAAGTGATAACATCTTTATTCATCTTATTTTATTCATTTTTATCACCTAATATCCATCAAATTTTGACTAACATTAAAATCTTGTCTCCCTAGCTCCTATATAGCCAGCCATCACTAGATAAATGGCCTAATTGCACTTTGAAGACCTCCAAATTGTATTTTACAGCTGTTAGGTGCCTTTACCATATAAAATAGAACTTTCGTACTTAATGCAATTTATTCCTTTTTCACAATTAAGCATGCTATCACTCAAATTAATGCACCAAAATTTTCACGTAGCCTTATAATTATGTTACGACAGGAAAAATAACATCAAAATAATTTTCCCCGACCTCAGTTTAGTGATCCCAAACCACTATTCTGACTACCCCCAAAATTGGGCTGTTACAATCCCCGTTGAACCTTAGGAATAGATAGGATATAAATTTCATGACATTAGGGTTACTGTGAGTACGTGTAAGACCATATCTGGGATATGGCATCGATATAAGACTTCGTGTAAGACCATATCTGGGATATGGCATCGATATGAGACTTCGTGTAAGACCATAGCTATGCTATTGGCATCGATATGAGATTTCATGTAGGCCATATCTGGGATATGGCATTGGTACGGTACTGTATGTACGAGATTCCCGAGTATCCTTTAGCATTCCAAATGGTTCAACGAGAAATTCAATGGGTATGTCAAAGATGAGAAAGTATGTGATTATGTTACTACTTGGTACAGGTATGTACGTAAAGTTTACAAGCATTGACTTCATGAAATTGTGAGTTCATGATTTCCCCGAGAATGATTTTGTAAAAGCCTTGTGATTATTAGTCTATACTTGTGATGTATGAAATACATGGTAAATTTGATTGACGATTATGTGATTGGCTTTCGAGCCGAATTGAGTTATGATATAACATGTTTTACCCATACAAATTGTGATGTATCAGATATGAGAAAATGGGAAGATAATAACTTAGGCAATTGAAAGATGTTAAAGTATATGCTTAAAATGTAAATACTCATAATTAATTTGCATGGTTACTATGAAGTTTAAAATGATTTAGTGAATTGCTGTAATATGTTACAAAGGAGGGATTATGGTTGTTAGGTTGATGCTAAGATATTTTAAATTATGCTTATAAGTTGATAGAGTAAACATTATGACTGAATGAAAATTATAACTGTGAGCTTTATAGCAATTTGTATTAACTTGTGTTTAAATTGTTGAACTTGTTAAAACATTTGTAAGAGGTTCTTATTATTTTTATATGGACTTACTAAGCTATATATATATATATATATATATCTTACCCCCTTCCTTTCCAATGTCTTATAGGGTTATTAAGCTAGCTCAGGTTGGAGTTCGCCAAAGATCCTATCACATTATCAAGCTACCATTTTGGGTATAAATGAATTCAAGCATTTTAAGTCTATGGCATGTATAGGGACTTAGTCATTTTGTTAAATGTGTCATTATGATTGTAGCCAATGTGTTGGCTTGTGATTGTCAAAGGCTTGTTTTGATACTTGGCCATGTAGATTGGCATATTTAGGCTATCATGGTTGTCAGCCTAAGTATAGATATACATATGTGCTAATGTCTCTGGTGATATGAATATGGTATACTTGGTGAAAGATACAAATATGATTTATGACAAGAATGTGAAATGCTTGTATATGTGGAATCTTGCATGATTTGGTGTGGAGAGTATGATGTCTTAAGCATGATAAATAATGGCATGAGGATGATATGTTATTGTCTTGGTTGTGGTGGTTTTGTTGCTATTATATGCTTGAATTTGTGCCATGTGATGTTGTGTTGATGTGTGCAAGTGAGGGTGGAAAAATGGCTTGGTAAATAGCCTTGGTTTTGTCCACACAGGTAGACACACGGGCGTGTGTATAGGCCATGAGTGACACACGGTCTGCCCCACGGGCATGTGTTCTGGTCGTGTGTCCCTTGCACCTTAATTGTTGCAAAACAAAATGTCCAGAATTGAGCACATAGGCAGAGACACGGGCGTGTGTCTCAGCCGTGTGTGCTACACGGCCTAGCACACAGGCGTATGGCACGGCCGTGTGGCACAAGTCAGAGAGCACCCTAATTTGAACATGGTCTGAAGCACGTGTAACACCCCTTACCCAAATTCTATGTCAGAATCGGGCACGAGGCATTGCCGGACTCAACTTGCTTGATCATCCCACTTTAGGCTATAAAAATTTTCTCCAATTTAAAACTTTTCATTCACCATCGTAACATCCCTATCATGGGTCAACAAGACCCTTTACACCCGCTCGGGATGTCACGGAACCAAACTGGAACTTTTCAAAGACTTAGAAAATTTTCACCTAAACAGGGGCCACATGCCTATAGGGGAAATGACACGTCCGTGTGTCATCTTACACGCCCGTGGTCGACACTGAATTAAATCACATGGCCTAGGCACACGCCCATTTGGCTGGCCCATGGTCACCTCTGATTAATCTACACGGCCTGTCCCACGCTTGTGTGCTTCAACCATGTGATGATTTAAATTCCAAATTCAAGGTGCAGACTCCACACGGCCTAGATACACGTCCCATGTACCTACTCATGTGGTCAAGAACATGGCTATTTGCCAAGCTCTTGTCACCCTCAGTTGCATACATTCATACACCATCACCTAAACTTCACATATTATCAATTATAACCCTTGAATTATCACATTAAATTATAAAATAAAGTCTTCATCCCATACACAAGGGAGTATTATTTTGGTATAATTACAATCGACTTAAGCCATCATCTATGGCTATACACAACAGAACCATAAACTCTCTTAGGCCAACACATTTGGCTATATCAACTATGACTTAATCAACTTTAAAAATAAGATTCCTATACATGCCATAACTCTTAAGGACTCGAAACCTCATACCCATATGACTAATCGATAGTGTGAAAGCATCTCCGGCAGTTTCCAACCCGAGCTAGTCAAGTTAACCTATAAGAGATGGAAAAGGAAGAGGAGTAAGAAATGATGCTTAGTAAGCTCACATGTATATAATAAACAAATATTGATATTCATTGATTATACACAACCACAAGATATTATAATGAGTTTTGCATCTTAAACTCATGGTTACCTACACAATCATTCTCAAAGCTTACCCATTCTGTCTCTTACCATATTCTAACCATGCCACAAGCCAAATGCTCATGTTAATTAGCATACATCCCTGCACTTGTCACCACATGATCACATAAAATAGCACATCAAATATTTTCAATAAGCCACTCATACTACCAATCACTCGGTGGTTTCGCACTTAGCCCACCCTCAATCTCTAATAGGGTGGTATCGCACATAGCCCACCAATCATTTATAATTATGGTGGTATTGCACTTAGCCCACCAATCATTCATAATTATGATGATATCACACTTAGCCCACCAAATGATAATATAGGCGATGGTATCCCACATAGCCCATCATTTAATAATTAATAAGGTGGTAACGCACACAGCCCACTGTTAATATTATTGTTGATGGTATTGCACATAGCCCATTACTAACAATTAATAAGGTGGTATCGCACTTAGCCCACTATTATTATACATTCATGGATAGTTATCCACATGCAATTCTCTATTTCAATTGTTCATCTGGGAACATCCTCACACACTACCATTCTTACTTAGCTTTCTACGACAATCGTTCGCATTCACACAATGCATTAATAATTATAACTTATGCAACCAAGGTGCATCGATTACACATATCCCATTGTGGGATCCTCATATACCGAATTCATACCAATTCAGTTCTAACACATACTTGTACCTCTCGTGGTACAACCACATTCATTCTCATTTTTAACATACTTGTTGAATCACTCAATTTGTTAAATAACACCCTCGAGTCTCATACACATAATGTTACATTGACATCCTACCCCCGATAGGGTCTTACATGAATTAACATATCGATGCCATGTCCCTGACATGGTCTTACACAAAATCCCACACCGAGGCCATATTCTAAATATGGTCTTATGCGGAACCTTAATTACCATCGTATCATGTTATTTGTATTTCCACTATTCATGGGTTAAATTAATACTTTCATTTCTTGACATCACATCAAAACATATTTAACGTATACATAGAGGCAATAAACAATTTATAAAACATTGAGATATTAAACTACTTCAGTTAGAGTTGTACAATTTAACATATGAACTTACCTCGATACCGAAAAGGGTAGAACAGAACCTTTTTGCCCATATTTCTCTTTTCTCCCATTCTAGGTCCGAATCTCATTTTCTATAATATAGAACAATAAAATTTACTCCTTAATCACCACACTAATCATAATACTTCATAATCTACACTTAGGCAAAAATGACTATTTTGTCCTTACACTTTGGCAAAATTACGATTTTGCCATTAGGCTCGTAAATCATTTTTCATCACATTTTCTTGTTAAAAAAGCATATTTGATCATTAAATCCTCTTACAACTACTCAAAATTCCAACTATTTCATGCCTTAATGAACAAACTATAACTTTTGCATTTTAGTCCCAATTAGGTGTTTTCATGACAACACCTTTCACAAAAGTTGTTTCTCATCTCTCTAACATTCATTTTATTCCATAAAAATGTAGCAAACAACTTAAAAGCTCACATGGGAAATCCTTAAACTTTTTACCATAATGCAAAATAGTCCACTCTTTAGAAAGTTTAAGCTTTAAGGGTCTCAAAAGTACAATTATCTTCAAGAAATACCACCAAAGTCACTTACTTGAGTGGAGAAAAGCTTCCTGGAATTTTGAGCTTTCAAACACCCCTTGTTTGCTAAAAATTTCGCTGGAGAAGAGAAGAAAATAAAAAGATGATAGCTTTATGCTTATTTCATCTTATTTTATTCATTTAGTCAACAAAAGTCACCAACTCTTGTCAAACTTTTAATTCCTTGTCCCATTGATCGTCCATCTCTCTTAGGTAGGTTTAATTGCACTTTAAAGACCTCCAATTTACATTTCATGGCTATTTGATACCTTTAGCCTATAGAATGGAACTTTTACACTTTATGCGATTTAGTCCTTTTTCACGATTAAGCATGAATTCGCTAAAATTAAAGCACCAAAATTTCCATACATCCTTATAAACATGTTATAACACATAAAATAACATGAAAATAATTTTCTCAAACCTCAAATTAGTGATCTAGAGATCACTATTCTGACTAGCCCCTAAATCGGGCTGTTACAGCACGGGTGTGTCCTAGGGTCACACGGGCGTGTCCATTGGACCACACGGGTATGTGAGCCCTACATCTAGCAAAAATTTTCTACGTTTTATAAAAATTCCTAGAGTTCTCAGTTTAGTCCCGAACCACCTTCAAAGTTTGTTTTGGGCATCGTAGGCTCGTATAAGGGACTTTATGATTGAATATGGATGGTTTTAATTTGGACACAAATTTTATGACTCAAATTGTGTGATTGCTTGTGATGTGAGTCTGGTAATGCCTCGTACCCTGTTTCAGCGTCGAATACGGGTAAGAGGTGTTAAATTTAGTGGTATTAGAGCTATGGTTTAGTCGATTCTCAGACTAATGTAGCGTATGTGAGTCTAACTATACATAGCATAGTACCACCTGTGATAGTATGATATCTCCCGACTCTGATGAAATTGTTTTGTTGAAGCAGAGATGCTTTCAAATCGAGCAATTTTCGAAAATGCTAAAAGTGATACTAAGATATTTCAAATTGTGTTTGTGATGAGTCGAAACTCGGAAAGGTATGAATAAGAGTTCATGATATGTATGTGATTATGTACAAAATGAAATAACCGTAAGTTGATAAATATGGATAAAATATGATATATTCATTTATCCTTAGAGATATATACATGATTGTTCATTTTCTGATGAAATTCTTACCGTATGAGAATGCTAGCTGCTTATAATGTTAGATGAGCGCATTGTTGATTGGCTGGTGAGCAGCATTTCTTATCTCTCTCTGTGGGATTCTCTTCTATTATGTTTGGAATAAAAGTTGTTGGTGAAAATTTATGTGAGGCTATTCTTTTATTTCTACTGGATGTTGTGCTGTTTTGTATATATATTTGGAAAATAAATTATCTCTGTTACAATTGATTCCAGAGCGTATAAGCATTGTTCTTTCTTCTAGTTTTCTTTGAGTAATCATCAAGATCTTTATTATTTTCTTATGAGTTATGTTCTTGGACTTCCAATATGATATTGTATCTTAGATATCTTTATCTCGATTTGCTTATCATCCTTATTTCGTAAATTATCAATCATGGCTCATCTTTAAAGTTTGTTCTGTGGCTTGTGATAATTATGTCTATTATGAGTGAATTCCTGGTTTGATTATGAGAACGTAGTGATTCTGGTATCAGAATTTCTCTAGTTTTCGTGAAAGAAATTGACATCAGCAAAAGTATAGATACTAGAAGCTCAAGCTCAAATTGTATGTTGGTTTTCTTTTCTCAGGTAAGTTTGATTAGGGTCAATGAGTTCAATCAGAATATTTTGTTTCCTTGAGCTAATGCAGTTGTAGAGATCTTTGACTAGCATGTGAGGAAAATTTGAAAGATTGTTGTTTGAGTTGTTTTAACAGCATGAATATGGGAATATTTGATATGGTATTATTTGATAGTTGAAATTGACTCAGTTGTTTTTATCTAAGCGAGATGGTTAGCTGAAAAGTAATTGGACTTATATGCATTTATGTTTATCCTCAAGTAAGAAGATAAAATCTTGTACATTCATGGGTGAATAGACGGATAGTCTGAATGAAGAATTATAGTCAAAAAGGGTGTGATACAAGGATGTACCTATTAGATCGGTTCTAATTGGATGATACTATTATGAGTTAAATTTTTTTGATTGATAAAGTTATCACATTTGTGAAAGTTTGAATGGTCTATTTAGTGTGATCAAAGTTGAAAATAGTTGAAGGTGTTACTAACCGAAACACTGGTTCTGGGTTTTGTTTAAATTGAGTAAAGAATTTGTGATTTTTCAGCGATGCACTATCGAACTGATTGAAATGTGTTTTAATACAAGAATATAAACTGATAGTATGCTTTTAGATGGTTAAAGTTACATGAAAGGAACTATCTGATGGGTGATTTAGAGTCGGCCATTTTTTATGTCTATCTTGAGAATTTGATGACGTCGGTTATCCGATGAAAAATGTCATATGTTTCTTGATTCCAAGAGTTTAAAGTATCGGTTAACCTTTTGGAAAGCATATATAATTACAAATGCTTGAATGGAAAAACCTTTGATTATTTTGTGAGTACTGGATACATGATTAATCTTATTTGATGACTGTCTGGATCTAGCTAAATTAGAAGCTAAAGCTATGTTTTCTTTGCAAGATTGAGAACCTCAAGAATGTGATAGTGAGTGGTAAACTAAACGAGTACAGTATGAGATGACTTTTGATTCTAAATTTTAGGTCAGATTTGATGACTGTTATCATTATTTCGAGATAGAATTTGAGCACTAAGTAATTCAGAACTTATGCAGAAAATTTTGTACGAAGCTTAGTAGTAGCTCGTTTGTTCATTCTGGGAGTAATAAAATGCACAGTTAGTTGAAATAGATGTTCTGGTGATCAGGTATGTAACATGATAGATCAGTTGAGTTATATGTTTCAAAGTCTATTCGACTAGAAATCGTACAGAAAGTAAAAGTGATTTGTGGCAGTTTAGAATCCACTTCAGATTGTCAGAAAACATATGTGAATTTGAAACATGAAGATATAAAATTCTCGTTCAGCGATACCATGGTTCCAAAAGTATTGTCTTGGAAAAAGATTCAAAATGTGTTTTGTGTATCTATGTTGTGATGGTATCGATTGGACTCTTTGAATATGAACTCTCCGATAGAGATTAAGATTCAATCGATGTGTTGTATAATAAAAAATCGATCAAAATTTTGACATGAGAGATTAAAAAGTTGGGAAATAAAAGCATAACCTTAGTAAAGGTTCTTTGGTAGTGTCACGAGATATAGGAGTCTACGTGGAAATCAAATTTATATTCTGGTAAGATTTTAGTATTTTCGGGGACAAAATCCTAAAAGGGGGAGAGTTATAACAGCCCGATTTTGGGTCTAGTCGAAACAGTCATTTTAGGACCACAAATCCGACGTAGAGAAATTCATTTTTTATTACATTTTTATAGTCTATAGTTTTATGGAATGATTTCATGAGAATTTCGTTCGAAAAATTTGACGTTTGGGCACTTAATTTAGTTAAAAGGACTAAATTGTAAAAAGTGCAAAACTTAAATTCTATATGTTAGAGGTGTCCAATTGCTATGAGATTTTAAATTAGAGGTCCTTAAATGGTAATTAGACCATTTTTTAAGTTAGTGGACGAAAATGGACATGGTTTGGTATGTTTTCAATGTTTTTCATTAAGGGCATTTTGGTAATTTGGTTATTATAAGAATTAAAAAGCCAAAATAAAGCCAATTTTTGTCCATATTCCTCCCATGGCTGAAGTTCACAAGGGGAATCATGGCTAGGGTTTTTCAAGCTTCCAAGCTCGATTGTAAGTCCGTTCTTGCCCCATTTTTAATGAGCTTTATGTTTTTGAAATCCTTGCAACATGATCTTTCTATTTCTACCATCAATTTAAAGTGATGTCAAAGTCTAAAATTTTACCCAAGTTGAACATGTATGTATTTTGATGTTTGACGGTGGAAAATGCATGTTTTTTGTATCTTAAACGACTTTTGCTAAGTTATTTTTGATAAAAATGTAAAAAAGGACCTATTTGTAAAAGTTATAAAATATGGTGTAAAAATATAAATAAATGAAAATTATGGGCTGTTATAAGCATGTATAAGGTTCGGCTAGGCATGGTATTGAAGAAATTGAGTACATTTTATTTTACGAGCCTAGGGACTAAATTGTAAAAATGTCAAAAGTTTAGGGGCAAAAATATAATTTCTCAATAATGAGAATTTTGGACTGAAATGAATAATATTTTGATTAAATAAGTTAAATGTGATATTATAGATAGAGAAAAATGAGGTTCAAAATTAGAATGGGGAAAAACGAGTATTTAACGATTTAGTCCTTTTTGCCATTTTTATGTCGAGGTAAGGTTGTATGTTTAATAAGCATTAAATTTATGAGTATAAATTCTTTATTGATATAATTGTGTCAGGCTGTACCAAAATCGTTGCTTCTGTCAACAACATTTTCAATCTCTTGAAACTCTATTGACATTTTTCAGTCTATTCAAACTTAACATCCTTGTCCAATTATTTCGTCATCAGAGTATCAATCATAGAAAATCCCTTCACGAACCGTCGATAGTACCCCGCCAAACCCGAAAAGCTTTTAGCTTTCAGCACGTTCCTCGGTGGTTTCCACTCCACAATAGTCGAGATCTTTCCCAAGTCAACTCTAATACCCTCACCCGACACAATGTGTCCTAGAAATCCGACCTCTCGGGGCCAAAACTCGCTCTTGCTAAATTTGGCATATAATTGCTTGTCTCTCAAAGTCTGCAAGACAATTCTCAAGTGTTTTGCATGGTCACTCTCATCTCGGGAGTAAACCAATATGTCATCAATAAAAACAACCACGAACTTATCCAAATACGGTCAGAAGACACGGTTCATTAAGTCCATAAAAATCGTAGGAGCATTCATTAAACCGAACGGCATGACCAGAAACTCATAATGGCCATACCTCGTCCTGAATGCTGTTTTTGGCACGTCTTGTTCCTTAACCCTCAACTGGTAATAACAGGATCTCAGATCATTCTTGGAAAACACCATAGCTCCCTTTAGTTGATCAAATAGATCATCTATCCTCGGTAAAGGATACTTATTTTTCACAGTCACCTTGTTGAGCTGTCTGTAGTCTATACACAATCTCATTGATTCATCTTTCTTTTTCACAAATAATACTGGAGTACCCCACGGTGAATAGCTTGGTCTTGCAAAACCTTTATCCGTCAACTCTTGCAACTGGACCTTCAATTCTTTCAACTCCAACGGTGCTATCCTATACGGAGTGATGGAAATAGGTGCCGTTCCCGGAACTAACTCAATTCCAAACTCAACCTCTCTGATTGGAGGTAGTCAAGGTAACTCTTCTGGGAATACATCTGGATACTCACATACAATTGGCACGATTTCAATCTTTGTTTTAGACTCTTGAGTGTTCAGTACAAAGGCAAGATATGACTCACATCCTTTTCTTAAATATTTCTCAGCTACCATGGACGAAATCATCACCGGTAGACTATCTGACTCACCTGATTCAACCCGAATAACATCTCTATTTTCACACTTCAATTCAATAAATTTACTACCGCAATTCATTAAAATGCTATGGGCAGTCAACCAATCTATACCAAGAATCAAATCAAACTCATTAAATGGCAGCAACATATGGTTTGCCGAAAAATAATGACCACTAATTGTCAAGGGACAGTTCCTACACTCCTTGTCAACAAACACCTGTTTACCTAGTTGGTTTGATACTTTTATCACAAATTCAGTAGACTCAATGGTCATGTTCAAACTAAATGCCAATCTTATTCAAATATAAGAATGGGTCGACCCCGAGTCAATCAAACCAATAACAGAGGTGTCATAAAGAGAAAATGTACCCGTTATTACGTCCGACGATGAGGCCTCTTCTCGAGCGTGAATAGCATAGGTTCTTGCTGGTGCCCGACCCTCTGACCTCATAGTAGTGTCTCATGATACACCTCTACCACTAGTCCCACCTCCCGAGTTCTTTTATGGCCTACCTCTAAAGGATGCACTACTTGATCTTACCTCTTGCTTCTTCTCCTTGTCATCCCTTTTAGGACAGTTTCGGATGAAATGGTCGGGGGATCCATACTTATAGAAATTTCGATTGTTTCCCCAACACTCCCTAGTGTGATGTCTGGCACAACTTGGGCACTCCGGTTTGGAATTTGGCTTGCCCACACTCGCCATTGAGGTGACTTGAACTCTTGAACCCCAATACGTGTTACCTTGCTCTCTCTGCTAATGCCCGTCTGACGTAGTCATCCGAGGGTTCACTTCCCTAGACCTCTTCGATTGAACTTGGTATGATTTGCTCATTGGCCTCTTCTTCGCATCTCAAGCCTCACCCAGGGATTTCCTCTTTTCCTTACTCAATTCTTCAGCCTTACTAGCCCGATCCACCAATACCACAAGTTTTTTTAACTCTAAAATCCCAACTAGAAGTCTGATGTCTTCATTCAACCCGTCTTCAAATCTCTTGCATAAGATAGCTTCCGTGGATACACATTCTTGTGCGTGCTTACTGAGCTGAACAAATTCACCCTCATATTCGCCACAGTCATTTTTCCTTCCTTCAGCTCAAGGAATTCCTTCCGCTTCTGGTCTACAAGTCGTTGACTTATATACTTCATTCAAAACTCTTCCAAGAACAAGTCCCACGTTACCCTCTCTTTAAGAACCACTGATGTCAACATTTTCCACCAATGGTATGTCGAGTCCCTCAGCAAAGATACAATGCATTTCAAGCTCTCATCGGGTGTACAGGAGAGTTCCTCAAATACCCTCATTGAGTTCTCAAGCTAGAACTCCGCCTGCTCAAGGTCATCATCTTTATTAGCTCGAAAATCTTCAGCCCCTTGCTTCCAAATTTTGTCTACCGGGGGCTTAGTTGTCCTCACCATTTCTATACCTTGGGAAGTCACAGGAATTGGCTAAGGTATAGGAGGAGGTGGAGGAGATTGAGCAATGGGGTTAAGCTCAGACATACTCAGTGTGCCAATTGCTCATCATTTGGAGAAAGGCTTCCCGAGCCTCTTCTCCTTGACCCTTAGTCTCGGGTCACTTTGTATAGGCGCGATCCCTTGAACAGGAGCCGGCGCATTACTAGCTGCATCATCAACAGCCGATTGATTGGGATCCATGTACTACATAAAACAAATTTAAAATCATCAGATGCCACCACACTATCATTATACACTTATGACATGTATAGCTGAACTCTTACACACACTACGGTAGTCCTAGAACCGACTAAACCATAGTTCTGATACCACTAAATGTAACACTCCTTACCCAAAATCCCCACCAAAATTAGGCATGAAGCGTTACTGTACAAAACTACTTGATTGCCACTTAGGCTCACGTGACTACTCTACTTGAGTCACTACAACAACTTTATTTTCGACTTATGAGACCTCACACGTACATACGAGGGCTCTCGAGACTATATCAAAAACCTTAAGCCTTGTAAAGTCTGCACCTGATTTAGGAATTTAATTCGATACACGGCCAAAGGACACGGCGTATGCCTTGGCCGTGTGACATTTATGGGGTGATGATGTCAAAAACAGAAGGCCAAGGTTTTTGCACACGGGCTAAGACAGGGGCGTGTCGTGGCCGTGTGAGGGACGCGGTCCATAGACACGAGCATGTGTCCGGTCGTGTGAAAACCCCTATAGGTTTGAATTGAAAAATAAATCCACACGGGCATGTGATATGCCACACGGGCGTGTCCCTTCCTCCACACGGGCGTGTGGACTGTTTAATGAAAATTTTCTAAGTCTTTCAATAGATCTTTAAAAGAGTTCGATTTGATCCCGAACTATTCCTAATGTGTGATTTATGCCTCTTAGGCTTGTTTAAGAGGTGTTACAAAAAAGTTTTAATTTTAAGTGGAAAGTCATGTATCGATATTGTGTAGTTGCTTGCGTGTGAGCCTAGTAATGCATCGTACCCTGTTTCGAAATTGAATACGGGTATGGGGTGTTACATATAGGGTCACACGACCGTGTGACCACACGGCTGAGACACACACCCGTGTTTCAGGCCGTGTGGACATTCAAAATAGGGACACACAACTGTGTTCCAGCCCGTGTCTGTGCTCGTGTAACTCTTTGACTTCGACTATACGACCAAACCACATGCCTTGTGCTAGGCCGTGTAACTGTCAAAATGCAACTTTTAAAAACCTACAGGGGACACGTGACCGTGTCGCATGGGCATATGTCACACACGATTGAGACACACGATTAAGACACACGCCCGTATCTTAGGCCATGTGAACAAGAAATAGGCCAATTTCAAGTCATTCCTTTCACGCATTACAAACTCACACCTACAAGACATTTGAACATATAATAAAGCTTTCACACATAATAAAGCATGCATATTAAGACTAATTCATTAGATCATTTATCCTTATAACCAATATGCCATATAGAAACCTGAAATGCAAACATACAATTTATCTAAACATATATATGTACTTAACACATTCCATTCATCAACACTTAATTTATTTTCCATTTCAAAACTTATCATAGATTGACCACATTTATACTATTACAATTAGTTCATATTTACCTAAAAGCTTAACACCACTTAGACTTATATAAGCATACCAAACATGGTCATTCCAAATATATGCATGTTTAACCATACCAAACTTGGCTTATACCATGTCAATATAACTTATCATTTGAATCATTATTTTCATGCATCTCAAATACACATATACCTACCTTAAATATATATATATATATATATATATATATATGACCATAACTCATATATATATATTTAGCTTAATTTCATATCAAGTTATACCATAATTGACAACAAGCCAAATTCACATTCAAACATACAAATGGGTCATAATTCAACCAATTATACTTGACTAAATTTCATATCAAATAATGCCCTAAATGATCATTTTGCCAAAATGCCAACACTTACCACTTTGACCATAATAACCATACATAAAATTGATCTTATAAACACCAACCATTAAGAATCAAAGTGCCAAAAGCACACCAACCATCAAAGCATCAAAATAACAAAAGCTTCACAAATTCAAAGCAACATTTCATGCCAATATCACACACAAGCATACCAATTTAGCCATTCAAAACATATCATCACTAGACCATTTCAACATTAGCCATCAAGCCCAAAAATGCCAAAATGTCATCAATCATAAACCATATTTACAAGTCAAACATAATGGTCATATCATCAAGCACAAAACACCTATTGTAACACCCCTTACCCTTATTCGAAGCCAAAACAGGGTACAAGGCATTGCCAGGAATAAACACAAGCAATCATACAAAATCGAGACGTGAATCTCCATCCAAATTTAAAACTTTTCATTTATATTCCTATTGTCCCTAAAACGAGCTTATGAGGTCCAAAAAATGCTTTGGAAGCGGTTCGGGACTAAACAGAGAACTTTAGAAAGTTTTACAACACTTAGAAAATTTTTGCTAAAATAGGGATCACACGCCCGTGTGGGTTCGGGACACGCTCGTGAGACCCTGAGACACACCCATGCTACAAGCCGTGTTCAAAATAGGATGGTCTCTGACTGTGCCACACGACCGTGCCACACGCCCGTGTGCTAGGCCGTGTGGTCGATTTAGTTTTCATAATTTTTCATAAAATAGGTGTAGACCTCACTCGATCGGGGTACACGCCCGTGTCTAAGGCCGTGTAGCACACACGAATGAGATAGATGCCCATGTACTATATTCTAGACATTCTATTTTGCATCAATTAAGGTGCAGGGGACACACGGCCAGAACACATGCCCGGGGCGTAGACCGTGTGTCACATATGGCCTAAACACACGCCCGTGTGTCTACCCGTGTAGACAAAAACAAGGCTATTTACCAAGCCATTTTGTCACCTGCTATGCACATACCTACACAAAAAAACATAGCACTAATCTAAACACATACAACATCACATACTTGTCAACTCAAACCATACAAATTTTGACATCCATGATAGACATCACCATATGCATATATAACTAAACCAACATTAGCTAATTCCAATTGCCACTTACAAAATGAATTATCCACCATACTTAACACTTAAGAATTTGGACATACATTAACATCATACATGCACCAATTGAACATCCTTAGCCATTCCAATGGCTAAGTCACAAAATATTACTTACAAGCCTTCATCTAAGCCAAGTAGCTTATACATGCCATTATACCCAAATGGATCATTTAGCTATACTGAAAAGGAGATTTTCGGATAGTGTGATCTTGCTCCGACTGAATCCTCCAACCTTTGTGAGCCTTACGAGCACTATAAAATAAGGAAAAATAAAACAGGGTAAGCATTTTCATGCTTAGTAAGTCCGCGTAATAGAAAGAAACTTACTAGTTATAATTATTCAAATAAGCATATATATATATGCATTTATTCCATCAATATTTTGACAAGTTACCTAAACACATTCACTCATTAAACAAGTTAGTCATACACACCATGAAGTTATCAAACCAACATAGATGAGCTCACCATAGTATAAACTTTCATATCATTTCACTATTCCATATTTCAAGATTTCTTTTCATTAAACTATTGTAATTTAAATGGATACTCAGGTAGTATACTCGAGGTATACATGTCAATCGTTTGTCAATTCACATCCAAAGTGCTCATCAAGCACATCTTAATAGAGCACACTCTCAAGTCACATTTATATAATAGGATTATCAGTCCAGGCTAAATCCCATCTTTAACAATCGCTCCCAAGAGCTTATTCAGGATTACCAGTCCAAGCTAAATCCTTTTGATAACATTAGTTCTAATGAGCCTACTATGGATTACCCGTTCGGGCTAAATCCATTTCATAACATTTACTCAAGAGAGTGTAGCTCAGGATTACCTGTCCGGGCTAAATCCTTTCTATATCATTTTGTTCATTTCAAGGAAATTATAATAATCCATCTAAATTCAATGTTCAATAGGGACAATGACATTTTATTCGTGTTTTTCTTTTTGTGATTATTTCATAGGGTATATCATCACATATATATTATCTCTATTTCACAATTCAATTAAAATATAATAATATACTAAATTAAATTACACGAACTTACCTTGAGAATGGTCCGTATTTGAAACTCAACTAGTCCGAGGCTTTTCATTTTCCTCGATCTAGTTTCCGTAATCGGTTGTTCCGGGTCTATATAAGAAAATTTGACTATCAATTCATCATTTTACACTTACATTAATTTGCATCCTAGACAAAATTACTATTTTGTCCCTAACTTTTTTTGACATTTTACATTTTAGTCCCTCAGCTCTTAAAATGAAATATGTTCAATTTCTTGGTAACCCAAGCCTAGCCGAAACATTTTCATACTTATAGCAGTCCACCTTTTCCATTAAATCAAATTTTTACTACCCATTTTATAACTTTTTTACAATTAGGTCCTTTTTATGCATTTTCATCAAAAATCACCTAGTAAAAGTTATTTATCACACATCAAACATGCACAATCTACCATTAAACATCAAAATACACATATGTCTAACATGGGTCAAACCCTAGACATCAACCACATTTTAAATTAATGGTAGAAATAGGTAGTTCGAATGATAACGACTTCAAAAATGTAAAAAGCATTAAAAATGGGGCTAGGATGTACTTACAATCAAGCTTGAAAGTTGAACAAACCCTAGCTATGGTAACCTTCAAATTTTTGGCACAAGGTAGGAGAAGATGTGTAACACCCCAAACCCGGTCAATACACCACGACCGAATCTGGTATGCTACAGGGAAAAGGTTTTGGGTGGTTTAGGTTGAAGTCTAGAAGTTTGTGAAAACGCTTAGCGAAATTTTGTATTTGAGGAAAATTCAATAAGGTTTTGATTAAAAATCTGATGATGTATTTGAAAACCCAGAAAGTTTTGAAAATGAATCCGATGTATAGGTAAAACTAGTTTATTTCGTTTTGAAGCTTAAGTTATTTCCTATTGTTACTAAAACATTTTTGACTTAGTAGCAGATCATATTTAAGTTAGAAAAACAAGTTGAGTTCACTTTATCCCAAGTTATAGTATGATACCCGATGGTATAGTTGAAAACATCGTTTTTGAAATTTTGAAAACGTTGTCTTTCCAAGTTTTAGCACATTTCACTTAATTAGTTTGTTAAAGGATATTGGAAATCTACTTAAACATGACATATCAAAAACATAATTTAAGAGGCCATTTACAAACCCAAATATAACAAAATAGGAATAAATCAGCTAGTGTACCAAATTTTATAAAAGAAGTCCGAGCAAATCTTTATTTCAGTATGGCATGAGCACCTCGAGTCCATCCCGGCTCCATGTCCGCGTCTAAGTGTCACCTAAAAAGTCAAAGGAGAGAGAGTGAGTCGCAAGACTCAGTGCATAATTCCCTCTCCCGGTATAACATGCCAACACATATATCATAATGAATAATGCAAATCATGCACCTGCTCCTAACCAACCATATCGCTTTTCTACCCGTGTGGTACCAAACCACCGGTGGTGCCAAACCACCGTGACCCAAAGTCACGATATCCATCTTGTGGTACTAAACCACCGTGACCAAGTCACAATAATCCAATGATGGGGCCAACCCATCGTGTGATACCAAATCACTAGCGACGATCCCATATCTCATAAGTGGGGCCAACCCACGATGGTGCCAAACCACGTGGACGAGTCGCAATGAGGTGCCAAACCTCCGTGTCCCAAAGACACAATGTGATACTAAATCACTGGTGACCGTAGTCACAAATCCGATGATGGGGCCAACCCATCGTGTGATACCAAATCACCGCGTCAATCCCAGATAATCAACGTGGGGCCAACCCATCGTGGTACTAAGCCACTGGGACGAGACGCCGAGGTGCCAAACCTCCGTGACCCAAAGTCACAAAATACATGGTACCAAACCACTGGAGGTGCCAAACCTCCGTGTCCCAAAGACACAGTGTCCCAAAGACACGGATATCATACTTCCCCTCCTCTCATATCACCCAATCACATATCATACTAGATGCAAAATCATGCAATCATACTATCATGCTCACATGCTTAATATGGCATCTCAATGAACATGCACCCATAATCATAATATCACATATCATCACATAGTTCATATCGAACGGACTTACCGAATCCGTATCCATACCTCAATGGGTACCAAATCACCAATCACATCTGTTTCATTTACACAACAAAGTTATTACATTACTAAGTTAAGATAGTGTCTTTGGTTTACACACCGAATTAGCGGAGGTTTTAATACTAAGAACCGGTCTAAGACCTCGACCACCTTGACAACTTTGATCCTAAAATCGACCAACCAAAGGGTTAGCACACATATCATTCGACCATAACCAAATAAATCAAAGGGTATATCGGTTTACCCTTACGTTAAACCGATTTGGTTTCTACCCAATCCAAACCCAACAATGGTTCTTTCAGCAATCGACTTCACAATGGTTTCTCCTAACACAATCGGCACACCCTGATAAAAGAGTAGTTAATCTCTTAACAACTGGTCTTAAAGAAAACTAAACGAAATCGAATACAGCACTCGTTCTTACCACTACTCACCGCCTGCTTAACAGAGAAAGAAAACTCCTCAAGAACGTTCCTTAGATCCGGATGTCCTATTATAAAATTGGTTTACAAAAGATTAGTACCTTCCAACAAATAACACAATCGGCTAACAACATATCAAGAATCGGCAAGGTGTAAGAAAGAAGAGAAATGGCCATACGGCCAGGAACTTACCCTCTTAGTAGACCGATTACCACAAGAATCTAACAGAGAAATAGATTCTACTAATGATTTTGGAAAAGAAATGAAATAAAGAAAGATGAGTGGAGGGGTTACTTTCGGCTTTGTGTGAAAGAAAGAGTATAACAAGATGAATGGAGAAGTGCTTGGTCAAGATGGTATTAAGAAAAGGAGATGAAAGTTAGGAGAATAAGGAAAATGGTTTCGCTTAATGAAATGGTATGGACCAAATGGAGAAAAAGACAAGGTTTATGAAAACGAAAAGAAAAAGTGAGAAGGGAGGTCTCTAGTTTGACTTTGCACGTTGAAAAGAAAAGGAAGAAACAAGGTAGAATTTCGCAACAAGGGTGCTAGAGGTTTCGATTTAACTCAATTGAAAAAAAAAGAAGGTAGGAGAGGCATTGGCTTCAACAAAAACAAAAGAAAAAGATGGAAGCAACCAAAGAAATTCAAAGAACACCAATGCTTTGGGTTTCGGCCCAAGAAAAGAGAATACGCGTAAACGGTGAGTCAAAGGAGCTAGTTTCGCTCAAGTTGAAATGAAACAAAAATACTGGTTTCGGTTTCAAAAAAATGCAACAACAAAATGGGTGAAATTCGGCTTAGGCTATTTGCAAGTGAAGAGAGTTTTCTTGGCAAGCTTTTGACTAAACTAAAAAAAAAATCAGCCTAACCACTAAGAATTTGTGACCGAAAAACACACATGCTAAAAGGCAATTTCGGCACCCTCCAAACACCAACCGGCCACACATCCCCTTTCCCCCAAACTCTCACCAAATCTGGCCAAATCTCCCCCATTTACTCTCACACCACCAATTCAAATGGCAAAGACCAAGTCTCCCTCCTACAATTGCTCTCCATCCATCGTTTGAATGTGTTGACCAAGTCCATAGTAGAGTTCAAATTGCCCACAACTCTTCCCCTCCATGCCGTCAAAATGGATGCAAAAGGGGTGGGATTCTCGCAACTTTAACTCAAGACCTCCCCTTTGCAATTGACGCCACACACACATGCTCCAAGTAGCGCATGCCTTGCCACTTTGCTAGCTCTTCATTTGTGTTACAAATTCACTTAATTTAATTATAAGCCCCATCTCCTTCAGCTCCTATCCCTAAAGCCCAAAAACAAAAACTTTTCCACCTACTCGTGCACACTCCTAGCCCACATCTAAGCCCCAAATCACATGTACAACAACATAGCAAGCCTTAAACATGCAACAATTGCCAAAAATAAAATCACCCTTAACCCGGATATTACGGTTCTACCCTCTTAAAATAATTTCGACTCGAAATTACACGGTCAAGAGTTGCGGGTATTGTCGTCTCATCATATCCTCGGGTTCCCACGCCGCTTCTTCCACGCCATGATTCCGCTAAAGAACCTTAACCAGAGGCATTGACTTCCCGCAGAACCTTCACATCCCGATCTAAAATCAGACAGTGCTCTTCCTCCATGGACATATCTGGATTTACCTCGACCTCTTCTATCGTTACTACATGTGATGGATCGAACGATATCGTCAAGCATCGAAACGTGGAACACGTCGTGAATCGACTTAGCTCACCGGCAACTCAAGGCGATATGCAATCGTCCCACTCGCCTTAGTACCTTATACGCCCAATAAACCTCTGACTTAGCTTGCCTTTCTTCCCTAACCTTAATACTTTCTTCCACGGTGAGACCTTCAGAAAACCCGATCTCCTACATCAAACTCAATATCTCTCCGCTTAAGATCAAGATAGGACTTCGCGGTCCGAAGCTTCCTTCAATCGAGCTCAATCAACTTAACCTTGTCTTCGGTCTCAAGAACCAACTCGTCCCAATAATCGACGCTCACTTAACTCGTCCAACAAGTCGTTGAACGACACTTCCTACCGCATAACGCCTCATAAGGTGCCATCTTGATACTCGCTTGGTAATCGTTGTTGTAGGTGAATTTCGCTAACAGTAGATACTCCTCCCAACTACCCTCAAGTCTAATATACAACCTCGTAATATGTCCTCCAAGATCAGATAACCTTTCCGATCGCCTCGTCTCATGGATGAAATGTCAGGTTGAAATCTAATCGTACCCGAGCTCGATGCAACGCCTTCCGTAACCTTGACGTGAATCTCGGATCCCTATCCGAGATGATCGATACCGCACCCGCGCGCCTCACTATCTCGATACATATAGCTTTGCCAACCTTTGCGGTGAGTAGTCCACCCTCACCTAATAAAGTGAGTGATTTAGTTAGCCGATCCACGATTACCCGCATCAATCCTTCTTGCTCGGTGTATGCGGTAATCCACCGATTTAAATCCATAGTTATTCTTTCCCACTTCCATCGAGGGATCTTCACCGGTCAAGCAACCAGACGGCAATCGATGCTCACCTTGACCTGCCGACAAGTCGACACTTACCTACAAACTCTGGCCACCTCCTTTTTCGCATCTTACCACCAAAATCGCTTCTCCGAGGTTCCTATACATTTTGCTACCTCCAGATGCATAGCGTAGGTCGCTATGTGTATCTCAAGAATCTTTTGCCTTAACTCGTAATCTCTCAAGATACAAGCCTTCCCCGAAAACACAAAGACCCCATCACCGACAAGCTATAACCCTTCAAACCATCATTACGCACTTGTGTCCTCCGCGCACTCGTAACCTCATCCAACAACTATTTCTCTCGATCCGCTCAACCCAAGTAGGCTTAACTCGCAGCTCGCCGTAATACTCCGCCATCATACAAACTCAAGTGGGCAAATAACGCCTCAAATTCAAACAACCTTGCGGCTCAACACGCTCGCCACAACGTTAGCCTTGCCGGATGATACCAATTGAGCAATCGTAGTCTTTCAAGAATCAATCCATCTACACGCCTCGATTCAATTCTTTCGAGTTAGAAGGTACTTGAGACTCTTATGGTCCGATAGACTATCGATCTTTCTCCATACAAGTAATGCCTCTATATCTTTAAGGCAAATACTACAACCGCTAACTCCAGATCGTATGAGGATAATTGACCTCATGTGGTCTCAATGCCGAGATGCGTAAGCCACAACCTTCCTTCTTGCATCAAGACACAACCCAAACCGTGTGTGATGCATCGCAAGACAATCAGAATTCCTTACCACCAAAGTTGAATTAGAACCGAGCTTCACCAAAATCTTCTTTAACTTATCGAAGCTCTCCCGCCGCTTCTCACCCAAATAAACTAACCCTTTTCTCAATAATTTAGTCATTGGCCGCGATCAACGAAACCCTCTACAAATCTTCTAGAGTATCCCGCCAAGCCCAGAAAACTCAATCTCCGCCATCGACTTAGGCGCTTCCACTCCAAAACCGCTTCTATCTTACTTGGGTCCACTCTAATCCCTCACCGATACTACATGACCCAAGAACGCCACCTCCTCGAGCCGTAACTCAGACTTCATCAACTTCGATAGAGCTATTTCTCCTTTAGAATCTGCAATACCACCAGAATGAGCATCATGCTCCTCCTCGCCCTTGAATATACCAAGATGTCGCCGATAAAACCACCACGAACGGGTCTAGATATCGTTGGAACACCCTATTCATCGATCCATGAAAGTCGCCGGCGTTAGTCAACCCAACGGCATAACCAAGAACTCAAAATGCCCATACCGAGTATGAAATGCCGCCTTACGATATCCGCCGCTTTTACCTTCAACTGGTGATACCTGCATCTTAGGTCGATCTTCGAGAAAATCGACGCTTCTTCAAATTGATCAAACAAGTCATCTATCCGAGGCGTGGATACTTGTTTTGATCGTCACTTATTCGATTGGCGGTAGTCTATGCACATCCGCGATAGTACCGCTCTTTCTTCTTTACAAAGAGTACCGGCGCCCCATGGCGAAATACTTGGCCCGATAAAGCCTCGTCCAACAATTCTTTTATCTCGAGCCTTAACTCCACTAACTCTTTAGGTGCCATCTCAGACGGAGTAATGGATATCTGGCGCAGCTTCGGTAATGATCTATCCCGAACTCTACCTCCCGATCCGTGGCAAACCCTAAGCTCCTCAGAAACACATCCACAAATTCCTAATCGTCCAACCGCCTCCACAAGCAGACTCCTTAGCCTCCAAGGCATACACATGAACCACATACGCTTCACAAATTCTTCCCCGACCATTTCTCTTTCAGAGAGCGATACCACATTGGATGAGATAGTTTCTCCTATTACCGATCGTAACTACTTCATCACCCTTAGTTGTTGAATCATGCGCTTAGTCGCAATCCAACTTCGCTCGGTACTTAACCACCACCCATCCTCAGATCGATCGAACTCCCAAACGGCAGCTCCATCGATCGCCTCAAATACTACCCTTGGAGTTCTAGAGGTACGCCTCTATACAGCTTTATCTACCACTACAGAGTGACCTAGAGGGCTTATTACGGTCATCCGCCTAGAAGATATTTCGAGTCTAAATCCATGGTCTTCACTATGCTACTTGCAACATACGAGTGTGTTGAACCCACATCAATTAAAGCAAAATGGAGAACCAAAGATTAAAACGCATCTGTAATGATGTCCGGTGTCCGCCCTCCTCGGCGCCTCGCAAAGATACACCAACCCCTACCGTCGGCCTCAAACTATTTGTACCTCTCGGGTGCTCCACGGCCCCACCGTAACTATTACCCCTCCGCCATTACCTCGGCCCTCTGCATGGTGGTCCATTATTTCAGATCGACACTACCGATTCTCTGATCAATCCTAGCTAACTTGCGCGGACAATCCCTCACTCGGTGGTCCAATGAGCCACACTCAAAACAACCTCTACCATCACCCAACATCCTCCCCAAAGGAGCCTTTCCACAACGGTTACATCATGGGCGGCCCCGCTTAGCAAAGAACAACCCTACCGATCGATTCGCCCACTCGGTCTAACTCGTTTTCACGATTTCGATGACCCGTAAGACCCAAAACTCCTTTTGTGACGGTTTCTATCCATACCCGCCTCACGACTTTTTAATGCCCTCAAGCAACCTTCGCCTTTTCAACTAGAACCGCGAATTCACGCCTCACGGGCGCAATCAACAATCTTAACTCGCCTCGCAGCCATCCTCAAACGAACGCACCTCTCATGCTCAAGAGCCACCATACCCCGCATACCGACTCAATTCGTAAACTCGCCAGACTCGACTACGATTTGCTCCCCGGACTAACCTCGTAAATGCTTTTCTCGCTTCATTTATGTAGTTAACTCCGACGTATTTTTTCCGATAAGCATCAAAATAGTCCCATGTCGATCTTCAACAGAAGGCCATCACGGACCGTGAGCCACCATCGGTATGACTCATCTTGAGAAGTGATACGATCCCTTTAATTTCTCTTCACCGTTAGGTTTAGATCGTCCATGATCCGCTCTGCCGCTTCACCAATACTCAAAGAAGCTAGGAGCAACACCGAGACACCCGAAAGAATTCAAATTTATTTGTTCAAGTCGCCAGCACGTATTTCCTAGCTCCTACGCTCCACCTACTCCACTACCCGTTTAAAACCCGCAAAGATCGCTTCAGTGACATCGCGTCATCGCCACCGCTCTTGAACTCACCACCTCCAAATTGGTGGCGAATCCGGACCTCATTCTTCGAACCCCGACTGTAACCTACGGCTCGTAAATAATATCCTACCACGATTCTGCCCACGACCACGCCCACTTCGGTACTCATGACTAAATCTCGTCCGATTAAAGAATTTTATGTATCACCATTATTCCACGTGTTTAAAGCAAAGTCTTATGAATATTGCTTATTAAAGAAGTTTCGCTTTCGCGAGTCCACAATGTCCTATCGCTTTCAGCCTCTAAAGTAGTCTTACTAGCCATCCAAATCATATCAATTAATATCACAACCAATAGTACGGTACTTACTGGGCGGATTGGTGCTTGTGACTCGGTGTCATGCCTTTCAAACCATACCTTTATAAAATAGAATACTTAAAACTATAGTTTTGAAACATTTTGGGCCTCGGGCCCACAAATTGAGCCTTTGAACTTGGCTCGATACATTAAATGTAACACCCCAAACCCGGCCAATACACCACTAATTTAACGGTATGCTACAGGAAAAGGTTTTGGGTGGTTTAGGTTGAAGTCTAGAAGTTTGGTGAAAACGCTAGCTAAATTTTGTATTTGAGGAAAATTCAATAAGGTTTTGATTAAAAATCTGATGATGTATTTGAAAACCCAGAAAGTTTTGAAAATGAATCCGATGTATAGGTAAAACTAGTTTATTTCGTTTTGAAGCTTAAGTTATTTCCTATTGTTACTAAAACATTTTTGACTTAGTAGCAGATCATATTTAAGTTAGAAAAACAAGTTGAGTTCACTTTATCCCAAGTTATAGTATGATACCCGATGGTATAGTTGAAAACATCGTTTTTGAAATTTTGAAAACGTTGTCTTTCCAAGTTTTAGCACATTTCACTTAATTAGTTTGTTAAAGGATATTGGAAATCTACTTAAACATGACATATCAAAAACATAATTTAAGAGGCCATTTACAAACCCAAATATAACAAAATAGGAATAAATCAGCTAGTGTACCAAATTTTATAAAAGAAGTCCGAGCAAATCTTTATTTCAAGATGGCATGAGCACCTCGAGTCCATCCCGGCCCATGTCCGCCTAAGTGTCACCTAAAAGTCAAAGGAGAGAGAGTGAGTCGCAAGACTCAAGGCATAATTCCTCTCCCAGATAACATGCCAACACATATATCATAATGTAATAATGCAAATCATGCACCTGCTCCTAACCAACCATATCGCTTTTCTACCCGTGTGGTACCAAACCACCGGTGGTGCTAAACCACCGTGACCCAAAGTCACGATATCCATACTCGTGGTACTAAACCACCGTGACCAAGTCACAAATAATCCAATGATGGGGCCAACCCATCGTGTGATACCAAATCACTAGCGACGATCCCATATCTCATAAGTGGGGCCAACCCACTGTGGTGCCAAACCACGTGGACGAGTCGCAATGAGGTGCCAAACCTCCGTGTCCCAAAGACACAATGTGATACTAAATCACCGTGACCGTAGTCACAAACCGATGATGGGGCCAACCCATCGTAGTGATACCAAATCACCGCGCCAATCCCGTATAATCAATCGTGAGGCCAACCCATCGTGGTACTAAGCCACTAGGACGAGACGCCGAGGTGCCAAACCTCCGTGACCCAAAGTCACAAAATACGTGGTACCAAACCACTGGAGGTGCCAAACCTCCGGTGTCCCAAAGACACAAAGGTCCCAAAGACACGGATATCATACTTCCTCTCCTCTCATATCACCCAATCACATATCATACTAGATGCAAAATCATGCAATCATACTATCATGCTCACATGCTTAATATGGCATCTCAATGAACATGCACCCATAATCATAATATCATATATCATGACATAGCTCATATCGTAACGGACTTACCCGAATCCGTATCCATACCTCAATGGGTACCAAATCACCAATCACACTGCTTCATTTACAACAAAGTTATTACATTACTAAGTTAAGATAGTGTGCTGGTTTACACACCAATTAGCGGAGGTTTTAATACTAAGAACCGGTCTAAGACCCTCGACCACCTTGACAACTTTGATCCTAAAATCGACCAACCAAAGGGTTAGCACACATATCATTCGACCATAACCAAATAAATCAAAGGGTATATCGGTTTACCCTTACGTTAAACCGGATTTGGTTTCTACCCAATCCAAACCCAACAAAGGGTTCTTTCAAAGAATCGGCTTCACAATGGTTTCTCCTAACACAATCGGACACCCCGATAAAAGAGTAGTTAATCTCTTAACAACCGGTCTTAAAGATAACTAAACAAAATCGAATACAAGACTCGTTCTTACCACTACTCACCACCGCTACCAGAGAAAGAAAACTCCTCAAGAACGCTCCTTAGATCCGTATGTCCTATTATAAAATTGGTTTACAAAAGATTAGTACCTTCCAACAAATAACACAATCGCTAACAACATATCAAGAATCGGTAAGTGTAAGAAAGAAGAGAAATGGCCATACGGCCAAGAACTTACCTCTTAGTAGACCGATTACCACAAGAATCTAACAGGAGAAATAGATTTGGCTAACAGATTTTGGAAAAGAAATGAAATAAAGAAAGAGGAGTGGAGGGGGTTACTTTCGGTTTTGTGTGAAAGAAAGAGTATAACAAGATGAATGGAGAAGTGCTTCGGTCAAGATGGTATTAAGAAAAGGAGATGAAAGTTAGGAGAATAAGGAAAAATGGTTTCTGCTTAATGAAATGGTATGGACCAAATGGAGAAAGCGGCACAAGGTTTATGAAAACGAAAAGAAAAGTGAGAAGGAGGGTCTCTAGTTTCTACTTTGTACAAGTGAAAAGAAGAAGGAAGAAACAAGGTAGAATTTCGCAACAAGGGTGCTAGAGGTTTGGTTTAACTCAATTGAAAAAAAAAGGAGGTAGGAGAGGCATTGGCTTCAACAAAAACAAAAGAAAAAGATGGAAGCAACCAAAGAAATTCGCAACACTAATGCTTTGGGTTTCTACCCAAGAAAAGAGAATACGAGAAAAGGTGAGTCAAAGGAGCTAGTTTCACTCAAGTTGAAATAAAACAAAATGCTGGTTTCTGCTTCAAAAATGCAACAACAAAATGGGTGAAATTCGGCTTAGGCTATTTGCAAGTGAAGAGAGTTTTCTTGGCAAGCTTTTGACTAAACTAAAAAAATCAGCCTAACCACTAAGAATTTGTGACCAAAACACACATGCCAAAAGGCAATTTCGGCACCTCCAAACACCAACCGCCACACATCCCTTTCCCCAAACTCTCACCAAATCCGCCAAATCTCCCCATTTACTCTCACACCACCAATTCAAATGGCAAAGACCAAGTCTCCTCCTACAATTGCTCTCCATCCACCGCTTGAATGTGTTGACCAAGTCCATAGTAGAGATCAAATTGCCCACAACTCTTCCCTCCATGTCACAAATGGATGCAAAAGGGGGGATTCTCGCAACTTGAACTCAAGACCTCCCCTTGCAATTGACGCCACACACACATGCTCCAAGTAGCGCATGCCTTGCCACTTTGCTAGCTCTTCATTTGTGTTACAAATTCACTTAATTTAATTATAAGCCCCATCTCTTTCAGCTCCTATCCCCTAAAGCCCAAAAACAAAAACTTTTCCACCTACTCGTGCACACTCCTAGCCCACATCTAAGCCCCAAATCACACAGCATAACAACATAGCAAGCCATAAACATGCAACAATTGCCAAAATAAAATCACCCTTAACCCGGGATATTACAAGATGAACAAATTTTGCTTTCATTTTGCTTATTAATTCATTTAATTATTAAATGACCAAAATGCCTTTTTTTCCAAACTTTAAAATTTCACCTAATCATGTCTATTTTTGTCCATAAACTTAACTAATGGTCTAATTATCATATAAGGACCTCTAATTTAAAATCTCATAGCAATTGAACACCTTTAACATTTAGAATTCAAGTTTTACACTTTCTTACAATTTAGTCCTTCAAACTAAATTGAATGCCCAAATGTCAAACTTTTTGAACAATATTTTTTACATAATAGTTCTATAAAACCGTAGATCATAAAAATATAATAGAAACAAATTTTAATGCATTGGATTTGTGGTCCCAAAATCATTGTTTCGACTAGACCTAAAGTCGGGCTGTTACAACTCTCCCCCTTAGGGATTTTTGTCCTCAAAAATCTTATTGGAAAAGAGGTTTGGGTACTGTTTTCTTATAGCCTCTTCAGGTTTCCACATTGCTTCTCAACTCCGTGTCTTTGCCACAAGACTTTCACTAGGGCTATGCTTTTATTTCTTAACGGTTTCACTTCCCGAGCTAATATCTTGATTGGCTCTTAGCCATAGGTCATATCTGGTCTAATTTCAACCTCTAAGGGCGAAATCACATGTGAAGGGTAAGATTGATACCACCACAAGATAGACACATGAAACACGTCATGGATATTTTCCAACTCTATCGGTAAAGCCAACCGATATGCTAGTGGCCCGATTCTTTCAATCACCTCATACGACCCAATAAAACGTGGACTCAACTTGCCTTTCTGGTCAAATCTGAGAACTTTCTTCCATGGAGATACTTTAAAAACACTTTATCCCTAATTTGAAACTCAATCTCTTTTCTTTTCAAATCCACATATGACTTTTGTCTATCAAAACCTACTTTCAAACTATCACGAATTACTTTCACCTTTTCTTCGGTTTCTCTAACTAAGTCAACCCCATGAATTTGCTTCTCACTGAGCTCTGTTCAATACAGAGGAGTTCGACACTTATGGCCATACAACACTTTATACGGTTCCATCTTTTTGCATGACTGAAAACTATTGTTTTAGGCAAATTCAACCAACAGTAGAGATTTCTCCCAACTACCTTGGAACTCTAGAACACAACATCGGGCATGTCCTCAAGAATCTGAATTGCCGTTTCGTATTGACCACGGTTTGCGAATGGAAAGTGATGCTAAAATTTAACTTCGTACCTAAAGCTTCTTGCAACTTCTTCCAAACCCACGAAGTGAATCTCAGATATCTATTCAAAATAATCGATATAACAACCCCGTGCAATCTTACAATCTTAGCAATGTACAATTCAGCTGGCTTATCAAGCGAGTAATCAGTACGTACCCGTATAAAATGAGCCAACATCATCAATCTATCAACAACAACCCATACGACATCTTTCTTTTTCGAGGTCAAAGGTAAACCTGTTACAAAGTCCATTGTGATTCTATCCCAATTCCACTCGGGAACCATCATTGGCTGAAGCAGACCTGAAGGTACTTGGTGTTCGGCTTTCACTTGCTGGAAAATAAAACATTTTGAAAGAAACTCAGAGATATCTCTTTTCATAACCGACCACCAATACATTTTCTTCAAGTAATTATACATTTTCGTACTACCCGGATGGACGGATAAACAACCACTTTATGCCTCTTGAAGAATTTTATGAATAAGTTCATCACCCTTCAGCACAAAAATCCTATCTCAAAACATCAAATTGTCATCGGA
The DNA here is from genome assembly GCA_025506655.1 of Gossypium rotundifolium. Lineage (NCBI taxonomy): Eukaryota > Viridiplantae > Streptophyta > Magnoliopsida > Malvales > Malvaceae > Gossypium > Gossypium rotundifolium. Next base: position 135,479,529 of record CP106722.1, read on the forward strand.
TTTGATACAAAAATATGAGTTATTGCCCAATTCACAGAGCTCTCTTAGCTTACAATTCACTGTCACACTTCTGGGCTTCGTAAATCTATTAAAGAAACGTCGGTCTAGCTCCCAATTCAGCTAGAATCAACCATCATCTGATAAAGTCAGCCTTGTGTTCATTGCTCTCAAGGCAAATAAGGATTTCCTACTCAGGGCATCTACGACTACATTCGCCTTACCTGGGTGATAATAAATCACCAACTCATAGTCTTTCAATAACTCAAACCATCTTCATTGCCGCAAATTTAAGTCTTTCTGAGTCATCAAATATTTCAAACTCTTGTGATCAGTAAAAGCATGGCATTTCTCACTGTACAAATGATGTCTCCAAATTTTCAAGGAAAAAACTATAGCGCCAGTTCCAAATCATGCGTCAGGTAATTCTTCTCATGTGGTTTCAACTGTCTCGAGGCATAAGATATCACTTTGCCCTCTTGCATCAACACACATCCAAGTTTGTTCAAAGTCGCGTCACTATAAATTATGAATTCTTTTCCCGATTCAGGTTGTCCTAAGACCGATGCCTCAATCAATAGAGCTTTGAATTTCTCAAAACTTTGCTGACATTTTTTGGACCATTTAAAATTGACATATTTTTGCAACAATCTCGTCATAGGAGTAGCAATCATCGAAAACCCTTTGAAAAATTGATAGTAGTAACCGTCTAAACCCAAAAAGCTTCTAACATTGAATACATTCTTGGTGGTTTCCATTCAACTATAGCATAAATCTTACTCGAACCAACTCGAATGCCATCACCTGAAACAATGTGCCCCAAAAAGCCAACTTCTCGAAGCCAAAACTCACTTTTACTAAACTTAGCATATAACTATTTTTCTCTCAAAATCTGTAAAACAGTTCTCAAATGTTCAGCGCGCTTGGACTCATCTCGAGAATAAATCAAGATATCATCAATGAACCCAACCACAAACCTATGTATGTATGGTCTGAAAATTCAGTTCATCAAGTCTATAAAAACTGCAGGAGCATTCATCTGTTCGAAAGGCATAACAAGGAGTTCATAGTGCCCGTACCATGTTCTGAAAGCGGTCTTTGGTACATCCGACTCCTTAACTCTCAACTGATAATAGTCTAATCTTGATAAACCGTAATATATACATATTTTAATCTGACATTTGCTATACTTTTGGATGATTTATCCCTTGAGTTTTGGAATTTGATGTTTTATATTTAGGAGAGCATAGAAGGATGAAAAGAATGAGAAACAGGCAAAAAATAGAGAAAATGGGCCAAAGTAAGAAATCAACATGGCCTGGAGTTCACCACACGGATAAACCACATGGTCGTGCCACTTTCGCAGACTTGAACATGGCCTTGGGCTCGATTCACACTAGCGTTTCACACGGGCGTGTCCCTGTTGTGACCTGTTTTAATTCCACTCGGAATAGGATACTTGTAGGCCAAGTAAGGCATCTCGAAATCCTATATAAACACCCTAGAGGGAAACCTAAAAGGAGAGTTCGACAGAAGGCTTCTGTCAGGGTGTTGATGAGGAGCGAAACCAGAGTGGGCTGAATATAGGGAATTTCTCGAAGAAAGCCAGTTGATCCATCTTAGAAGCCAGAGTCACACTCAAGACTGGGGATTTTCCTTTAAAATTCCTTTAGGGTTTTTTAGGGTTTTTCTTTATGTTTTGTTATTTAATTTCTTCTGAGATGTATTCTTTTACAAACATGAACTAAACCCCTCAAATACCTAAGGGGATGAAACCTGAGACGGATCTTGTTATTGTTTTCTGAACTGTATGATAAATACTTGATTTGTTCTTAATTATGTGTTCTTAATTCTTGCTTTAATATTTTAGGATATTGATTCAAGTATTGATGTGCTTATTCAGAGGAGCAAAAGTCCCTGTTTAAGAGTAGATCTAGCATAATTAAGTGGAGTTGATCGCACTCCTAGAGATAGAAAGATGAAAATTTGCCGGATTAGGGTCAAACCTAATATGGTAGTCCATAAATCGAGTTAATGCAACACTAGGGTTTTAATTAGAAAGGGATTCCAATTAATCAACCTAGGGTTAGACGTTAGTAGCCTCGAAAGAGGTATTAATATAAATTAAGGAATCCTATGGATCAAGTCAAGTGAATAAATCATCTGGTTCAGAGTTAAATAACAAGTGAAGTCTAGGTGGATTTTTCCTCGGGTATTGTCTTAAATCAATTGGTTTTCTCAAAAGTATTTTCCCAATTCATTCACTGTGTCTTGTCATCCTTAGTTTAGGAATTAGTTAGATAAACATCAATCCTCTTTATTTTAGGCTAGATAATAAAAAAAGTCAGTACTAGTACTTTTGGTTCCCTTGGGTTTGATATTCGGTCTTGCCACTAAGCTATACTACTGTTCGATAGGTGCGCTTGCCTCAATCGTGGTGATAGTTAGTTTCTAGGCTCGATCATTCATTATATAAATATTAAAACTCTTAGACACGATCAAATCTCAAATCTATCTTTGAAAATAGTGTTGCCCTTTTTAACTAATCCAACAAGTCATCAATTCTCGGTAACGGCTACTTGTTCTTTATGGTCACTTTGTTGAGCTATCGATAATCGATGCACAGTCTTATAGAACCGTCTTTTTTCTTTACAAATATACCGGTGCACCCCAGGGAGAATAACTCGATTTCACGAATCCCTTATCTTTCAATTCTTGCAACTAAGCTTTCAATTCATTCAATTCAGTCGGGGCCATCCTATATAGAGAAATTGATATCGGTGAAGTAATAGGGACTAAATCAATAACAAACTCAATTTCTCTAATCGAATGTAACCCTTGCAATTCCTCTGGAAATGCATCTGAATTTTCACATACTACTGGCACTGAGTCAATTTTAAATTCAGACTCCTTAGTGTTCAACACATAAGCAAGATAGGCTTCACACCCTTTTCTCATGTATCTCTAAACCGACATAGAAGAAATCAAAACAGCTAGTGTATCGACTCATCTGATTCAACCCGAAGAATTTCACCATTTTCACATTTCAATTCAATAATTTTTCGTCTATAATTTACTATAGCACCATGTAGTGTCAACCAATCCATACCCAATATAACATCAAACTCATCAAATGGCAACAACATTAAGTTAGCTGGAAAACAGTGTCCTCGAATTATCAAAGGAAAATTCTTGCAAACTTTATCAACTGGAACATATTTGCCTAAGGGGTTCAACACTTTAATCACATATTCAGTAGACTCAACAGGTAAATCCTTACTAGATACCAACTTCATACAAATATAAGAATGGGTTGATCCAGGATCAATCAATGCAACTACATTAGTATCATAGAGAGAAAAAATATCGGTGATAACATTAGGTGTCGAGGCTCTTCCCTTGCACGTATGGCATATGTTATTGTTAGAGCCTGTGCCTTGGATCTGGCTACTGAATCTTTTGTAGTGCCACGACTACCACTGGTATTCCCGGGGTGTCGTGGAGGTCTACCCCTCAAGGTGAGGTTACTCGATTTAGGAATATGTTCGGTGGCATTCCTTAAGAAAGTAATCGAGGGAACCACACGTAAAACATGCCCCACTTTTCATCCGACATTCACCATAATGTAATTTATTACATATATTACACCGTGGCTTAGGGTTTCTAACACTCCCTACACTAGCTTCTGAGGGAGATGAAGTCCTCGATTTAGAGTGTTTGGAACTTCTTTCCTTTCTCAAATTTCCCACTGATGGTGTAAAACGCTTATGATAACTTCTTGATTTCTTTGAATAAGAAGGTTGTCACTTACTCATGAATCTTTTACTCAGAACCTGGGTTTCCCTTTTGGCTTGCTTCTTCTCTATACTTAAATCTTTAGCTTTCTTGGCCCGATCGGCTAGCATGACAAACTCTCTTATTTCGAGAATCCCAATCAATAGTTTAATGTCTTCATTCAGCCCTTCCTCAAAGCATTTGCACATCTCAGCTTCGGTTTGAACCCATTCTCTAGCATACTGACTCAACCGAATAAACTCTCGTTCATATTTTGACACAGTCTTGTCTCTATGTTTAAGCTCTAAAAATTCTTTTCTTCTCTGATCTAAGAACCTTTGGCTGATATACTTCTTTCGAAACTCCTCTTAAAAGAATTCCCATGTAACATTTTCCTTCGGTACAACTGAAGAAATATTTTTCCACCAATAGTATGCTGTGTCTTTTAGTAAAGATATCGCACATTTCAAACGTTCTGCAGGAGTACATGACAATTCCTTGAAAAATCGAATGGTATTCTCTAGCCAAAACTAAGCTTTTTTTTGAATCATCGTTGGTAGTAGCTCTAAACTCTTCTGCATCATATTTTCTTATTTTATCATCTGGAGCCTTTCTAATCCTTTCAGGCTCAACACTCTGTGGCATCTCATAATCATGTTGAGGGACAGGTGGGGGAGGTCGTGGAACAAGGGGTGTGTTCTCATGCACTCGCTAAACCATTCATCCATCATTTCGAAGGAGGCTGCTTTTCCTCTTCGCGACCTTCTAACATGGTTCTACTACTACTACTAATAGTTACGGCTCATTGCACAGAAGCTTGAACAGTGCCCTCAACTTCTTCAGACTCATCTCGAGCTTGGTTGGAAGACATTTACAATATGAAAATATATTTAAAAGTGGTTAGGGGTTATCACACTATCACAATTTATATAATGGCATGATATGTTAAACTCGTATGTGCTATGCTAGTCTGAGAATCTACTAAACCGTAGCTCTGATACCACTAAATGTAACACCTCTTACCCATATTCGAAGTCAAAATAGGGTACGAGGCATTACCGGGCATAAACACAAGCAATCATACAAAACTGAGATGTGAATCTCCATCCAAATTTAAAACTTTTCATTTACATTCCTATCATCCTTAAAACAAGCTTACGAGGCCCAAAACATGCTTTGGAAGTAGTTCGGGACTAAACTGAGTACTTTTTAGAAAGTTTTATGACACTTAGAAAATTTTTGCTAAAATAGGGGTCACAATCCCGTGTGGGTTTGGGACAAGCCCGTGCGACCTGAAGAGATGCCTGTGCTACATGTCGTATTCAAAATAGAGTGGTCTCTGACTTTGCCACACGGCCATACCACACGCCCATGTGCTAGGACGTGTGGTCGATTTAATTTTCATAATTTTTCATAAAATAGGTGCAGACTTCACACGGCCGGGTACACGCCCGTGTCCAAGGCTGTGTAGCACACACGGTTGAGACACATGCCCGTGTCTCTGCCTGTCTGCTATATTCTAGACATTCTATTTTGTATCAATTAAGGTGCAGGGGACATACGACTAGAACACATGCCCGTGGGGCAGTGTTACACACAGCCTAGATACACGCTCGCCCGTGTGGACAAAAACAAGGCTATTTACCAAGCCATTTTTTCATCCTTCCATGCACATACCTACAAAACAAAACATAGCACCAATCCAAACACATACAACATCACATACTTGTCAACTCAAACCATACAAATTCTCACATCTATGAAAGACATCATCATATGCATATATAACTAAACCAATATTAGCCAATTCCAATGGCCACTTACAAAACGAATCATCCACCATTCTAACACCCCAAACCCAACTGAAGGTTATGGATGGATCTGGCGATGTCACATGATAGGGTGATTGAAAACTAAAGTGACGATAAATCATTTCCATTTGTTAACATTCGATTAACTCAAGTAAAAAAATGCATGTCCATTGATGTGTCTCAAACTTATCTTTTTAGCTGAAGCTTTGGAAATCGTTTATTTTAAGTAGATTCGTTCATTTTATGGAAAACCTTAGTGTTTAGGAAATCCATATTTTTGATACGTTATAGTTGTAAGTCCGTAAAAGCAAGTAAAATTTCAAAAGTTAAAACAAAATAGTCCCTAAAGTCCAACTATAAAGATACCCCACAATAAAGTAAAACTATAAACAAAAGTAAAATAGTTTAGAATATGTGTGGCCACAGTCGAGTCCTCCGCTGTACCGAAACGTCAAGTCTGGGGATTACCTGATCACATTAACCAGAAGGGGTGAGTTTACGTAAACCCGGTGTGTAATCCCCATAGAAAACATGCATACAGTCAATTAGCAGTAAAGAGTCAAATGCAGTCTGGGGCCTAGGGCCATTACTTTTTCAGTAGTAGCTTGGGCCTTAGCCCATTTCAGTTTAGTATCAGTTATGCATTAGGGCTTTAGCCCATCACAGTATCAGTAATAGAAATAGAAATCAGTAACAGAGTCCTACCCACCAGCCTCTACACACCATCTCTGTCCATCCCTACTATAACAGTTTGGTTCAGACCCTTCGAAATAGTGGTTTAGGGACCACAAACTCGAGTCAAAAAATATTTTAATAATATTTTCTGTGGTAACTTCTTGACTTAGGGCCTAGTCAAAATAGTTGTGCGAGACCACAAATCTAAAGTAGAAACATGAGTTTTATGATTCCTATAAGGCTTATGAAGTGATTTCATGATTGTGTAAAAATTTCATGAAGAAATTTTATTAATTAGTGAATAAATTGTCCATTACGACTAAATTGTAGTTTTTAGAAAATGTAAGATTCTAGAAGGTTTAAGTATGAAATAGCATCAAAAAAATTATTCGAATTCCTTATTTAGCAATTAGACCATTATATGTTAAGATGGACAAAAATGGACATGGGAAGGAAAAATCTCAAGAAATGATCATTAAGGGCATTTTAGTCATTTGGTTAATAAAAGAATTAAAAGGGAATTAGAAGCAAAAATTATGTCCATCTTCTTCCCCCTTGGCCGAAAATCACAAGAGCACCATAGCTAGGGTTTCTTCAACTTTCAAGCTTGATAGTAAGTGCATCCTAGCCCCGTTTTAATGTTCTTCGTATTTTTGAGACCCTCGTAGCTCGGTTTAGCTATTTCTAGCTATATTTTAAGCTAGGGTTTATGTTCAAAAATTTACCCATGTATGACATGCATGTATTTTGATGTTTTATGGAAGAATATGAAAGTTTGATGTATGATAAACATATTTTTCTAAATGATTTTCATGAAAAATACATGAAAAGGACTAAATTGTAAAAGTAGAAAAATGGTCATACATGAATGAAATAGTGATAATTAAAGGTTATTATAGTTGAGGATATGATTCAGCTAGGCTTGAAATTGAAGAAAGTTGAATAAAAATATTATTTTACGAGCCTAGAGGAAAAAGTATAATTATGTAAAAGTTTGGGGAAAATTTATAATTTTGCCAAAATATGAATTATGAGTCAATTTAGTCAATGCGTGCATTTAACAAGTGAAATTATTATTATAGATCAAGAAACATGAATCCCAAATCAAAATCGAGGCAAGAACAAAATCGAGGACTAAATCGAGCATTGATACCCATTTTGAGAATCGAGGTAAGTTTGTATGAAGTTAAAGTTTCCTAATGTTCAATATTTGAAACTACTTAATATTATGATAATGTATGATATAGCTATGAAAATCAAGTGACATAGCCTCGATGAGCAAATGGTGAAAATAAGCTAAGTGAAACTCCGGATAAAGATTCAGAATAATGAAGGATACTCATGTTATAGCATTGAATAAAGGAGATCTTGTGTAAGACCATGTCAGGGATATGGCTTCGGCACCAAAGGATGATTTCGTATATGTAACACCCCAAATCCAGCCCAGAAGTTAGGCCTGAATCTGGCGTGTCACAATGAAGAAAACGTATAAAGGATTTGAAATTCGTACTAAAATAAGTTTTGTTAAAATCAAGAAAAACAAGTTTGATTTGAGACATTTGATAAAATACTACTAACCTCGAAGATTGATTGATAAATCGTTAGATTTGAACTAATAATCTTATAAAACGTGACTTTTGAAAATGACATTGAAAATTTGAAGAAGATTTTCATATTAAAAATATTTGTAAAAATTTTATTATGAATTCCATTTGTTAATCGATTTTGGAAAGCCTTTATTTTAGCTTTTAGAAAAATTTTCGTTTAAAACAATTTAAGCAAAATAATAAGTAAACCAACCATAAAGCAAATAATAAAATAGTTCAGAGGCCTTATTACAACTTAAACCAAAATAACGAGAATAGAAATTTAAAATTTAATAACACTATTTCTGAAGTATGGCCTCCACCGAGTCATCCATGGCCCAAGTCCACCTCACGGAGCATTACCTACAGGGTTAAGAAAGAAGGGGGTGAGTTACTTAAAACTCAGTGTGTAACCCACTCACCGTTGTTCACTGGGCCAAAATCTATAAAGCAAATATTTGGGATTAAGCCCATTTACAAATGTAACAATATAACAAATATAAAATGCATGTGATATGCAATTCCCAACCAAGCCTAAATTTCCATCCGCTACACACCACCCTTACCAACCAACACACCTGTGGGGATCAAGTCAACCCACCCATAAACACAAAGAATAGGCATTAAGCCAATTATAATATTTGTGGCAGAGCCACCGAACTAGATTGTGACAGAGTCACCGAACTAGATTGTGACAGAGTCACCGAACTAGAGGTATTAAGCCATTTAAAATATTTGTGGCAGAGCCACCGAACTAGATTTTGGCAACATGCCTTTCTTCTCTTCGTCAATTACCCCAACCCATGCAGTCATGTATATATAGATAATGCATAACAATATATTCATAAGGTAAATTTCAACAAAAAGCCCATATTACAAGTTATCAATTTGGCCTATTATTCAAAATAGAAATTTTGGCCCATTTAACGATCTAGCAAACTTTGGCCCATTTAACGATCTAGCAAATTTTAGCCCATTTAACGATCTAGCAAATTTGGCCCATTAAACATATTTTGGCCATCATCACAAAATATATCAGATTGGCCCATAAAGTAATATGTCAATTCAGTTCATTAAGCAATTTCGTATTTTAGCCCGTTAGGGGCAATTTTGTAATTCGGCCTATAAGGGCGTTTTCATAATTCGGCCCATAAGGGTATTTTCGTAATTCAGCCCATAAGGGAATTTTCATAATTTTACTCGTCGAGGGTAATTCGGCAATCTCGCAACCCAGAAGAATTTCGGTAATTTACCCTCTAAGGGTATTATGGTAATTTCACAACCTAGGCTTAACTACTAATTTGGAGCATAAAATCAAAATTATCCATCTGCGTCATACTGACAAAATTGAACATAACTCGAGTTAGAAAACTCAAAATCTAAATCCGTAAATTTTTCTTGAAAGTAAACACATATATCTTTCTCCTATAATTTTTCAATAATTTTTAGCTTAACCATTTAGTACAGTTTATTCCTTAAAATTTTCCTTGAATCACTGTCCAATGATTCTAACCTCTCTTTTCTTAATCACAAATATCTTACTGTACGCTTTTCATCTACTGCTCCCACTTGTTTCCATCGAAAATAGGTTCAGTAAGGAATCCATACATATAAATTATGTCCCATAATTCACTTTGTACAGCTTTTATATGATTTTTCCAAACGAGTAATGAATACCTCAAGTCATTCGTAACCAGCCTCACTAAAATTAACATATCTCGAATATAGTATTCTCTTTCCTTCTCCGCTTCTTCCATATCAAAGTAGACACAGTAATATTTAATCTGATATCCCACTCACTTTTTAATTGCTTTTATCCAAATTTTCATGATTTTTCAAATACACAACATTGTTTCTGACCGAAATTATTTTATTACCAAATATGATTACCACTACTAATATACGTATTTCCAAGTGATCACGGATGCCGATTATCGGTTTTATTCAGTATTTATACCGAATCACAGAATATTTCATGTAAACTTTCAAAGAGATGTGAGACTTACTCACCATTTCAAACATATATTCGGAAGGGTATGGGATTACACACCTTATTTGGAATCCTCAACACGATATTCTCCGTGGCACCTAAAGATACAATCGGTCAACAATTAATCCAAAACTTAATTTACCACTTCAACCAATATTTCGATTGATTAAAAATCTATATCACTTACCAACATTCCAAGTCTCTTATTACAAGGGATAGATCGAGCAATTAAGTACATAAAACATATAGTCGATTAATTATCCTTCAATCCTCTTAATACAATAACCAATGAAGTTATTGAAAAAGACTATGAGAGAGCTTCCTTACCTTGAACAATGAAATTCCCGTTTTGTACGATCTTCCTATGGCTAAGGTTGATTAAGCGATGTGGTAGAAAATTGGCTCTCCTCTATACCACGATTGATCAAAGATTGAATGTAAGTACAGATGAGAAGAAAAGGTAGAAAGGAAATGAGAGTTCGATTTATAAAGAAAATGAAAATGAATATTGGCTATCAAGAGGAGATAAACAAGAGATGAAAATCTTGATCAAGCAAAAGAGTAAGAAGATGCACAAATGTGCTTGAAGAATTCAGCCAAAGTAAAATGAAAGGAGAAAATATGGTCACGAAGGCTAGGAATTCCGACACAAAGCAAAAGAAAGGATTGAGAGAAAAAAACACCAAATTGTGCAAAAGTGATTATTGGCCTAATCAACACCAAAAATCCTACCAAAAGACTAAGCAATTTCGGCTATCACTCTATAGCCCCTAAAACCATCTACATACATGCTCTAAAGGTCAAAAACTTTGCCAACCACCTTTTCCATAACTTTTCCCTTGAAATATGCCACATGTTCCCCCTACATTCCCTTTTTCTTTTGATTCCTTTCCCTAACTTCATCATTGCTTTATTCTTTTAGCCACCTTACCAAAATAATGAAGTCCACCCTTGTCAAAATTACTCCTTGACCGACACAATAAAGAAGGGAAGCAAAAATAAAAGTCAAATTGCACACAAAATGATTTGAACCTCTTCCCTCAAGTTACTTCACTTGATGCCATAACCTCTTTACTAATTGCTCATTTATGCTAACCATTTATTCATTTATTTCCATATACTTTAAGGTCACTTACTCCATCTCCTTAAAGTGCTAAAATACCAAATTTTTTCTAAGGCCCATTTAAACCCGAGACTTCATAGAAACCTTGTAACCTTCCAAATTCACTTAGCTAATAAGTCCAATTTGCAATAATGTCATTCTCTTGTTCTCAGAATTTTAAACATTCTTATGTCCAAGGCCCATTGGGCCCAATTCTACTAGGCCCAATTTTGGGATGTTACAATCCTACCCTCCTTAAAGAAATTTCATCCTCGAAATTTCCAACTATAGGAATAGTCGCAAATCGTAACCTAGCACATTACACTTTTGCTGCGCACTCTGATCTTAATAACACTAATTCGCTTTCTATCTTAATCTTGGAAACTCTTCACATCATCAAATATTTAATCCTCAGAAGCAAATAGGTATTTATCGCCCATTCATAAAATTTCCTACATTCAAACATCACGTCCCACCAAAACATACCTGACTTGATAGTGATGGAACAATCCTGAGCCTTATGCTCATTAGACCCGCATCTCAAACATGCTCCTAACCTCCTCCAGCACTCACTCGGATGATGCCTTCCGCAATAATCACAAGCCAAAAGTTTGGACGTGCCTTGACACGCTTCACAGAACGAGACTGTGACCCTAAAGAACCATGATCTATTTTCTTCTTACAGTCCACAAATCCAAATCGAAGTGCCTCACTGATTCCTTTAACCTCCTCCAATACTTTCTTAACTATCTAAGTCAGCTCATCAACCTTAAATCGAACACGAGATCCCGTCTCAGCCACTGGCGATGCCAACGTCTCCCTTTCGGGCACATGCCTTGGTGCCAAAGATCTAGCCCTAGCACCTCGGCCTCTACCACGTCCACATTTATCGCGTTCGCGTCTTCTAGCGCTCATGTTTACTAAATCAATTTAATCTTATTAAAAGTTTTATGAATCGGTGTACTATTTTGATATTTATTAAACAATGTTTTATGAAACATAAGAAGCAAAGTTGTTTTCGTAATTACATCCTATAGTCTCAGTCTCTATAGTTTCAACTCTTAAAGCTAACAGTTCTAGAGTATTCTATTTCGTAGAATTTTTGTACCATAGTAATAACACAATAATCATAAAATAAAAACAAATATTTACTTGACTTGTTGCCGGATACCCGTGGTGCCATACTTCCTTTCAAACATGTATTTATAAATCAATTTTCAAACAACTTTGGAAAATGTTTTGAACCCAAACCACAATCGAGTTTTGAACCTGGCTCGATACCATATAATGTAACACCCCAAATTCGCCCGAAGTTAGACCCGAATCGGCGTGTCACAATGAAGAAAACGATAAATGATTTGAAATTGTACTAAAATAAGTTTTGTTAAAATCAAGAAAAACAAGTTTGATTTGAGACATTTGATAAAATACTACTAACCTCGAAGATTGATTGATAAATAGTTAGATTTGAACTAATAATCTTATAAAACGTGACTTTTGAAAATGACATTGAAAATTCGAAGAAGATTTCCGTATTAAAAATATTTGTAAAAATTTTATTATGAATTCCATTTGTTAATCAATTTTGGGAAACCTTTATTTTAGCTTTTAGAAAAATTCTCGTTGAAAACAATTTAAGCAAAATAATAAGTAAACCAACCATAAAACAAATAATAAAATAGGTCAGAGGCCTTATTACAACTTAAAACAAAATAACGGGAATAGAAATTTAAAATTTAATAACACTATTTCTGAAGTATGGCCTCCACCGAGTCATCCATGGCCCAAGTCCACCTCACGGAGCATTACCTACAGGGTTAAGAAAGAAGGGGGTGAGTTACTTAGAACTCAGTATGTAACCCACTCACCGTTGTTTACTGGGCCAAAATCCATAAAGAAAATATTTGGGCCTAAGCCCATTTACAAATGTAACAATATAACAAATATAAAATGCATGTGATATGCAATTCCCAACCAAGCCTAAATTTCCATCCGCTACACACCACCCATACCAACCAACACACCTGTGGGGATTAAGTCAACCCACCCCGCCAACACACTAATAGCAGGCATTAAGCCAATTATATTATTTCTAGCAGAGCCACCGAACTAGATTGTGACAGAGTCACCGAACTAGAGGCATTTAGCCATTTAAAATATTTGTGGCAGAGCCACCAAACTAGATTTTAGCAACATGCCTTTCTTCTCTTGTCAATTACCCCAACCCATGCAGTCATGTATATATAGATAATGCATAACAATATATTCATAAGGTAAATTTCAACAAAAAGCCCATATTACAAGTTACCAATTTGTTCCATTAGTCAAAATAGAAATTTTGGCCCATTTAACGGTCTAGTAAACTTTGGCCCATTTAACGATCTAACAAATTTTGGCCATTTAACGATCTAGCAAATTTTGGCCCATTTAACGATCTAGCAAATTTGGCCCATTAAACATATTTTGGCCCTCATAACAAAATATATCAGATTGGCCCATAAAGTAATATGTCAATTCAATTCATTAAGCAATTTCGTATTTCGGCCCATTAGGGGCAATTTCATAATTCGACCCATAAGGGCGTTTTCGTAATTCAGCCCATAAAGGCATTTTCGTAATTCGACCCATAAGGGCATTTTCATAATTTTACTCGTTGAGGGTAATTCGGTAATCTCGCAACGTAGAGGTATTTCGGTAATTTACCCTCTAAGGGTATTATGGTAATTTCACAACCTAGGCTTAACTGCTAATTTGGAGCATAAAATCAAAATTGTCCATCTGCGTCATATTGACTAAATTGACCATAACTCGAGTTAGAAAACTCAAAATGTAAATCCATAAATTTTTTTGAAAGTAGACACATATATCTTTCTTCAATAATTTTTCCATAATTTTTAGCTTAAACATTTAGTATAGTTTATTCCTTAAATTTTCCCTTTTTCACTTTCCAATGATTCTGCCTCTCTTTCCTTAATCACAAATATCTTACTGTACGCTTTTCATCTACTGCTCCCACTTGTTTCCATCGAAAATAGGTTCACTAAGGAATCCATACATTTAAATTATGTCCCATAATTCACTTTGTACAGTTTTATATGATTTTTCCAAAATAGAATAGAATACCCCGAAGTCATTCAGAACCAGTCTCACTAAAATTAACATATCTCAGAATATATTATTCCGTTTCCTTCTCCACTTCTTCCATATTAAAGTAGACACAGTAAGCTTTAATATGATATCTTACTAACTTTTTAATTCCTTTTATCCAATTTTTCATGATTTTTCAAATACATGACACTGTTTCTGACCAAAACTATTTTATTACTAAATACGATTACCACTACGAATATACGCATTCTCGAGTGATCACGGATGCCGGTTATTGGTTTTATTCGGTATTTCTACCAAATCACAGAATATTTCACGTAAACTTTCAAAGATATGTGAGGCTTACTCACCATTTCAAACATATATTCGGAAGGGTATGGGATTACACACCTTATTTGGAATCCGTAACACGATATTCTCCACGGCACCTAAAGATACAATCGGTCAACAATTAATCCAAAACTCAATTTGCCACTTCAACCAATATTTAGATTGATTAAAAATCTATATCACTTACCAACAATCTGAGTCTCTTATTACAAGGGATAGATCGAGCGATTAAGTACCTAAAACATATAGTCGATTAATTATCCTTCAATCCTCTTAATACAATAACCAAGGAAGTTATTGAAAAAGACTATGAGAGAGCTTCCTCACTTTGAACAATGAAATTCCCATTTCACATGATCTTCCTATGGCTAAGGTCGATTAAGCGATGTGGTAGAAAATTGGCACTCCTCTATACCACGATTGATCAAAGATTGAATGCAAGTACGGATGAGAAGAAAAGGTAGAAAGGAAATGAGAGTTTGGTTTATAAAGAAAATGAAAATGAATATTCGGCTATCAACAGAGAGATAAACAAGAGATAAAAATCTTGATTAAGCAAAAGAGTAAGAAGATGCACAAATGTGCTTGAAGAATTTGGCCAAAGTAAAATGAAAGGAGAAAATATGGTCACCAAGGCTAGGAATTTCGGCACAAAGCAAAAGAAAGGATTGAGAGAAAAAACACCAAATTGTGAAAAAGTGATTTTTGGCCTACTCAACACCAAAAATCCTACCAAAATACTAAGCAATTTCGGCTATCACTCTATAGCCCCTAAAACCGTCTACATATCAAAAACTTTGCCAACCACCCTTTCCATAACCTTTCCCTTGAAATATGCCACATGTTCCCCCTACATTCCCTTTTTCTTTTGATTCCTTTCCCTAACTTCATCCTTGCCTTATTCTTTTAGCCACCTTACCAAAATAATGAAGTCCACCCTTGTCAAAATTACTCCTTGACCGATACAATAAAGAAGGGAAGCAAAATAAAACTCAAATTGCACACAAAGTGATTTGAACCTCTTCTCTCAAGGTACTTCATTTGATGCCATAACCTTTTTACTAATTGCTCATTTATGCTAACCATTTATTCATTTATTTCCATATGCTTTAAGGTCACTTACTCCATCTCCTTAAAGTGCTAAAATACCAAATTTTTCCTAAGGCCCAATTAAACCCGAGACTTCATAGAAACCTTGTAACCTTCCAAATTCACTTAGCTAATAAGTCCAATTTCCAATAATGTCATTCTCATGTTCTCAAAATTTTAAACATTCTTATGTCCAAGGCCCATTGGGCCTAATTCTACTAGGCCCAATTTTGGGATGTTACAGTATAAGACCATGTCTGGGACATGGCATCGACATCTATGTATGATCTTGTATAATACCATATTTGGGATATGGCATTGGCATCAAGATTTATGCATGATGACTTTGAATATCTTATGATAATTTGATAAATTCATGTGCAAAATAGCTAAGTATGTAAAATGGTATAGTGCCAAAACTATTTATGGATAACCTTGAGTTTTATTCAGGTTATGAATGATGAAGTTTTGGGTTTATGCTCATGATATTATATATGCTAAGTTATGTGATATGTGATACAGGTACCATGAGAAAATACAAGTTATAAACCTATAAAGTGGCATGAGATGGGTAAGAATAAGTATGAGTAAGTATAGATGGGTATGCTTAAGCATTTGAGACTTATGTTGTTATTGTTTCAATAGATGGATGACTTAATGTGTGCAATTATGTCGTTTTAGAATTTTATGCAAACATACTAAGCTATATGCTCACCCCTCTCTTTTTCCCTCTTTCCTTGTAGTTTCACCAAGTTAGCTCGGGGATCATAGGACGTCAGAGCTCAGATCACACTATCAATCGTTCTTTTGGTATAGTAAAGTTAATTCATTTTGAGTATGGCATGTATAGGGATTTATTCATTTTGTGTCATGTCATATTTGAAGGCCGAAGGGTTGGCTATTGATGTTTTAACTCATTTTGTAAATGGCTATGGTGAATTGGCCAATATTTTCAAGTTCATATTATAAAGATGATGAGTTAAATGAAATTAATGTCCATGCATGTAATTGAGAAAATTATGGGTGGAATGAATGATAATTTTAGGACTGTTAATAGTTTAATATTGCTATGTTATGTGCTACTTGTGATGAAATGAATGACTTTATGTTTCAGGGTAGCAAAAAGGCTTGGAAAATAGCCTTTAGTTGTCCACTCGGGTAGACACACGGGCGTGTGTAACAGTCCGAATTTGACCCTAATCAGAACGGTGGTTTTGGGACCACGAATCCGAGTCTAAAAAATATTTAAATATTATTTTCTGTGTTTATGATATGTGAATTAATATGTGTGAAAGTTTCGTATAAAAATTTAACTATTTGTGTGCTTAATTAGTCAAAAAGGACTAAATCATGTAAGTGGTAAAAGTGACCTTTTATTTGATTTAGGGCTAAATTGATGTGGCTTTATTTTAGTGAAGTCCTTAAAGGGCAATATGCCCATTTTAAGTTATAGTGGATGGCAACATGGTGATATAACATGTTTTTATGCATTATTTTATATGTTAAAGGTTATATTATATTTATTTTATAATTTATAATTATATTATAATAAAACCAACATGAAAGTGGAATTTTATTCATTATTTCTTCCACCGAATAACACAAAGAAAATAAAAGGTTTTGGATCTTTGTACATTCGGCTATTTACAAGCTAAATTAAAGGTTAGTTTTTAATCAGTTTTCGATAATTTTTACGTTTTTGTGATCGTTGCTAAGTTATCTTCAAAGCCCATGTCTTAATTTTTGAATTTGAAGATGATTTTGTGTTTTGCCATTGATGAGCTTATGAGTTTTATGATATTTGATGATGAATTATGAAATATATGTGTTAGATTAACATGTTTTGTCTTTGGATTTTTGGATAATTTTGAGTAATTTGGACTAAATTGTTAAAATAAATTTTTGAGGGGTTAAAATTCAAAATAAATGAAATGCATGGACTTATATGGCTATGTGGAAGACTTGGCCTAGCTATAGTGTTGGGAGATTTTGTATATTTTGTGTTTTGTGCAAATAGGACTAATTTGTAAAAAGTGAAACATTAGGGGCAAAATGGTAATTTGTCCATTTAAGTGTTTTTGGATTAAATTGAAATGAAATGTGTTTGAATGAGCTCAAATTGAATGTATTTAGATCAAGAACAAAGAAAAATGGACTTGAATTGAGGAAAGGCGAAAGCTAACGAATAGCCGGTTATTAACGTCCGAAAGTATCCGAGGTAAGTCTTTAAGCAAGCTAATACCATAATATTGCTCGTAACCAAATTTACATGCTGAATTTTGATTATTGAAAATGAAATTGGTCAAAGCCGAATGCAATAGGTGATGTTAATAATGAAATGTAGCTAAATGAAATTGAGTTTGATATGTTAAAGTGATATGAATTATGTGTGTTACATGTGATATTGATAATATGTAATGTGTGTGAGATGGATTGATAATATGAATATTCAGGCTTTGAGCCTAACAGGCCTCGTGCTGGTGAAATGTATCGGGCTTATTTCTTAGTAGGCCTCGTGCCGGTGAAACGTATCGGGCTTATTGCCTAGCAGGCCTCGTGCCAGTGAAACGTATCGGGCTTATTGCCTAGCAGGCTAAATGCCGGTGATTAAAATTCAGACCTCGGTCTAGCAGGCTTAATGCCGGTGATTTTTAATATGAGCTTATGCATATAAAATGCTGGAGTTATGGTGACAAAAGAACCAACTAAGGTTTATTCATATGAATTAATCTACTTGGCCATAAATGTAAGTGCCTATGAACTATTTAATTGAGTTTCTATGATCGATCAATTATGAAAGCATATATGTGAGCTTTGTTGGACAAGAAGATGATGCATGATTGTATAGGTATATTCGGCCTTTTTAGTTATGTGATCATATTATCATTATGTGGATATTGAATATTTGGAGTTATGAAAGGTTATATGGATAAGTGTATACATATATATGTTCTTGTATGTGATTCTAATGATTAAAGTGTATATGAAGTGAGTGTATGGTTGGAAATTGATATTTACCATTTGAATCTTGAACTAAGATAGTGAGTTATTGTTGAAGGTAAGATAAGGAAAATGTTAAATTATATAAGGTATTGAAGTTTGGTAATGAGATATCATATGTGTTTTGTTAAAGTTTAATTGTTATTAAGTATATGATCTAAAGTGTTTGAGTGTTAAATCGAATCACTTTTAATTGCTTAAGGTAAGAAAATGATAATTACTATGGTAAGTATGGTAATGACATTCGCCATAAAGAACTTTTGATTTAAATTAATTGTATTCAATGTTATAAACAAATTGTTTATAATGCTTGAAAGTTTGAATGCCATGCTAAAATTTGTTTAAGACTTACTAAGCTAGTAAGCTTACTCGTGTGTGTTCATTGTTCTGCTTTTATAGATTTTGATCAAGCTACAAGCTCGGGGATCATCAACGAAGTCATCCACACTATCAATCTATTTTGGTACCTTTTTGAGTTTGGCTTTGAATTAAAGGCATGTATAGGCTAGATTATGTCTGAATTAATGAATGATGCCCTTGTATATGTATATATATAGCCATGCAAAAATGGCTAGATTATGGTATTTTAGTCTTAAGTGTATTCGGTCTTGGTGCTTGCTCATTATGATAATAATTTTTGATAGACTATGTATGCTTGTGTTGGTAGCATGGTTAAATATAATGTTATTCATGGTATATTTTCGATTAGGTACTTAGCTCTCATTAGAAAAATATCATATAGTTTATTATATGTGATGGATTTTTATATGACTTGATCTAAATGTGAAAATAGTTTATGAATAAGGCTTTGATTGTGTATGGCTTGTTCTTAAAGTTAATATTAGATGTTTAAATAAATTTTGGTCATTCTTAGGTGTGCGGTAGTTAATATTTGATTGATGGTTAAGCTTTAGTTGTGTATCGTTAATGATGCTATGATAATGATTCTTTAGTCATGCATTAACTTAATTTGTAAATATAGATAATAGACTTTTATATAAAATGTGGTTCGGCCATAGTGGTTTAATTACATAGATAATTGCTAATAATGGATTTGGTTGAATCAATATGTATTAACTATGCTATATTATGGTTATTTGTCAAATTGAAATGGTTCAAATCGTTATGGTCGTATGTATATATATTTGCATTAAAAGATTAAGTTATTAAATGCTAAAATGATGCTTGATTAAGTGTGTGTATATACATATGGTTAATATGTAATGTGGTTAATCTATCTTATATTAATGCATATAGCATGTGAATTGTTAAAATCAAGGGTTGATTAAGGGAATGAGTTGGTATGGATTCGGTAATTATGTTAGATATGGTTTTGAATTTAGGAAAATATGCGAATGGTATATTGGCAACTAAAGTTAGTTTGGTTATGTTTTATATCACCAATATCATTTAAATGAGTGGAATTTTAATAGTGACTGTGGATCATTTGATGTTTAAATTTGTACTCGTGTTAAGGTTACATAACAATATGGTTTAATAGACGTTGGAGTATGGTTTAATTATGAAAGTTATGTTTCTTTTAATTTAAAGACTTGATATTTGTTTAGGTTTCAAATATTGAAATGATTAGATTTTTGAGTTATGAAATGTAATGAATATCTGTGTGAAATGTACTATGACTAATAACACCTCATAACCCTAATCTAGCGACGGATACGGGTTAGGGGTGTTACATTTGATTTGGTATCAAGGTTACGGTTTAGTCGATTCTAGGACTACCATAGCGCATGTGAGTCTAACTATACATGCCTTAAATTATAATGCGATGTTGTGGTGACTTCTGACATCTGGATTGTGTTTTATTTTGTAAATGGATCTCAATAGAGTTATAGATGATGATGTCTAGAGCGTAGCGCATAATCCCGCGTATGGGACAGTGCCAATAGAATCTCGACCTATCTCGAGTAGGCATGAGGGGAGGCTAAGAAAGCCTTCTACCAGTTGATGAACGAAAAGTTTATTCAATATATCTGGACTATTCTGACTGTGCAACAACCTCTACCCCGAATAATCCATCTCCGATACATATGATACCCTAGTGTTAGATCTAATGAGATTTAGTAGGTCTCCTGTAGATAAAATTAGGAAACATGGGGCCGAAGAGTTTAAAGCTAATGATGATGATAATGATGCGGAACGAGCTGAGCTATGACTTGATAATACTATCCATGTGCTATCATATACTCTAGATGAATGCTTAAAATGTGTTATATAATTATTGTGAGACACTGCATATCACTAGTAGAAAACACTAGTATCGGTGGACCCGAAAGAGAAAGTGATTTGGGAATTCTTCTAGATTGAGTTCCATAAGAAATATACCAGTTAGAGATTCATTGATCAAAAACGTAAAGAAATTAAAATAGGGTCGAATGACTATTTTTGAGTATGAACTAGAGTTTGTGAGACTGAGTCAATATGTTTGAAAATGTGTATCCTCCGAAGCTATAACGTGCAAAAGATTCGAAGATGACCTTAATAAAGATATTCGTTTACTAGTTGGGATTTTAGAAATAAAAGAGTTCATTGTACTTGTTGATCGAGCTTGCAAGTTGAGGCATCCGGGAAGTTCTAGATTTAACGACAAAGCTTGCTTCAGATATGGATCGCTTGATCATTTTATTCGAGGTTGTCCTGAGTCTGTTGAGCCAGAGACTGTTCAGAATTCGAGACCTGATAGTGCACTTATGAGAGGTAGATCTTTAAAGAATGTAAGAAATGTTAGTGGTAGTTAGAGAACTATGAGAGACAGTGTTGTCAGTTACGAAACTAGAGCGCTTGTTAGAGAGTATGTTATCCGAGTTTGAGAGGAAGCTTCATCACTTGATGTAATAACTGGTACTTTTACTCTTTATGGTACTTCTGTGATTGCTTTAATAGACCCTGGTTTTACGCATTCATACATGTGCATGAACTTAGTATTCAATAAGACTTTGCCTGTAGAGTCTGCTGAGTTTACCATAAAAGTATCAAACTCCTTAGGTAAAAGTGTCCTGGTTGACAAAATATGCAGGAACTGTCCGTTAATGTTTTGAGATATTTGTTTCCTTTCTGATCTGATGCTCTTTCCATTTGATGAATTCTATATTATTCTGGATATGGATTGGTTATTTTTTTGCATGATGCAGTTGCAAATTGCAAAAGAAAGGCGATAGATTTGAGATGTCTGAATAATGAGATTGTAAGGATTGAGTCGGATGATTTGAATAGATTGCCTACTATAATAACAGTATTGAAACCTAATAATTATATGGAAAAAAAGGGTTGCGAAGCATATTTTGCTCATGTGATTGATTCAAGAATATCTGAGAAGAAAGTTGAATCAGTGCCTATTGTTTGTGAGTTTTCTGATGTATTTCCTGAAGAGTTATCGGGTTTGCCTCTGATTCGTGAAGTTGAATTTGTTATCAATTTGTTATGGTATTTGTAGATGACATCCTAATTTATTCACGTGATGAAAAGGAGCATGCTGAACATTTGAGAATTTTGTTGTAAACTTTGAGAGAAAAACAATAATATGCCAAATTCAGCAAATGTAAATTCTGGGTGCATGAAGTTAGTTCTCTGGGATATATTGTGCCAGCTTCTGGGATCTGAGTAGATCCAAGTAAGATTTCTGCTATTTTAAGTTGGAAACCTACGAAGAATGTGCCTGAAGTTTGTAGTTTTCTAGGCTTAGCTAGTTATTACTGCAGATTTGTAAAAGGATTTTCAGCAATAGTTACTCCGTTGACTAGACTGCTTTAGAAAGATGTTAGATTTGAATAGTCGGATAAATGTTAGAAAAGTTTCAATCAGTTGAAAACTCTGTTAACAGAAGCTCCAGTGTTAATACTACCAGAATCGGGTAAAGAATTTGTGGTATACAGTGATGCTTCATTAAATGGTCTGGGATGTGTTTTAATGCAGGAAGGTAAAATGGTAGCTTACGCCTCGAGACAGTTGAAGCCCCATGAAAAGAATTATCCGACACATGACCTTGAATTAACTGCAATTGTGTTTGCACTTAAGATTTAGTGTCATTATCTGTACAGTGAGAAATGTCACATACATTCAGATCATAAAAGTTTAAAATATTTGATGATTCAAAAAGATTTGAACCTGCGTCAGAGAAGATGGCTTGAGTTATTGAAAGACTATGAGCTAGTGTTAGATTATTATACGGGTAAAGTAAACGTTGTTGCTGATGTGTTGAGTAGAAAGTCATTGTTTGCATTACATGCTTTGAATGCTCAGTTAGACTTGTCTGATGATAGTTCTGTAATAGAGGAATTGAGAGCAAAACCATTGTTTTTACAACAGATATGTGAAGTCAGAAGTCTGCTAATGAATTGCTAATGAAATGAGCTTAGTGTGAAATGAATTTTGAATCTAAATTTCAAATTGTAGATGATTGTTTGAAATATCGGGATCGTATCTGTGGTTTGAGAAATCCAGGGTTGATTCAATTGATTTGAATGAAGCACATAATAGACATTTATCTCTTCATCCGGAAGTACAAAAATGTACCATGATTTGAAGCAACACTACTGGTGGTCTGGTATGAAACGAGACATTTCTGACTTTGTTTTGAAATGTTTAGTTGTCAACATATGAAAGGTGAACATCAAGTTCCATCTGGATTGCTACATCCGATTCTGATTCCTGAGTGGAAATGGGATAGAGTGATGATGGACTTTATTTCTAGTTTGCCCCTGACTCCGAGAAAGAAAGATGTGATTTGGGGTCATAGTTACCCGATTAACTAAATCTGTCCATTTTATTCTGGTAAGATCTAATTTCTACCTAGAGAGATTAGATGAGTTTTATATTACTGAGGTTGTGAGATTACACGGGGTTGATTTGATGCAGGATACAGAACTGAAAGTGAAATTAATCTGAGATTTCTTGAAAGAAACATCTGATCATCAGAAGTCCTATGCAGGCTTGAAATGAAAAGATATAGAATTTGAGATTGATGACAAAGTATTTCATATTTCAATGTTCCGTAGATATCAATTCGATTAGTCACATGTGATTGCTCCATTTGAAATAAGAAAAATTTCCGTTAATGAAAGTATTATGGAATCGACACGGAATAGAACAGGCCACATGAGAGTCTGAAGATTCAATAAGACAACAATATCTGAATTTGTTCAGCGGTAAGATTTTCGGGGACGAAAATCCCTAAGGGGGGAGAGTTGTAACAGTCTGAATTTGACCCTAATCAGAACGGTGGTTTCGGGACCATGAATCTGAGTCTGAAAAATATTTAAATATTATTTTCTGTGTTTATGATATGTGAATTAATATGTGTAAAAGTTTCGTATAAAAATTTAACTGTTTGTGTTCTCAATTAGTCAAAACGGACTAAATCGCGTAAGTGGTAAAAGTGTCCTTTTATTTGATTTAGGGCTAAATTGATGTGGCTTTATTTTAGTGAAGTCCTTAAAGGGCAATATGCCCATTATAAGTTATAGTGGACGGCAACATGGTGATATAACATGTTTTTATCCATTACTTTATATGTTAAAGGTTATATTATATTTATTTTATAATTTATAATTATATTATAATAAAACCAACATGAAAGTGGAATTTTATTCATTCTTTCTTCCACCGAATAACACAAAGAAAAGAAAAGGTTTTGGATCTTTGTACATTCGGCTATTTACAAGCTAAATTAAATGCTAGTTTTTAATTGATTTTCGATAATTTTTACGTTTTTGTGATCGTTGCTAAGTTATCTTCAAAGCCCATGTCTTAATTTTTGAATTTGATGATGATTTTGTGTTGTTCTATTGATGAGCTTATGAGTTTTATGATATTTGATGATGAATTATGAAATATATGTGTTAGATTAACATGTTTTGTCTTTGGATTTTGGATAATTTTGAGTAATTTGGACTAAATTGTGAAAATAAATTTTGAGGGTTAAAATGCAAAATAAATGAAATGCATGGACTTATATGGCTATGTGGAAGATTCGCCTAGCTATAGTGTTGGGAGATTTTGTATATTTTGTGTTTTGTACAAATAGGACTAATTTGTAAAATGTGAAACATTAGGGAAAAATGGTAATTTGTCCATTTAAGCGTTTTGGATTAAATTGAAATGAAATGTGTTTGAATGAGCTCAAATTGAATGTATTTAGATCAAGAACAAAGAAAATGGACTTGAATCGGGAAAGGCGAAAGTTAACGAATAATTTGTTATTGACGTCCAAAAGTATCCGAGGTAAGTCTTTAAGCAAGTTAATACAGTAAATATTGCTTGTAACCAAATTTACATGCTGAATTTTGATTATTGAATATGAAATTGGTCAAAGCCGAATGTAATTTGTGATGTTAATAATGAAATGTAGCTAAATGAAATTGAGTTTGATATGTGAAAGTGATATGAATTATGTGTGTTGCATGTGATATTGATAATATGTAATGTGTGAGATGGTTTGATAATATGAATATTCGGCTTCGAGCCTAGCGTGCCTCGCATCGTGAAATGTATCGGCTTATTGCCTAGCGAGCCTCGTCGTGCTTGAAACGATCGGGTTTATTGGCTAGTAGGACTTGTCTTGGGTGAAATGTATCGGGCTTATTGCCTAGCGTGCTAAATGCCGATGATTAAAATTCAGACCTCGACCTAATGTGCTTAATGCCAGTGATTTTTAATATGAGCTTATGCATATAAAATGATGGAGTTATGGTGACAAAAGAACCAACTAAGGTTTATTCATATGAATTAATCTACTTGGCCACACAGGTAAGTGCCTATTTGAGTTTCTATGATCGATCAATTATGAAAGCATATATAAAAGTATATATGTGAGCATATATGAAAGCATATATTCGGCCTTTTTAGTTATGTGATCATATTATCATTATGTGGACATTGAATATTTGGAGTTATGAAAGGTTATATGGATAAGTGTATTTATATATATGTTCTTGTATGTGAATCTAATGAATGAAGTGTATATGAAGTGAGTGTATGGTTGGAAATTGATATTTACCATTTGAATCTTGATCTGAGATAGTGAGTTAATGTTGAAGGTAAGATAAGGAAAATGTTAAATTATATAATGTATTAAAGTTCAAGAATGAGATATCATATGTGTTTTGTTAAAGTTTAATTGTTATTAAGTATATGATCTAAAGTGTTTGAGTGTTAAATTGAATCACTTTTAATTGCTTAAGGTCAAAAATGATAATTGCTATGGTAAGTATGGTAATGACATTCGCCATAAAGAACTTTTGAGTTAAATTAATTGTATTCAATGTTATAAACAAATTGTTTATAATGCTTGAAAGTTTGAATGCCATGCTCAAAATTTGCTTAAGACTTACTAAGCTAGTAAGCTTACTCGTGTGTGTTCATTGTTCATTTTATAGATTTTGATCAAGCTACAAGCTCGGGGATCATCAACGAAGTCATACACACTATCAATCTATTTTGGTACCTTTTTGAGTTTGGTTTTGAATTAAAGGCATGTATAGGCTAGATTATGTCTGAATTAATGAATGATGTCCTTGTATATATATAGCCATGCGAAAATGGCTAGATTATGGTATTTTAGTCTTAAGTGTATTCGGTCTTGGTGCTTGCTCATTTTGATAATAATTTTTGATAGAGTAAGTATGCTTGCGTTGGTAGCATGGTTAAGTGTAATGCTATTCATGGTATATTTTCGATTAGGTACTTAGCTCTCATTAGAAAAATATCATATAGTTTATTATATGTGATGGATTTGTATATGACTTGATCTAAATGTTAAAATAGTTTATGAATAAGGTTTTGATTGTTTATGGCTTGTTCTTAAAGTTAATATTAGATGTTTAAATAAATTTTGGTCATTCTTAGGTGTGTGGTAGTTAATATTTGATTGATGGTTAAGCTTTAGTTGTGTATCGTTAATGATGCTATGATAATGATTCTTTAGTCATGCATTAACTTTATTTGTAAATATAGATAATAAACTTTTATATAAAATGTGGTTCACCATTGTAACAACCTAAAAATCCAGTATTGATATATTGCATGATTTGGTGTTTAGATTATGAAGGAAAATTTTCTTACTTTTATTTTCGTGTTTATTATAGTCCCAAGAAGAGTATAGCATAATTTGAGTAAGGAATAAATTTTATATTTGAGAATTTATTGAAGAGAAGCAAGTGTCATTAATACTTAAGTTAATTTAAGTGTTAATAAGTGACACAAGATGAGTACATGGCATGGTGGTGTTGGCGCATGAATTAGTGCATGAGGAAGAGGTTTGAATCCTTAAATAGCATTTAGACAACTTTTATTTTGCTCTTCTATGGTAAGTGTCGGCCAAGCTTATTTATGGTAAGTGTTGACCTTGTTATTTTTGGTTAGTATATCAAAGGAATAAGGTAAGAGTGAATTTAAGGTAGGGAATCAAGGAAATATGGAAAGATATGGAGACATAGGGCAAGTATCAAGGAAAGTGTTTTGGAAACAAATTCATGGTCATTTGACCAATGAATTTGGACGGCATTATGGCTAGGGGGGAGGTTGGCCGAATTTTGCTAGTAGCTTGGTAAGGGTTAGGAGTTTACTTTTGGTCATTTTTAGTTTTTGTGCAAAGTTTTGCAAATTTTCTTTCAACCTCTTTTCCTTTAGCGAATTTGATCCTTGGTAAGCCTTGAGTATATTGACCAATTGGTCATTTTTGCTTTTCACTTTAGTGTTCAATTTTGTGCCTTTCTCATAGTGCCGATTCTACCAACACAAAAAGGCCATTCTTTTTCTTTTCTTCTCCCCATTGCCGAATATACACCTCTCCCAAAACTCATCTCTTTCTTCTTTCTCTTTTATTCTCTTTGAAAATTTAAACAACATCATCATCATTCTTCTCTCATCTTTTATTCTTGACACTTATAATTTCTCCATTTTTTTCTCTCATGGCCGAATGTTGATGTACCCATAGCTGAATCATTTTTCTATTTCCTTTGGTCATATAGCCGAATCCTCTATCTTTCACAAACATCATTTTCAATCCTTTCTTTTCAACCGTGGACAAAAGGGTAAGGATTCTTTTTAGTTTCGTTTAGTTAGAAGTAGTCATGGCTGAATATTGATGGTGGTATGAAGGCTTTCTTAGATCAAAATAAATGTTCATTTTATTAATGTTTATTTATGTTATACTTTAGTGCGATAACGAAAGATCGGAAATCAAGTGGTCGTGAGTGACATAGAACGGTTGGATCGATTCTCCTTGTGGAACAAGAATATTTGTGGTAAGGAAATCTCGCCTTTAAGATCTTTAGACTTTTATTTCGATATATTATTAGGATTAACGGTCTTTTGATATTGAAGATCTTCAAAATAGGGAAGAAAAGGCGGTGTTTAGTTATCGTAAGAGGGCGGATCCACTATTCCCCTAAGTATAAACGAAGGCGATTTGATGAGTCCGGATTTTCCACCGGGTTGCGGACCATCTATCAAGGAAATCAATTATTGAAGTAGTAAGAACTCCCGAGCCTTTGTGCGTTAGTGGATTCTCAATGAATAACGAATCGATAAACGAGGAGAAACCAAAATTGAAGTGATCCAAAATCAAGAGGGTAAGGTTTTGGATCAAATGTCTATAACATATTTTTGTTCATGATAATGTCCTAATAAGATCGTATTATGTTTAGGTGTTGAAGAGCGGGAAGGGTTAGTACTCACGATATCGAGGTGTGTAACTTCACACTTTTCTCGGGTTTGGATGTTATTCGTGGTATAAAGTTAAATCGTAAAAATGACTAGATCGGTATAAAACGTAATAATTGGTATTTGGTGAAATTACATGAAAACGGATAATATGGTGAAAATTACGAAAAAGCCCTCGATGAGTTAGATGGAAAAATATAAATTTTCATGTTTTCGTAAAATGGACCGATAAATTTGATAATTGATAATTGGGCCGAAATCTCTGTTAGATCGATAAATGGGCCGAAAACTCTGCTAGATCGTAAATGGGCCGTAATCTCTGTTAAATTATTAAACGGGCTGAAATCCCTGCTAGATCGTTAAATGGGCCAAATTCCTACTAGATCGTAATTTTGGGCCTAAGATATTAAATTGCTAAAATGGGCCAAATGTTTGGGCCTTAATAAAAATATGAAATATTGACTCTTGATTATGGGCCTTTTTAATAAAATCATTATATGATCATAGACTACTTTGCATACATATTGCATGGGTTGGGAAAATGATGGAGAGAAGAAAGGCCTGTTGCCAAAATCTAGTTCGGTGGCTCTGCCACAAAATTTATAAATGGCTATTTGCCTCTAGTTCGGTGGCTCTGCCACAAAATAATAATTGGCTCAATGCCTCTAGTTCGGTGACTTTGTCACAATCTAGTTCGGTGGCTCTGCCACAAATATAAAATGGCTTTAAGCCTACGATTGGTGTGATGGCGGGGTGGGTTGACTTGATCCCCACAGGTGTGATGGTTGGTACGGGGGTGTGTAGCGGATGGAATTAGGTTTGGGAGGAAAAATTCATTTTACATGCATGTTATTAATTATGTTATTCATTATGCTATTAATTATGTTATTAATTATGTTGTTAATTCGCTTATGAGCTCAAGGCCCAAATCCATAATTTGAAAATCGCCCAAGAGACAAAGTAAGTGAGTTATACATCGAGTTCTAAGTAACTCACTCCTCAAATTTTTCCATCTCGTAATGGAAATTGACGTGGACTTGGGCCGAGGATGACTTCGTGGAGGTCATCTTGCAAAACATGGGTTTATTAAACTCGAACTTTTTAATAAGTATTTTACTATTTTGGGTTAATGTAATAAGGGCCTCTATTAATAATTCATGGATTTTATGTGTGTTTGGTTTTAAACTATATTTTGGACATTTAAATATGGGCTTATGATTATATGATGTTTTTATCAAAATTAATTGGGTTTTCAAATATATGAAATTCCTTTATAAATATTTTATTATTTTTAACTCTTAAATAAATTACCTAAGGGTTTTTGATAATACAATGTTAATGATGTTTTTCAACTAATGTTCTCAATATATATCAAATTTAAAATACTCTCCGATTTTTATTAAACCTTGTAATTAAAAATAATATTGTAGATTTCAACTCATTGAAGATTTTAAGATAGCTTGATTCATGTAACAAACCAAATCTAGTCTTAATGCATAGACCGGGTTTGGGGTGTTACAGCCATAGTGGTTTAATTACATAGATAATTGCTAATAATGGATTTGGTTGAATCAATATGTATTAACTATGCTATATTATGGTTATTTGTCAAATTGAAATGGTTCAAATCGTTATGGTCATATGTATATATATTTGCATTAAAAGATGAAGTTACTAAATGCTGAAATGATGCTTGATTAAGTGTGTGTATATACGTATGGTTAATATGTAATGTGGTTAATCTATCTTATATTAATGCGTATAGCATGTGAATTGTTATAATCAAGGATTGATTAAGGGAATGAGTTGGTATGGATTGGGTAATTATGTTAGATATGGTTTTGACTTTTGGAAAATATGTGAATGGTATATTGGCAACTAAAGTTAGTTTGGTTATGTTTTATATCACCAATATCATTTAAATGAGTGGGATTTTAATAGTGACTATGGATCATTTGATGTTTAAATTTGTACTGTGTTAAGGTTACATAACAATATGGTTTAATAGATTTGGAGTATGGTTTAATTATGAAAGTTATGTTTCTTTTAATTTAAAGACTTGATATTTGTTTAGGTTTCAAATATTGAAGTGATTAGATTTTTGAGTTATGAAATGTAATGAATATCTGTGTGAACTGTACTATGACTAATAATGCCTCGTAACCCTAATCTGGCGACGGATACGGGTTAGGGGTGTTACAGCGTGTGTCTAGGTCGTGTGCTTTTTAAGGGGTTGCTGACGTCATAAACAGAATACCCCTAGTTTTCACACACGGGTGAGGACACGGGCCATCGACATGGGCGTGTGTCCGGCAGTATGAAAACCCCTGTAGGTTCAAAATGAAAATTATTTCTACACGGGCTAAGGATATGGGCGTGTGAGACCACACGGCCTGCCCACACAGGCGTGTCCCAAGTCACACGGGCGTGTGACCCCTGTTTAGGGAAAAAATTTTAAGGAGTGTAAAAGTTTTCGGTTGAACTCCAAAACCTTTCAGATGTATTTTTAAGGCCTCGTAGGCCCATGAAATGTATGTTATTAGTAGGAAAGAAAAGTTTTAAAATGGAATGAAATTTCATAGCCCGATATTACATGTTCAAGCAAGGTTAAGCATGGTAATGCCTCGTATCTGGTCCCGACGTCAGACACGGTAAGGGGTGTTACATATGCAGTATATGATTAAGCATGTGTGAAAGTTTCGTGAATTAATTTTTTTGTTTGTGTGCTTAATTTGAGAAAATGATTAAACCGCATAAAATGTAAAAATAGCTTTCTAATTGAATAATGGCTGAATTGATGTGTCTTTATAAAGATGAGGTCCTTATGTGGTTATTTAGCTATTGAATGTTTAAATGTCAAAGATAGACATATGATAGTAGAAATTTAATGTCAAATGCCATTACGGTATTTGATGAATTATCTTGCACACCTGAAGAGTGCATGAAGTGTGTGGTTTCTCTTCTGAGAGATTCCGCTTATCAGTGGTGGAATACCCTTGTGTCGGTTGTACCAAGGGCAATAATTACATGTGAGTTTTTCAAAGAAGAATTCTACAAGAAATACATAAGCCAAAGATTAATTGATCAGAAGAGAAAGGAATTCCTTGAACTGAAACAAGGCAAGATGATGGTGACTGAGTACGAGCGAGAGTTTATGAGACTCAGTATGTACGCTCGGGAGTGTGTGTCCTCTGAAGCCATCATGTGTAAGAGGTTTGAGGAAGGACTAAATGAAGATATCAAATTATTTTTTGGTGTCCTCAAGTTACTGGAATTTGTTGTGTTAGTGGACCGGGCTTGTAAGGCTGAGGAATTAGTGAAAGAGAAAATAAAAGTTGAGATGGAGTCTCATGACTCAAGAAAGAGACAATTGAGTACGTCATTTCAGTCCTTGTCCAAGAAGTCAAGAAATTTTTCTACCTGATCAGCTACTTCAGCCGAGTTTTCAAACAAAAGTAAAAGCAAGCATTACTTAGAGTCTAAAGCCCAGACCACATCAGTTGCTAGTGTTGGCAACGCCGACCTAGTAAATCGTAGTGACCATAGTGTGGCAAGCGTTATACCGGAAAATTTCGAGCAAATGAAAAGGCCTGTTTCAGGTGTGGGTCTCTAGATCATTTTATTAGAAATTGCCCTGAGGTGGATGAGAAAGAGAAGCCTCAAGATGCAAGACCGGGAAGCACCACTAGAGGAAAACCACAGAGAAACCCGGGAAGCGGAGCAAGTAGTAAGAATGTGCCGAGAGAGCAGATTGCAAGATCCGAGGGTAGAACGCCTGCGAGGACTTATGCCATTTGCGCTCGCGAAGAGGCGTTGTCCCCTGATGTAATTACGGGTACATTTTCTCTCCATGATACTAAAGTTATTACTTTAATAGATCCGGGATCTACCCATTCATACATTTGCATGAAATTAATATCTAGAATGAATATACCCGTAGAGTCTATAGAATTTGTGATAAATGTGTCTAATCCTTTAGGCAAAAGTGTGCAAGTTGATAAGGTATGTAAAGATTGCCCACTGACAATTAGAGGTTATTGTTTTAAGGCAAATCTCATGCTATTGCCATTTGATGAATTCGATATAATTCTTAGTATGGACTGGTTAGCCACTCATGATATGATAGTAAATTGTGGAAAGGAATATATTGAGTTGAGATGTGAAAATGGGGACACTCTTCATGTCGAATCAGATGAACAAGACAGATCGCAGGTAGTGATCTCTCACATGTTGGCTAAAAGGTATGTAAGAAAAGGGAATGAGGCGTATCTTGCTTTTGTGATGAATGCCAAAGAAACCGAGTTAAAGATCGAATCTATACCGATAGTATGTGAGAACCCAGATGTTATTCCCGAGGAATTGTCAAGATTACCTCCAGTTAGAGAGGTTGAATTTGGTATTGAGTTAGCTCCTGGTATTGTACCGATATCGATTGCTCCCAAAAGAATGGCTCCAACGGAGTTGAAGGAATTGAAGGCACAGTTGCAAGAGCTAATGGACGAAGGTTTGGCAAGACCGAGTTGCTCTTCATGGGGTGCTCCAGTGTTATTTGTGAAAAATAAAGATGGTTCCATGAGATTATGTATAGATTACCGGTAGCTTAATAAGGTTACTATGAAGAATAAGTACCCATTACTAAGGATCGATGATTTATTTGACCAATTGAATGGAGCCACTGTGTTTTCCAAGATAGACTTGAGGTTCGGTTATTACCAATTGAGAGTAAAAGACTCAGATGTGCCGAAGACGGCTTTTCGAACAAGGCATGGGCACTATGAATTTTTAGTCATGCCTTCTGGTTTAACAAATGCCCCTACTGTGTTTATGGATTTAATGAACCGTATTTTTTGGCCATATTTAGATAAGTTTGTGGTTTGTTTTTATTAATGATAAACTGATATATTCTCGAGTTGAGCATGAGCACTGTAATACCCCATGACCGAGTCCTTCACCCATGGTCGACACTGACTAATTACACACGGCCTTGACACACCCATGGCCCTAGACCGTGTGCCATACCTTGACATACTGACTTATTCACATGGCTTGGAGCACACACCCATCTACTAAATGTGTGTCGCAGACGGCCTATACAAACAGCCATGGGGTTAGCTCGTGGTCTATTCTGACTTAAGACACTAACATGCAGGGAACACACGGCCTAGACACATGCCTGTGTGTCTATCCGTGTGGGCACTTAGAGGCTATTTACCAAGCCAATTACCACCCTGAAATCAAGATCAACCTCAAGCCAAATTCAACAATTCAAATACTTGGTCTAATATTAACAAAGATGCATACTTAATTGATATAAATATACATACATATCTAGTCACACATAGCCAATCTCTTTAGCCATATACAAAAGAATAATAAACTTGATAGCCCACACTTTGGCCCTTCATAAGACATATTTCAAATGAAATTCTTCCTATACATGCCATACTTAATATAAACAACATAGGTATACCAAAATAGTAATTGATAGTGTGCTTCGAACTCTGACTTCAATGATCCACAAGCTAGCTTGGCGGGCCTACATACAAAGAAAGAATTAAAGACGTAAGCATTTAGATTAGTAAGTTGCATGTAATGCACATAGCAATATAATTGCTTAATCAAAATTCATTCATCATAAACAAAGGCATTGCCTAACTCATGTGTTTGAGCTTACTTACTCTTGAAGATTCTTACATAACTCATGATACTTACTAGTCTCATGCTTATGAGGTAAACAAGGTTCATATTCTCAACTTCATCATGCATCACATGTATAGTATTCTCAGTTAACTTTAACTAGCATGACTTGATGATAGCTTTACTTACTTAACTTCTTGCTTTCTCATTCAATCTTTACTCTTATGCCCAATAAATTATTATGAATAACCGAGGATACTAAATCTCATCCCATATTTATCTGGATGCCAATGCTATATCCTCGATATAGTCTTACAATGGGATCTCTTACTTGATATCGACGCCATGTCTTGACATGGACTTACACGAGGTCTTCCTTGTGGGTTCCCTTGGAAACTTACTATTTCTATGTCTTGACATAGTCTTACTTGGTATCTTTACTTTGTCAATGTCGAGCCTTGGCTTGGACTTACATGAAATCTTCCTTGATACTCACAAATGCCGAGCTTTGGCTTGGACTTACATGAAATCTTCCTTGATACTCACCAATGTCGAGCTTTGGCTTGGACTTATATGGAATATTTATCTCATGATAACTTTACAATGCCAAGACTTGTTGTAACAACCCAAACCCAGCCTAGAAGTTAGGCCCGAATCTGTTGTGTCACACTAAAAAGTTTTTCGATAACGTATAAAGAAAACATGTCAAATGAGATTAAAAAAATGTTAGATCCTTTTTATTCGTACAAAAATAGACGTTGATTTGTTAAAATCAAGAAAATCAATTTTGACTTGAGATATTTAATAAAATACTACTAACCTCGAAGATTGATCGATTAAATTTGAAGTAATAATTTTATAAAGCTGTGACTTTTGGAAATATCGTTGATAGTTCGAGAGAAATTTCCGTATTAAAAATATTTGTAAAAGTTTATTTTGAAATTCATTTGTTAATCAATTTTGGAAAACCTTTATTATGATTTTAGAAAATCCCATTTAAAATAATTTAAATAAAATATAAACACGTCAAACATAAAGCAAAATAAAATAATCCAGAGGCCTTATTACAACACATAACCCAAAATAGTAAAGTAATAAAGTAAACGAAGTAAGAAACTAAAGTCCAAATAAAACCATTTCTGAAGTATGGCCTACACCGAGTCATCCATGGCCCCAAGTCCTCGTCACTGAGCATTACCTACAAGGGTTAAGAGAATGGGAGTGAGTTACAAGAACTCAGTGTGTAACCCACTTACCATTGTCCACTGGGCCAAAAATCCAATTAAGCATTTATTGGGCCAAAGCCCATTTACAATTATAACATAATAGCATGTATATAATATGCATGTGATACGCAATTCCCAAACCAAACCTAGTTTTTCATCCGCTACACACCACCCATACCAACCAACACACCTATGGGGAGCTTTAGTCACCCACCCCGCCAACACACCAAACTGGGCATTAAGCCATATATCAATTTGGGGACAAGCCACCAGAATTTTGTAGCAAAGCTACCAGAACTTCTCTTCGTCAAATATCCCAACCCATGCAAATCATGTATATAATGCATAATAATTCACAACGATGTATTCAGATATTCTTTACAAATTTTATGGCCCATTATAACAATTTATCAAAGTTGGCCCATTAAGCAAATATCATCTTGGCCCATTTTGCATATTTTCAGATCGGCTTATATAATCAATATCAATTTGACCCACATAATAAAATATATCAGATTGGCCCATATAATCATATATCAATTTGGCCCACATAACAAAATATATCAGATTGGCCCATTAATCAATATGTCCATTCGCCCATAAGGCAATATGTCAATTCAAACCCATTAAGCAATTTCAGATTTTACCATTAACACTTTACAAATTGGCCCAATAGGGCATTTCCATAATTCGCCCATAAGGGCATTTTCGTAATTTGGAAATCGTACCGCTAAGGGTAATTCGTAATCTTACCCACTAAGGGTAATTTGGTAATTACCCTCTAATTATGGTAATTTCGTAACCAAGGCTTAACTACTAATTTTGGGCATAAAAGTTTGAAATTGTCCATCTATGTCATACTGACTAAATTGACCATAACTCAAGTGAGGAATCTCGAAATCTAAATCCGTAAATTTTTCTTGAAACTAGACTCATATATCTCCTTACTACAATTTTTCCAGAATTTTTGGCATAGCAATTTAGTACAGTTTATTCCTTAAAATTTCCCTTGTTTCACTGTCCAACAATTCTGACCTATCTTACCCAAAATTCAAATATCTCACTGTACAGTTTTCATATGTTGTTCCCACTTGTTTCAATTGAAAATAGACTCACTAAGGAATCTTTTAATATAAACTATATCTCTTAATTCACTTTGTACAATTTTATACGATTTTTCCATGACAGATCAGGAAACCACGAAATCATTCAAAACCAGTCTCACTAAAATTAACATATCTCAGAATATAAAATTTATTTTCCTTCTCCGTTTCTTCCTTATCAAAATAGACACAGTAAGATTTGATTTGATATCTTATTCACTTATTAATTCCCTTTCTCCTGATTTTCATGATTTTTGTAATCACGTCAACGCTAATCGACCAAAACTATTTTATTACAAAAACATGGTTACCACTATGAACCTCACGCTACCGAAAGTGATCCGGATGTTGATTTTGGTTTTCTTTGGTATTTCACCAAATCACAGAACATATCATACAAAATTTCAGAGAGATGTGAGATTACACACCATTTCAAACATGTTTTTAGAAGGTACGGGATTACACACATTGATTTCGATTTCCTAACGAACCACTTGTCGTTGACCTAGAACAATACCAAAAAAAAAGTTAGCGTCAGATTTCCAAAAGATTTCATATCACTTACACTTGAATCACTTACCACTATATTCGAAGGTAGAAATATATCGAGTGATTTGTCCCTAAAACACATAGTCGATTAGTTAAAACTTCAATCCGATTTGCAACTTAGCCAAATAGAGATATAACGAAAAATCCAAAAACGAACCCCCTTACCTTATCGATATTGGATCCAATTACCACCGTTTGACTTCGGCTAGAACAATACACGATCTCCCACTTAAAGCACTATGAAAAAAAAAGGGATTTGTTTAAAAGAGAATAGATGATGATTCCAGTCAAAAAGACCCTCCCAAGCCATAATATAGATTCGGCAAAAGAGAGAAGAAAATAAAAAGAATTGAAAGGGTTCTTACCGATTGTTCAAGAGATGAATGACAACTCGAATGGAAAGAAGATCAATGAAAGATGGAAGATTCGACTATGGTGAAAATATTAGAGTGAAAGTGATGCTTGAAGGATTTTTGCTAAAAGAAAATAAGAAGAAAGATGATGGATTAGTTTCGGTTTTCAAGGATGATGAATGAACAAAGAAATGGTCTCCAAGTTGTATGCATTCGGCAAAGAAAAGAAATGGAAGAAGTCTCTTCAAGGTTGTATGGATTCAGCCAAAAGAGGACAAAGAAGCTTGGGAAGAAAAGAAAATGATACCAAATTGTCAATGAAGAATAGGCCAAAATAACCAAAATTACCAATTACCAATGATCATAATCGGCTAGGAGAGGGAGTTCTGAGAGAAAAAGAAACAATTGATGTATTGATATTTTGTCCAAAACTATCACATTTATTTTTACCAAAACATCAAGCACCAAATTGGCTATCATCCTAGCCCCAAGTTGTCCACAATCATCCCCCCTAGGATAAGAGTTTGGCTACCCAAACTTTCCAAAACACCATCCTCAAAATAAGCCCATTGTCCCCCTTACTTACCTATTTCTCATGATTTCTTTCCCCAACTTCAACCTCGCCTTATTCTTTTAGCCACCTTACCAAAATAATGAAGTCCACCCTTGCCATATTTATTCCTTGACCGACACATAAGGAAGGGAAGCAAAAATAAAAGTAAAATTGCACACAAAGTGATTCGAACTCCTTCCCTCAAGGTGCTACAAGTGGCGCCATATCCTCTCTACTAATAGCTCTTTTATGCTAGCTATTTAATCAATTATTTCCATATGCTTTAAGGTCATTTACTCCATCTCCTTAAAGTGCTAAAATACCAAATTTTTCCTAAGGCCCAATTAAACCCAAGACTTCATAGAAACCTCGTAACTTTCCAAATTCACTTAACTAATAAGTCCAATTTGCAATAATGCCATTCTCTTGTTCTCAGAATTTTAAACATTCCTATGCCCAAGGCCCATGGCCCAATCCTACTTGGCCCAATTTCAGGATGTTACACATTTGTCTTGGACTTACATGACATCTTTGCTTGGAGACTCACCAATGCCATGCCTTGGCTTGGGCTTGCATGGGTCTTCATCTCATAATAACTCTTCAATGCCAAGACTTTTCTTGGACTTACATGATAACTTGCTTGATTGCCGATGCCATGCCTTGGCTTGGTCTTATATGGGCTTTCTCATCTCATGTGGTAGATCGAGTATCCTAAGTAATTCAACTTCAATCGAGACTTCCTCATGCTTAATCTCATTAATTTCTTTGTTTAACATTCCATTAAAAAATCTCAGGGAATTAAAATATATTCAACACCATACTAAGCAATTTAATGATATTTATCATAAAGCTTAGAAATCATACAAACTTACCTCAATATACAAAATGTATGTAGATATTGCAATTTAGTCCTCAACTTTGTTCTTGCATCTGTTTCGATCCGGGATTCGTTTCTCCTAATCTATAATAACAATTTAACTCATTTAATACTCATATAGACTAAATTGACTCATAACTCATACTTTGGCAAAATTTCCATTTTGCCTCTAAACTTTCTCATAATTACACTTTTGCCTCTAGGCTCTTAAAGTGATTTTCATTCAACTTTCTTAAACTTCATGCTTTGTTGATTCATTTTCTATACTATAACAATCATCAATTCTCAATATTTCTATCATGAATGACCAATTTCATAACTATTACAAATTAATCCATACTAACATTTTTCATGAAATTCACTTAGGAAAGGATGTTTATCTAACATCAAACTCTCATAATCTTCCATAAAACATCATTTTACTAGTATGTCATACATGGGTATTTTTATTGACATGAATTCTAGCTCAACTTATAGCTATAAATAGCTAATTCATAATACTAGAATTCTACAAATACGAAGAATATTAAAAATAGGGATAAGATGCACTTACTAGCAAGCTTCAAAAATTGAAGAACCCTAGCTATGGAGTCTCTCAAATTTTGGCACAAGGAGGAAGAAGATGAATAAGATTTTTGTTATCTTGTTCCTTTTTAATCATTTAATTGATAAATGACCAAAATGCCATCCTCACTAAATTTTCATAATTTACTAACTCATGTCCATTTTTGTCCAAAACTTATAATTTGGGAAAATTGCTATTTAAGGACTTCTAATTAATAATCCAAAGCTATTTCATACAAAAAGCTTCTAGAATCTCATATTTTGCAACTTTTGCAATTTAGTCCTAATGGACCCCTTTAATGCCAATTTCATAAAATCTCTACATAAAACTTTCATAATATCATGCAAACATCTCAAATACCTTAAAAAATCATTTTACTAGCTCGGATTTGTGATTTCGCACCACTGTTCTGACTAGGCCTTAAATCGGTCTGTTACAAGCACGTTAAGCACTTGAGGACAATTTTGCAAATTCTACGGGAAAATTAGTTGTATGCCAAGTTTAGAAAAAGTGAATTTTGGCTTAAGTAAGTTGGATTTCTAGGACATTATTTCGGGAGATGGAGTTCGAGTTGACCCAAGTAAGATTTCAGCCATTATTGATTGGAAACCGCCGAAAATCTGAGGTTAGAAGTTTTCGGGCCTAGCTGGCTATTATAGGCGGTTCATTAAGGGGTTTTCTATGATAGCAACTCCAATGACGAAACTATTATAGAAAAACATAAAGTTTGAATGGATGGAAAAGTGCTAACAGAGTTTTGAGAAATTAAAGGCAATATTGATAGAGGCTCCAGTTCTAGTACAACCTAAATCGGGAAAAGAATTTGTGATCTGTAGCGATGCATCCTTAAATAGACTAGGCTGTGTACTTATGCAAGAAGGAAAGGTGATAGTGTATGCTTCTTGGCAGTTAAAGCCACACAAAAAGAACTATTTGACACATGATTTAGAGTTGGCTGCTATTATTTTTGCATTGAAGTTTTGGATACACCATTTGTATGGTGAAAAATGTTGGATATTCACCGATCATAAGAGATCAAAGTACTTGATGACTCAGAAGGAGTTGAATTTAAGGCAGCGAAGATGGTTGGAGCTAATAAAAGATTATGAGTTAGTCATTGACTACCATCCGGGAAAGGCGAATGTATTCACCAACGCTTTAAGTAGAAAATCCCTCTTTACTTTGAAGGCTATGAACACACGGGTGAGTTTGTTTGATGATTGTTCTATTCTAGTTGAGTTGAGGGCTAGACAGATGTTTCTCTAAGAGATCTATGAGGCTTAAAAAATGATAGCGAATTACAAGCCAAAAGAGTTAAATGCGAGTTATCTGTTGAGTCTGACTTTCGGATCAACTCAAATAGATGTTTGATGTTTAGAGAAGAGTTTGTGTTCTAAAAAATGATGATCTCATTCATAAAGTTTTGCATGAGGCACATATTAGATGCTTATTTGTACACTCAGGTAGCACCAAGATGTATAATGATTTGAAGAAATGGTATTGGTGGCCAAGCATGAAAAAAGATATATCTGGATTTGTGTCAAGATGCTTGATTTGTCAGCGAGTAAAGGCCAAACACCAAGTACCTTCGGGTTTGCTTCAACCTATTATGGTGCCTAAGTGGAAGTGGGACTGAATTACTACGGACTTTGTAATAGGTTTGCTGTTGGCACCAAACAAGAAAGATGGTGTATGAGTCTTTGTCGATAGACTTACGAAGTCAACCTATTTCATACTGGTGCGTGTCAAATACTCACTTGATAAGTTGGAAAACTTGTATATTTTAGAGATTTTTAGGCTACATGGAGTGCCTTTATCAATCATATCAAATAGAGATCCGAGATTTACGTCCAAATTTTGAAAAAAGTTGCAAGAGGCCTTGGGCACAAAATTAAATTTTAGTATAACTTTTCACCCCCAAACTAACATCCAGTCAGAGAGGTTGGTACAAGTTATCAAAGATATGCTCAGATGTTGTGTTCTTGAGTTTCAGGGTAGTTGGGAAAAGTACTTACCGTTGGTAGAATTCGCCTACAATAATGGTTATCAGTCAAGCTTGAAAATGGCGCCTTATGAGGCTTTGAATGGGCATAAGTGCCGAACACCTTTATATTAGACTAAACTTAAGGAAAATCATATCCACGGGGTTGATTTGGTTAGAGAAACCAGAGAGAAGGTAAAAGTGATTCGAGATTGTTTAAAGGCTGCTTCTGACAGAGAAAAATCTTATGCGGATTTAAAAAGGAAAGAGATTGAGTATCAAATTGGTGATAGAGTATTCTTGAAAGTGTCACCATGGAAAAAAGTTCTTAGATTTGGCTGGAAAGGCAAATTGAGTCCTCATTTTATCGGACCATATGAAATCATTGAGGGGATTGGGCCGGTAGCCTATAGATTGGCTTTGCCATCTGAGTTAGAGAAGATTCATTATGCGTTTTAGTGTCTATGTTGCATCGGTATCGATCAAACCCTTCACATGTAATTATGCCGACAGAGGTTGAGATTCAACCTGATATGACATATGGTAAAGAACCGGTCAAGATTCCAGCCTGAGATGTCAAGCAGTTGAGAAATAAAAGTATAGCCCTTGTGAAAGTATTATGGCAAATACATGGGGTAGAAGAGGCTACATGGGAGCCCGAGGAGGCTATAAGGAACCAATACCCAAACCTTTTCACTGGTAAGATTTTCGGGAATTAAAATCCCTAAGAGGGGATTGTAACACCCCAAACCGGACAAGACACCACGTCCGAATCTGGTATGTTACGGGAAACATGTTTGTGAGAGGTTAAATTTTCGTTAAAAGCCGAGTGAAAACACGGTGTATTTTGAAGACAATTTGAGTAGACTTGTTTGATATCGATGGTGTATTTGAAACCCGGAGATTTTGAAATCTTAACCAGAATGTGTGGTTAAACGAGTTTAAACCATTTAAACCTTAATAGTTTCTTAGTGTTACTTAAAACCTTTTTAGACTTAGGAGTAATACAAGTTTGATTTGAAAATCATTTGAATTTGCTTACTATAAAGACATAGTATGATACCCGATGGTATGGTTTAAAACACATTGCGTTATAATTTTGAAATCATTATCTTTCCAAGTTTTAGAAAAATTCATACCAACTTGTTTTGTTAAGGCATATTAAAAATCTAATTAAAACATAAACATCACAAAACATAAATTAAAGGCCTTTTACAAATCCAATATAAAACCCAAGTAAAGTAAATAAGCTAAAGTACCCAAATTCAATAGTCTGAGCAACACTTTTATTAAAGCATGGCATGTGCACCCCGAGTCCATCCCGGCTCCATGTCCGCGCTCACGAGTCACCGAAATGTCAAAGGAGAGGGTGAGTCGAGTGACTCAAAGTGTAAATCCCGCCCCAAGAACAACATGCTAACACACATCATACAAAGCAACATAATTAATGCAACCCGATCCTAACCATCCATATCGCTTTTCTACCCCGTGTGGTACCAAACCACCGGTGGTGCCAAACCATGGCGACATATAGTCACAATGTGTTACCAAAACACCGGTGTCCCAAAGACACAATATCCGTCAATGTGGTACCAAACCACTTGGTGTCCCAAAGACACAATTGTGCTACTAAAGCACCGTGACCAAGTCACAAATCCAATGATGGGGCCAACCCATCGTGTGATACCCAATCACTAGCGACGATCCCATATCTCATGTGGGGCCAACCCACCGTGGTTAAACCACAGGGACAAGTCGCAATAAGGTGCCAAACCTCCGTGTCCCAAAGACACAATTGTGCTACTAAAGCACCGGTGACCGTAGTCACAACTGCTGATGGGGCCAACCCATCGTGGTGATACCAAATCACCAAGCGCCAATCCCATATCTCACAAGTGGGGCCAACCCACGGTGGTGTTAACCACAGGACGAGACGCCGAGGTACCAAACCTCCTGAGGTGCTAAACCTCCGTGACCCAAAGTCACAAAGTGTGTTACCAAAACACCGGTGCTCACAAGATAAAATATCACCGCTCCTCCACTCGTATCACCCATCAACATACCACACTCATGTAATCATGCATATCATATAATCATGCATATCATGCTAATATGTCTAATCTCATATCCCATGTCACATATATCCACGACCATGGTATCATATAGATCATCAAGAACTCATAATAATAATATCGACCTACCCGAGTCCGTAATCATACCCATTAGGTATCATATCAATCATCACTGCTTCATTAATCATCACACAAAGTTATCAATCATATTACTAAATGAAGTGTGTTAGTTTACACACCGGTAAATACGAGTCTAGAATCCAACGAAAATGATCTAAGTCCCTCGATTACTAGATCCTTTT
Organism: Gossypium rotundifolium; assembly: GCA_025506655.1. Classification (NCBI taxonomy): domain Eukaryota; kingdom Viridiplantae; phylum Streptophyta; class Magnoliopsida; order Malvales; family Malvaceae; genus Gossypium; species Gossypium rotundifolium. The sequence goes on from CP106722.1 coordinate 135,522,887, forward strand.
AAGATGATTTGGTTTCTACCAAACCGAATCACCCAATGATTCTCCTTAGCAATCGGCTACACCATAAAAGATGAACAGTTAATCTTTTGTTACCTTTGCCTTAATCGAACCTAAAAAGATTGAAATAATAACAATACCATGTACTTACCCCTACTTACCAATCGATTAACAAAAGAATAACGATTCCTTGCTTGCTTTCACACTCCAAAGACCCTATAACAAAGAGATTAGAATCCTTCCAAAGATGACCCTTTTCGCCCTTAATCAACCAACCTTGACAAAGTATAAGGAGAGAAAGGAGATGACCATTCGGCCAAGGACTTACCAATTCCAACCGATGGAAGGAAGGCCTCCAAACACCACTGATACTCTGCCAAGACAACCACTAGAAGAGGGGATAGATTCGGCCAACACCTTGATCAAAAGAAGGAAAGAATTCGGCCAACCAAAACACTAAGAGAAGGGAGGTATTCCGCTTAAAACTCAGAAGTACAACAGAGGAAAATGGTTTAAGAGATGAGAAGGAATCGCCAACAAATGAGAAGGGTTCGCTTGAGTGCTTAACACCCCTACTTTCGCTTTGTACAATTTAAGAAAGAGGAAGAAATGTGAGAAGAAGGGATATAGGTTTCGGCCACACAATTGAAAAGAAAAGTGATGAATGAGCACATTCGGCTATCAAGGAGTTTGAAGAAAAATAAAACAAATTCGCAACTAGGCTTTGACTTCACGAAGGAAAGATGGAGGAATTTACTTGGAAAGTTTCGGCTTGCTTTTGAGAGAAGAAGAATTTCGGTTTACAAAAGAAGAAATGGGAAAAGGAAATGTTTTTTTAGAGGCTTAAGTTTTGGCCCAATAGATGAAAGAAAGAACAACAATGAGAGAATTTCTACAAAGGAAATTGGTTTGTTTTTTTGACAAAAGAGAGGACTTTAGCTTACCAAAATAACCAAAAATGCACCAAAGATGCAAAGGCATACTCGGCCTTCCCTCTCCCACACTAAGCCGCCACTTTCCCTCCAACTCCCCTAAATTTTCGCCACAATCCCCAAAGCTCCCATTCACTCATTTGAAATGAGTGGACCAAGTCCTCCTCCACACTTTGCTCTCCACCATCCAAGTCACCACTTGACCAAGTCCAAGGTGGAGTTTAAATCACCCACAACTCCTCCCTCCTATGCCGTCCAAAATAAGTGACAAAAAGGGACTCGCTGCTTGAACTCGGACCTCCCTCACATGTGGATGACGCCACACCAAGCTCCTCCCTTGCCACTGCCACTCTTCACTTGTGCAATAAAATACTAAAGAAAACCCTTATACCCTAGCTCCAACAAATCCCCGACTTGACACCCAAAACCAAAATTTTCCCATTCACTGTGCACACCCTAGGCTACAATTAAGCCCCTAAAACACCAAATAGCAACACAAAGACACTAAACACATGCAATAACATGCAAGAACAAAATAGCCCTTAACCCGGATATTACGCTTCTACCCCTTAAAAATAATTTCGACCTCGAAATTTCTCGATCAAAAGAGTTGCGGGTATTTGTCTCATCATATCCTCGGGTTCCCATGTAGCTTCTTCTACGCCATGATTCCGCCTAAAGAACCTTAACCAAAGGCACGGACTTCTTACGCAGAACCTTCACATCCCGATCTAGAATCGCATGTGTTCTTCTTCCATGGACAAGTCCGGATTTACCTCGATCTCTTCTAACGCCACTACATGTGATGGATCCGAATGATAACGCCAAGCATCGATACGTGAAAAACGTCGTGAATCGACTAAGTCTACCGGCAACTCAAGTCGATACGCCATCGGTCCAACTCGCCTCAATACCTTATACTGCCCAATAAACCTCGGACTTAGCTTGCCTTTCCTTCCAACCTCAACACCTTCTTCCAAGGTGAGACCTTCAGAAAACTCGATCCCCACAAAGAACTCTATATCTCTTCGCTTAAGATCTAAGATAGACTTCGCCATTCAAGCCTCCTTCAATCGAGCTCAATTAACTTAACCTTGTCTTCGGCCTCAAGAACCAACTCGGGTCCTAACAATCGACGCTCACTTAGCTCATTCCAACAAGTAGGTGAGCGACACTTCCTACCATACAACGCCTCATATGGTGCCATCTTGATGCTCGCTTGGTAGTTGTTGTAGGCAAATTCAGCTAACTGAGATACTCCTCCCGCCTACCCCTCAAGTCCAAAACACACCTCAAGCATGTCCTCCAATATTCAGATAACTTTTTTCGATCGCCTCGTCACCGGGATGAAATGTCAGGTGAAATCTTACCGTGTACCCAGAGCTCGATGCAAAGCCTTCCGTAACCTTGACGTGAATCTGGGTCCCTATCCGAGATGATCGATACGGGCACCCCGTGCAGTCTCATAATCTCTGACACATACAGCTTCGCCAACCTCTGAAGTGAGTAATCCACCCTCACCGGAATAAAGTGAGCGAATTTAGTCAGCCAATCCACAACTACCCAAATCAATCCTTCTTACTCTGTAAGCGGTAATCCACCGATTTAAATCCATAGTTATCCTTTCCCACTTCCACTGTGGAATCTTCACCGGTCAAGCAACCCAGACGGCAATCGATGCTCACCTTGACTACCGACATGTCGACACTTTCCTACAAACTCGTCACCTCCTTTTTCGCATCTTACCACCGTAACTGCGCTCTCGAGATCCTTATACATTTTTCTACCTCCGGGATGCATAGCGTAGGGTCGCTATGAGCATCCTCAAGAATCTTTGCCTCAATTCAAAGATCTCTCAAGATACAAGCCTTCCCCGAAACACGTAACCCCATCATTAGACAAGCTATACCCTTCAACCCATCACTGCACCGAAGTCTTTATGCGCCAAAACCTCATCTAACAACGCTTTTCTCGACCGCTCAACCCAAGTAGGCTTAACTCGCAGCTTCGCTGTAATACTCCTCGTCAGACAAACTCAAGTGAGCAAACAACGCCTTAAACCAAACAACCTTACGGCTCAACGCGTCGCCACGACGCTAGCCTTGCCGGATGATACTCAATTGAGCAATCGTAGTCTTCGCCAACTCAATCCATCGCTACCGTCTCGATTCAAGTCTTTCTCGAGTCAAGGTACTTGAGACTCTTATGGTCCGTGTAGACTATCGATCTCTCTCCGCATAAGTAATGCCTCCATATCTTTAAGGCAATACTACACCGCAAGCTCCAAATCGCATGTGAGGATAATTGACCTCATGTGGCCTCACCGCCGGGATGCGTAAGCCACAACCTTCCTTCTTGCATCAAGACACAACCCAAACCCAGATGTGATGCATCGCGAAGACATCAGAAATTCCTTACCACCTCAAAGTTGAATCGTAACCTGAGCTTCGGTCAAAATCTTCTTCAACTTGTCGAAGCTCTCCGTTGCTTCTCACCAAATAAACGAAACTCCCTTTCTCAATAATTTGGTCATCGGTCGCAATTAACGAAACCTCTACAAATCTTCTTGTAGTATCCTCGCCAACCCCGTAAAACTCCGAATCTCCGCATCGACTTAGGCGGCTTCCAATCCAAAACCGCTTCTACCTTATGGGTCCACTCTAATCCCTCACCGACACTACATGACCCAAGAATGTCACCTCCCGAGCCGTAACTCGATTCATCGAACTTCAGACATGAAATGCTTTCTCCCTTAGAATCTGCAATACCACCCGTAAATGAGCATCATGCTCTTCCTCACCCTTGAGTATACCAAGATGTCGCCGATAAAACTACCACGAATCGATCTAGGTAATCTTTGTTGGAACACCCTATTCATCGATCCATGAAAGTCGCGGCGTTAGTCAACCCGAACGGCATAACTAGGAACTCAAAATGCCCATACCGAGTACGTAAATGTCGCCTTACGATATCCGCCTCTTTTACCTTCAATCGGTGATACCTGCATCTTAGGTCGATCTTTGAGAAAACCGACGCCTTCTTCACCGATCAAACAAGTCATCTATCCGAGGCAAGGATACTTGTTTTAATCGTCACTTATTCAATATGTAGTCTATGCACATCCGCATAGTACCGCTTTCTTCTTTACAAAGAGTACCTGCGCTCCCCATGGTGAAATGCTTGGCCTAATAAAGCCTCGGTCCAACAATTCCTCAGATATGAGCCTTAAGCTCCACTAACTCCTTAGGTGCCATCTCAGACGGAGCAATGGATACGTGCGCTCCTGCAATGATCTATCCGAACTCTACCTCCCGATCCGGTGGCAAACCCTAAGCTCCTCAGAAACACATCCACAAATTCCTAATCGTCCAACTGCCTCCACAGCAGACTTCTTAGTCTCCAAGGCATACACATGAACCACATACGCTTCACAAATTCTTCCCGACCATTTTCTCACTTTCGAGAGCAGATACCACATTGGATGATAGTTTCTCCTATTACCGATCGTAACCACTTCATCACCTCACCGTGTTTCAGAACCATGCGCTTAGTCACAGCAATCCAACTTCACCGATACTTACCCACCAGTCCATTCCGAGAATTAGATCGAACTCCCGAATGGCGCTCCATCGATCGACCTCAAATACTACCCCTTGAGTTCTAGGGTACCTCTCTAAACAGCTTTATCTACTACTACAGAGTGACCTAGAGGGCTAATCACACCATATCGCCTAGAAGATATCTCGAGTCTAAATCCATTATCTCTACTATACTATCGGCAACATAAGAGTGCGTAGAACCCACATCAATTAAAGCAAGATAAGGAGAACCAAAATCAAAACGCATCGTTATGACGTCGGTGCCTCGCCTCTTCTTGTGCCTCGCAAAGATATACCAATCCAGCCGTTCGCCTCGAACTACACTCGCACCTCGCCGGTGCTCCACGGCCCCACCGTAACTATTACCCCTCTCGCCATTACCTCGGCCCCTCTGCGGGGTCCATTGTTTCAGATCGACATTACCGATTCTCCGATCAATTCTAGCTAACTTACGCGGACAATTCCCTCACTTGTGGTCCAAATGAGCCACACTCAAAATGACCTCGCCATCGGTCCAACATCCTCCCAGTGAGCCTTTCCACAGTTACATCTGGGCGGTCCCCGCCTAGCAAAGAACAAACCTACCTGATCGATTCGCCCACTCGGTCTAGCCCTTTTCTCATTGACACCGATGACCCGTAAGATCCAAAACTCCTTTGTAACGATTTCTATCCATACCGCCTCACGACTCTTTAATGCCCTCGCAACCTTCGCTTTTCAACTAGAATCTGAATTCACGCCCTCCGGGCGCAATTATCAACCTTAGTTCGTCTCGCAGCCATCCTCGAAATGAACACACCTCTCATGCTCAAGAGCCACCATACCCCGCATACCGACTCAAACCTCGTAAACTCGCCAGACCGGCTACGATTTGCTCCCCAGACTAACCTCAAAAATGCTTTCCTCTCGCTTCATTTATGTAGTTAGCTCAACGTATTTTTCCGATAAGCGGCTCAAAATAGTCCCATGTCGATCTTCCATTGCAATATTGCCACGGACCGTGAGCCACCACCGGTATGACTCATCCCTAGAAGTGATACGATCCCTTCAACTTTTCTTCCGCGGTCGTCTAGATCATCCATGATCCGCCTGTCGCTTCCCACCAATACTCAAGAAGGCTGGAGCAACACCCGAGACACCCGAAAGAACTCAAATTTATTTGTTCAAGTCGCCAGCACGATTTCCTAGCTCCTACGCTCCACCTACTCTAGCTACCCTTTCTAAAACCCGCAAAGATCGCTCAGTGACATCGTGATCATCGCCAAGATGCCTCGAACTCACCACCTCCACTGGTGGTGGAACTGTTACCTCATTCTCTCGAACCTCGCCTGTAACCTACGGCTCAAAAAATCATCCCATCGCGACCACGCCCACGACCACGCCCACCTCTGTACTCATGACTAAATCTCGTCCGATTAAAGAATTTTATGTATTAGTCATTATTCCACTATTTTTAAAGCAAAGTTTTATGAATATTAAAGAGACTTTGTTTTCATGAGTCCACGTAATCCTATCGGGCCAGTCTCTAAAGTAATCTTACTATCACTAGCCATTCAATCATATCAATTAATATCACAACCAATAGTACGGGTACTTACTCGGCTGATCGGGTGTCGAGACTCGTGTCATGCCTTTCAAACCATACTTTAAAATGTAATACTTAAAATAATAGTTTTAAAACATTTTGGGCCTCTGCCCACAAATTAGCTTTTAAACTTGGCTCGATATTAAATGTAACACCCCAAACCCGACAAGACACCACGTCCGAATCTGGTATGTTACGGAAACATGTTTGTGAGAGGTTAAATTTTTCGTTAAAAGCCGAGTGAAAACACAAAGGTATTTTGAAGACAATTTGAGTAGACTTGTTTGATATCGATGGTGTATTTGAAACCCGAGATTTTGAAATCTTAACTGAATGTGTGGTTAAACGAGTTTAAACCATTTAAACCTTAATAGTTTCTTAGTGTTACTTAAAACCTTTTAGACTTAGGAGTAATACAAGTTTGATTTGAAAATCATTTGAATTTGCTTACTATAAAGACATAGTGTGATACCCGATGGTATGGTTTAAAAACACATTATGTTATAATTTTGAAATCATTATCTTTCCAAGTTTTAGAAAAATTCATACCAACTTGTTTTGTTAAGGCATATTAAAAATCTAATTAAAACATAAACATCACAAAACATAAATTAAAGGCCTTTTACAAATCCAATATAAAACCCAAGTAAAGTAAATAAGCTAAAGTACCCAAATTCAATAGTCCGAGCAACACTTTTATTAAAGCATGGCATGTGCACCCCGAGTCCATCCCGGCCCATGTCCGCTTCACGAGTCACCGAAATGTCAAAGGAGAGGGTGAGTCGAGTGACTCAGTGTGTAAATCCCGCCTCCCAAGAACAACATGCTAACACACATCATACAAAGCAACATAATTAATGCAACCCGATCCTAACCATCCATATCGCTTTTCTACCTCGTGGTACCAAACCACCGGTGGTGCTAAACCACCGTGACCTAGAGTCACAATGTGTTACCAAAACACCGTGTCCCAAAGACACAATATCCGCCAATGTGGTACCAAACCACCGTGTCCCAAAGACACAATTGTGCTACTAAAGCACGGTGACCGAAGTCACAAATCCAATGATGGGGCCAACCCATCGTGTGATACCCAATCACTAGCAGACGATCCCATATCTCATGGGCCAACCCACTAGTGGTTAAACCACGTGGACAAGTCGCAATGAGGTGCCAAACCTCCGTGTCCCAAAGACACAATTGTGCTACTAAAGCATCGTGACCGTAGTCACAAATGCTGATGGGGCCAACCCATTGTGTGATACCAAATCACAAGGCCAATCCCATATCTCACAAGTGGGGCCAACCCACGGTGGTGTAAACCACAGGACGAGACGCCGAGGTACCAAACCTCCGAGGTGCTAAACCTCCGTGACCCAAAGTCACAAAGTGTGTTACCAAAACACCGGTGCTCACAAGACAAAATATCACCGCCCTCCACTCGTATCACCCATCAACATACCACACTCATGTAATCATGCATATCATATAATCATGCATATCATGCTAATATGTCTAATCTCATATCCCATGTCACATATATCCACGACCATGGTATCATATAGATCATCAAGAACTCATAATAATAATATCGACCTACCCGAGTCCGTAATCATACCCATTAGGGTATCATATCAATCATCACTATTTCATTAATCATCACACAAAGTTATCAATCATATTACTAAATGTAGTGTGTTAGTTTACACACCGGTAAATACGAAGTCTAGAATCCAACGAAAATGATCTAAGTCCTCGATTACTAGATCCTTTTAAGATGATTTGGTTTCCTACCAAACCGAATCACCCAATGATTCTCCTTAGCAATCGGCTACACCATAAAAGATGAACAAGCTAATCTTTTGTTACCTTTGCCTTAATCGAACCTAAAAGATTGAAATAATAACAATACCATGTACTTACCCCTACTTACCAATAGATTAATAAAGAATAACGATTCCTTGCTTGCTTTCACACTCCAAAGACCCTATAACAAAGAGATTAGAATCCTTCCAAAGATGACCCTTTTCTACCCTTAATCAACCAACCTTGACAAAGTATAAGGAGAGAAAGGAGATGACCATTCGCCAAGGACTTACCAATTCCAACCAATGGAAGGAAGGCCTCCAAACACCACTGATACTCGGCCAAGACAACCACTAGAAGAGGGGATAGATTCAGCCAACACCTTGATCAAAAGAAGGAAAGAATTCGGCCAACCAAAACACTAAGAGAAGGGAGGTATTCCGCTTAAAACTCAGAAGTACAACAGAGGAAAATGGTTTAAGAGATGAGAAGGAATCGCCAACAAATGAGAAGGGTTCGGCTTGAGTGCTTAACACCCCTACTTTCTAGCTTTGTACAATTAAAGAAAGAGGAAGAAAATGTGAGAAGAAGGGATATAGGTTTCGCCACACAATTGAAAAAGAAAAAGTGATGAATGAGCACATTCGGCTATCAAGGAGTTTGAAGAAAATAAAACAAATTCTAACAACTAGGCTTTGACTTCACGAAGGAAAGATGGAGGAATTTACTTGGAAAGTTTCGACTTGCTTTTGAGAGAAGAAGAATTTCGGTTTACAAAAGAAGAAATGGGAAAAGGAAATATTTTTTTTAGAGGCTTGAGTTTTGCCCAATAGATGAAAGAAAGAACAACAATGAGAGAATTTCTACAAAGGAAATTGGTTTGTTTTTTGACAAAAGAGAGGACTTTAGCTTACCAAAATGACCAAAAATGCACCAAAGATGCAAAGGCATACTCGGCCTTCCCTCTCCCACACTAAGCCGCCACTTTCCCTCCAACTCCCCTAAATTTCGCCACAATCCCCAAAGCTCCCATTCACTCATTTGAAATGAGTGGACCAAGTCCTCCTCCACACTTTGCTCTCCACCATCCAAGTCACCACTTGACCAAGTCCAAGGTGGAGTTTAAATCACCCACAACTCCTCCCTCCTATGCCGCCTAAAATAAGTGACAAAAGGGACTCACTGCTTGAACTCTGGACCTCCCTCACATGTGGATGACGCCACACCAAGCTCCTCCCTTGCCACTCGCCACTCTTCACTTGTGCAATAAAATACCAAAGAAAACCCTTATACCCTAGCTCCAACAGCTCCCTTGACTTGACACCCAAAAACAAAAATTTTCCCATTCACTGTGCACACTCCTAGGCTACAATTAAGCCCCTAAAACACCAAATAGCAACACAAAGACACTAAACACATGCAATAACATGCAAGAACAAAATAGCCCCTAACCCGGATATTACAGGATAATTGTAATGACGACTTAGGGCCTAGTCGGAATAGTCATGCGAGACCACAAATCTAAAGTAGAAACATGAGTTTTATGATTTCTATGAGGCTTATGAGGTGATTTCATGATTGTGTAAAAATCTCGAAAAGAAATTTTATTAATTAGTGAATAAATTGCCCATTACGACTAAATTGCAAATATTATAAAATATGATATTCTAGAAGGTTTAAGTATGAAAAAATTATTAGAAGTCCTTATTTAACAAATAGACCATTATATAAAGATGGACGAAAATGGACATGGGAAGGAAAAATCTCAAGAAAGGATCATTAAGGGTATTTTAGTTATTTGGTTAATAAAAGAATTAAAAGGGAAAAAGAAGCAAAAATCATGTCCATCTTCTTTCCCCTTGGCTAAAAATCACAAGAGCACCATAGCTAGGGTTTCTTCAACTATCAAGCCTGATAGTAAATGCATCTTAGCCCCGTTTTAATGTTCTTCATATTTTTTGAGGCCCTCGTAGCTCGGTTTAGCTATTTCTAGCTATATTTTAAGCTAGGGTTTATGTTCAAAAATTTACCCATGTATGACATGCATGTATTTTGATGTTTTATGGAAGAATATGAAAGTTTTATGTATGATAAACATCTTTTTCTAAGTGATTTTCATGAAAAATACATGAAAAGGACTAAATTGTGAAAGTTGAAAAAATGGTCATACATGATGAAATAGTGGAAATTGAAGGTTACTATAGTTGAGAATATGATTTGGCTAGTCTTGAAATGCAAGAAAGTTGAATAAAAAATTATTTTACGAGCCTAGAGGTAAAAATGTAATTATGTAAAAGTTTAGGGGGCAAAATTATAATTTTGCCAAATTATGAATTATGAGTCGATTTAGTCAATGCATGTATTTAACAAGTGAAATTATTATTATAGATCAAGAAACATGAAGCTTGGATCGAAACTAAGGCAAGAACAAAATTGAGGACTAAATCGAGCATCGATACCCATTTTGAGAATCAAGGTAAATTTGTATGAAGTTAAAGTTTCCTAATGTTCGATATTTGAAACCACTTAATATTACGATAATGTATGATATAGCTATGAAAATGGAGTGACATAGCCTCAATGAGCAAATGGAGAAAATAAGATAATTGAAACTCCAGATAAAGATTCAGAATAATGAAGGATACTCATGTTATAGCATTGAATAAAGGAGATCCCGTGTAAGACCATGTCTGGGACATGTCATCGACATCTATGTATGATCTCGTATAAGACCATGTCTAGGACATGACATCGATGTCGATCTATAAGATTTTTGTGTAAGACCATATCTGGGATATGGCATCGGCATCAAAGGATGATTCCATGTAAGACCATATCTGGGATATGGCGTTGGCATTGAGATTTATGCATGACGAGTTTGAATATCTTACGATAATCTGATAAATTCATGGGCAAAATAGCTAAGTATGTAAAATGGTATAGAGCCCAAACTATTTATGGATGACCTTGAGTTTCATTCAGGTTGTGAATGATGAAGTTTTGGGTTTATGCTCATGATATTATATATGCTAAGTTATGTGATAAGTGATACAGGTACCATGAGAAAATACAAGTTATAAACACTTGAAAAACCTAAATTTGTACATATTTTAACCCTATAATTGGCTTATTTTTGGATGAATTTTCATTATATTTGATGAATTCGATGCCCCTAATCCCTTAATTTCATGTTTTACACTTAGAAGAGCTTAGGGAGTCGAAAAGAACAAGAAACGAGCCAAAACGGGACAAAATGGGCCTACCTTAGGAATCAACACGGCCTGGGCTACCAAACATGACCGTGTGATGTGAGCAGGATCAAACACGGCCTAGATCAATGTACATGGAAGACCACACGACCGTGTATAGCGAGCGAAGCGAGCACGGTCTAAGGAGTCGAACACAGGCATGTCACATGGGCGTGTCCCGACCGTATCAAAGTTTAATTCTATTCGGAATAGGCTACTTGTGGGCTAAGAGAGGTGTTCCAAAGCCTATATAAACACTCTAGGGGGCAACTAAAGGGGGATGCCGAATAGAAGGTAGAAAATACTCGAAGACAACCGTTGGGAGTAGCTCGGAAGAAGGATCTCCATCAAGACTGAAGATCTCCCATCATGTTCTTTAGGAGTTTTTGGGTTTTCTTATGTTTTGTTGTTTTCCTTATTTAAGATGCTCCCCCACATTAGTATGAACTAAATCCATTAGATACCTAAGGGGATGAAACCTAAGACAGATGTTATTATTATTTGATTTATAAGATAAATACTTGTACTTATTATTAATTGTGAGTTATTATTCTTGTTTTGATAATTCAAGTTATTGATTCAAGTCGAATGTGCTTATTCAGTGGATCAAAAGTCCCTGTTTAAGAGTAGATCAACACAATTAAGCGGAGTTGATTGCAACCCTAGAAATAGGGCGACAAAAATCTACCAGATTAGAGTCAAATCTAATAAGGGAATCTATAGATCGAGTTAATGCGACAATAGGGGTATTAATTAGAAAGAAATTTCAATTAATCAACCTAAAGTTAGTTGTTTTTAGTCTTGAAAGAGATATTAGCATAAATCAGGGATTTCTACGAATTAAGTCAAGTGAATAAATCATATGAATCAAAAGTAATAAGTGAAGTCTATGTGGATTCTTCCTTAGATATTGCCTATCTCATATAAGTTGTCTAAAAGTATTTTCCTAATTCTTTCGTTGTCGTTTTTAATTAAGTTTTTAGTTTAAAAGAAATCACTTCAATTCTTAGGCTAGATAATAAAAGGATAGTAATTACTAGTACTCTTGGTCCTAGTGGATACGATATTACCGGTCTTAACATAACTATACTATAAACGATAGGTGCACTTGCCTTTATTGTGATCGTAGTTAGTTTAGGAACACTAAATTTTTATTACTTTAGTCATTTTTACTTTATTTGAAATTTATTTATTTTTTATTATTCTCTTTACTAATTTTTCTTTCCTTTTATTTGCTTCAGGCAGGTAACTCTAGTTTATGACTAGAAGGAACCTGTCAGGACCATAACTTTTTAATAGTGATATAGAAGGTACCACTCGCAGAAATCGAAGAGAAATAAGGTGAAGCCTACAATACATACAAGAAGAGTAAGAGGACGATACTAATAATACTGAAAAGATGGCTGATAATAATCCGCTACCTCATGTGGTTGCTGCAAACCCGGTGAATCAAAATCCTGCTCCTCGTACTTTGTATGATTATGCTAAACCTAATTTAATAGGAACTGAATCAAGTATTGTTAGACCTGCTATTGCTGCAAATAATTTTGAACTGAAACATAACACTATTCAGATGATTCAGCAATTTGTTCAGTTTGATGGTTTGCAGGATGAGGATCCAAACAATCACTTGGCAAATTTTCTGAAATTCGGTGACACTTTCAAAATAAATGGCATTTCTGAAGATGCCATTCGCCTTCGGTTGTTTCCCTTCTCGTTGAGGAATAAAGCCAAACAGTGGTTGAACTCATTACCACGAGGATCAATCAATACATAGGAACAAATGACCGAAAAATTTTTACTTAAATACTTTTCGCTAGCTAAAATGGCTAAGTTGAGGAATGATATCTCTTCTTTTGTGTAGATAGATTTAGAAACACTTTACGATGCATGGGAGAGATACAAGGATTTACTAAGAAGGTGCCCTCACCATGGGTTACCTTTGTGGCTACAGGTTCAAACATTTTACAATGTTGTGAACCCCTCAACTAGGCAGCTAATTGATTCAGCCGCTGGTGGAACCCTAAACAACGAGACCCCTAAAGTGGCTTATGAGTTCATAGAGGAGTTGGCACTGAATAACTATCAGTGGCAAGTTATGAGGACAAAGCCAAAAAAGCCTCCAATGTTTTCAACCTCGACACAGTGACCATGCTATCAAACCATGTAGAACTATTAAATAAAAAGATTGACGGTTTGTGTGGTTCTTCGCAGGTACATCTAGTGATGCAGTGCGATACATACGGAGGAGGGACGAACAATACAGAATACCCACCCTACAACCCTGGCATAGAAAATGAATAGATGAACTATATGGGTAACAATTCAAAACCTCTAAATAACCCTTATAGTAACACTTACAATCCAGGTTGGAGGAACCACCGAAATTTTTCATGGGGTGGCCAAGGAAATCAGAGACAACAACCCCCTCCAGGCTTTCAACAACAACCCTACCCATAAGAGAAAAAGCTGAATCTTGAAGAGATGCTAGCAAAGTTTATTTCGGTGTTAGAGACTCATTTTCAGAATATCGAAACGACATTGAAAAATCAGCAAACATTAATTCAAGGGCTTAAAAATAAAATTGGACAGCTGACCAAGTTAGTTTCCGAAAGGCAATCAGGTAATTTACCTAGTAGCACCGAATCCAATCCAAAAGAGAATGTGAAGACAGTTACACTAAGGAGTGGGAAGGTATTGGTTGAAGCTGAAAAGAAGATTCCACAAGAAACTGATATGAAAAAAGTGAGGAAGTAAATGAGAATGTAACACCAATACTTAAAGAATATAAACCACCGATCCCATATCCGGCAAAGTTGAAGAAAGACTGCATAGACGCACAATATGGTAAATTTCTTAAACTTTTTAAACAATTACATATTAACTTACCTTTTGTTTAAGCTATTTCACAGATGCCAACATACGCAAAATTCTTAAAAGAGCTTTTGAAAAATAAAAGGAAGTTTGAAGAGCTATCAACCGTGGAACTTAACGAGGAATGTTCAACTATTCTCCAAAATAAGCTACCAACCAAATTGAAAGATCCAGGAAGTTTCATTATTCCATGTTTAATTGGTAGTTTAAATATTGAGAAAGTACTAGCTGATTTAGGTGCAAGTATTAATTTAATGTCTTATAAAATGTTCAAGTAGCTTGGTCTTAGGGAACCAAAACCCACTAGGATGAGTATTCAATTAGCTGAAAGATCTATTAAATATCCTAGGGGAATTATTGAAGATATTATGGTAAAAGTTGATAAACATTTATTCCCTGTTGATTTTATTGTGCTTGACATGGATGAGGACGTTGAGGTGCCTTTAATTTTAGGGCGCCCCTTTTTAGCTACTGCTAGGGCTATTATTGATGTAGGCAATGGTAAACTTGTGCTAATGGTAGGTGACGAGGAGTTTATTTTTAAAATTTATAATGCTATGCAATATTCTAGAGATCAAGATGATTCTTGTTATTTTATTGATGCTATTGATCATTTTATTCAAGACTCTTTTCAGGAAATCATGCATGAAGACACGTTGGAACTGTGTCTTACCCAAGGTGAGTGGGCAGACAACAATACTGATGAGATGGGGGAGATAAAAAGTGAGTTAATTTACAAAACTTCTTCCCCAAGACAAAAAAAAAAGTATGAGGGCATTGAAACAAATGACGAACTAAAACAAAAACCTCTATTGAAGAACCTCCCAAATTAGAATTGAAACAATTACCAAACCACTTAGAGTATGCATTCCTTGGAGATAATTCTACACTACTGGTAATCATTTCTTCAGAATTAGAACCTAATGAGAATAATGAGCTACTAGAGGTATTAAAAGAGCATAAAATAGCCATAGCTTGGAAAATTTCTGACATTAAAGGGATAAGTCCATCATTTTGCACCCACAAAATTTTAATGGAAGATGAATATAAACCATGTGTGCAACCTCAAAGACGATTGAATTCAAACATGAAGGAAGTTGTTAAAGCTGAGGTAATTAAGCTTCTAGATGCTAGAGTTATTTATCCTATTTCTGGTAGTACTTGGGTAAGTCCTGTGCAGGTTGTTCCAAAGAAGGGAGGCATGACTGTTGTAGCCAACGAAAAGAATGAATTGATTCCAACAAGAACAATCACATGTTGGAGAGTCTGTAATGAATATAGGAAGTTGAACGATGCCACGAGAAAAGATCACTTTCCTTTACCCTTCATTGATTAGATGTTAGAAAGATTATCTGGGCATATGTACTATTGCTTCCTAGACGGACTCTTTGGCTACTTCCAAATCCCAATAGCTCCTGAGGATCAAGAAAAGACAACATTTACATGTCCATATGATATGTTTGCTTATCGTAGCCTGCTACTTTTCAGCGCTACATGCTATCCATCTTTGATGAACTTGTGGAAGATATTATGGAGGTATTCATGGACGATTTTTTGGTATTTGGTAATTCTTTCCATCTTTGCCTTAAAAATTTAAAAGAGTTCTAATGAGATGCGAGGAAACAAACCTTGTGCTTAATTGGGAAAAGTGTCACTTTATGGTTCGAGAAGGGATTGTGTTAGGTCACAAAATTTCTAGAAAAGGGATTGAGGTTGATAAAGCAAAAAGTTGAAACCATAGAAAAATTACCTCCTCCTAGTTTAGTTAAGGCTATTAGAAGCTTTTTAGGACATGCTAGATTTTATAGAAGATTTATTAAAGATTTTTCTAAAATAGCTAAGCCTTTAACAAAATTACTAAAAAAAGATGTACCTTTCAATTTTGATCAAGAATGTTTAGATGCATTTAATATCCTTAAAGATAAATTAATAAATGCTCCAATTATAATTGCACCTGATTGGAATTTACCCTTTGAACTAATGTGTGATGCGAGTAATTTTGTAGTAGGTGTAGTTTTGGGACAACGAAAAGACAAGCACTTTTAGCCGATTTATTATGCTAGCAAGACATTAACGGCCGCACAAGAAACTTACACCACCACAAAAAAGAGTTGTTTGTTGTGGTTTTTGCATTTGATAAATTTAGATAGTATTTGATATTATCTAAATTGTCGTTTACACTGAACACCCAGCTCTTCGTTATCTTTTAACTAAATCTGATGCAAAACCTCGACTCATAAGATGGATTTTACTCTTACAGGAATTTGATTTGGAAATTCAGGATAAGAAAGGAGCTAAAAATCTCATGGCAGACCATCTTTCTAGGCTTGAAAATCCACATATCAAAGAACTCGACGAGAGTGAGATAAACGAATCGTTTCCTGAAGAACAACTCTTTGCTATCACTGACTTCAAGGTACTTGGTTTGCAGATATCGCAAATTATTTAGCTACTAACATCCTACCAAAAGGGTTAACACACCATTAAAAAAAGCGATTCTTTTCTGATGTGAAAAACTATTTTTGGGAGGACCCTTTTCTTTTTCGTATATGTGCAGATCAAGTAATTCGAAGATGTGTTATAAAGGCAGAAGAAACAAAATCCTATAACATTGCCATTCAAGACCAACAGGAGGACATTACAGTGGGATTAGGACAGCACATAAAACGCTCGAATCAGGTTTTTATTGGCCAAATATGTTCAAGGACGCTAACAGGTATGTTACTTCATGTGATAGATGCTAGAGAACAGGAAATATCTCAAAATGCAACGAAATGCCTCAAACATATATGCTATCATGTGAAATATTTGATGTATGGGGTATTGATTTCATGGGCCCATTCCCTAGCTCATTCGGGATAATACATCTTAGTAGCAGTTGGTTATATGTCAAAATGGGTGGAAGCTCAAGCTCTACCTACTAAGGATGCTAGAGTGGTAGTGAGATTTCTTAAGAAACTCTTCTCTCAATTTGGAACACCCAGAGCAACTATCAGTGATAGGGGTACTCATTTTTGTAATACTCAATTTGATAAAGTCTTAAAAAATATGGAGTACACCACAAAACGACTACCCTTTATCACCCTCAAACTAGTGGACAAGTTGAAGTAGCAAATCGAGAGCTTAAGCGTATTCTAAAGAAAATAGTAGAATCAAATAGGAATGATTGGGCATTAAAAGTAGATGATTCTTTATAGGCCTACAGAACTGCTTTTAAAACTCCCATAGGAACATCCCTATAGAGACTCGTCTACGGAAAGAGTTGTCATCTGCCATTTGAATTAGAGCTCAAAGCTTTTGGGGCGATAAAATTCCTAACCTATTCTTAAACTTATAGGTGAGAAAAGATTGATGCAGTTGAACGAGCTAGATGAGTGGCGAGCTAATGCCTACAAGAACTCACATTTATACAAGGAAGCAACAAAGCGATGCCATGATGCTCGTTTGAAGAAACCGAAGCATTTTGAGGTTGGAGACCTTGTTCTACTATATAATTCAAAGCTCAAATTGTTTCTTAGAAAGCTGAAGTCAAGATGGTCAGGACCATTCGTAATCATAACTATTTTTCTCTATGGCACAATCGAGGTAACTCATCCAAATTATGGAACATTCAAGGTAAATGGTCAGCGACTTAAAATATATAATGGTGAAGATTTTAGAGAGATGAGAGAGGAGCTTCAGCTCCGTGAACCTTCATATAAAGATGAAAATAGGGTAAGTTTAGCTTAAGACTTTAAACAAGCGCTTCTTGAGAGGCAACCCGAGCACTAACCTCACTAACATTCATATTTTTTATTTTAGCATCTAACTTAGAACTAACCAATCTATTAGGAGCAGAATTTCCTACCCACACGGCCTGGCACATGGGCATGGTCGTGGTCATGTGGACACCATGGGACGGGACATCGGCATGGTGGAGACCGTGTAGACAAGGAAAAAAACTTTTCCCAACACAGGTTACGATAAAACACCACGGCCATATGATGCGGTCGTGGTCAAAACTGACTAAAAAACACGGGATGAGATAAAAGGGACACGGCCGTGCGATGTAGCCATGGTCAATACTAAGTAAACAACACAGGCGTGCGACACACCCGTGCCCAGAAGTCGTGGTTGAAACTAAAAGAATCACACGGACGTAGGACACGCCCGTGCTTATAGGTCGTGATCGATACTGACTAATTACCACAGGCGTGTGACCCTAAACAAGGGCATGGGAGAAATGAATAAGCTATATCACGGTGTGTGATGAGACTGTGTGACCTAACATGCCCAGGGGACACGGGCGTGGGACAAGGATAAGACGCGCCCTAATTCAAAATTGAAGAAACACACGGGCTAAATAGTAGGCAAACAACAGTGGGCCTTGACCATGTGCCCTAATTTCTATTTAAACCAACCCAATGTTCATCTTCCCCCCCAAATCCCCCTCTTAAAAACCCTAACCACTCTCTACCCTCTCTACTCACTTTCCCCATTCCTGCCACCACCATCAACTTCCCCTCCACCCTTTCCGTTCCCTTTCTCCCATTTTTCCTCATTTTTCCCTTCCCTTTTCCTCTTTCCTCTTTCTTCTCCACGCGTACCAGTCCGTAGACCACGCCCATGCCCACCGCCACAACCGAGCCATAATTTCAACACCCTATCGGTTCACCTTTCTACACCATTATTACTTATTTCTTTCATCTTTAATTATTTATTTGATATTATTCATCTCTCATATTATTATCTTCATTTTTTTACTATTACCTTAGTTCTTTTGATAGTTAGTTAGTTTGAACATATTAGTTTGATACTAATGGTTAATCTTGTTAACTCGTACTAATTGATAATCTGATCTCACTATTATAGGTTTTATTTAGGAATACTAGGATAGTATGTTTTTGGCTGGCAATGATACCTTCTTCATTAAAAATATTTGGCTTTTTCAGGTATGTAATAACTCCACCACGAGAGAAAAAAGACCACCGTTCCTGCTTCAAAAAAGCGAAAAGGTGCTGGTGGAACCTCCTCAAGTGCTTCTGCCAAAGTACGCCACCCATTCCTACATTTCCTTCGGAACCCCAAGAGGAGCTCTTTCGGTTACTTTGCGCACGACCCCTCAGGTGGGGAGGTACATTGATTAGGCTACTCTAGAGTAGGTCCAGCTAGCCGACGCGATTCGAGCACTACTATCCACCGACCCGTGGGGCAATTCTTTGATATCATCGAGCCTACATACCTAGAGCTCACTTTGGAGTTCTATTCCACATTCCACCTCCAGACAATCATGACGAACTTTGACGACTATGACACAATCCAATTTCGTCTCAGAGGCCTCGTATGTAAGCTGAGTGTCCCATAGTTCGGAGCTACTTTGGGACTTTACACTGAGGAGTTCATGGAGGAAGACGAATTTGAGGACCTCTCTTGCCACATTCACTTCTCTCCTTCCTGTTGGAGGAAACTTGCCCCCGCCTCGACTAATTATGACCCCATTCACTCCAAGGTGTCAGCTCTTGCCCCATCATTGAGGTACTTACATGATATCCTAGCTCATACTTTAACAGGTACACAAGAGAGCACCGGCATTATCAACACTCACGACACCTATTTTCTATGGTGCATGGCACACAGGCACGTTTTTGACTTAGCGTCCTTCATCACCCGCACCATTCAGCATCAGATAGAGTGGCACAGGAGAGGAGTCATCTCCATGGGCCCATACATCACGCGTCTGGCTCAATGTTTTTGGCTCCTCAACACTGCAGCTCAATCCTCCTCACTCACCCTTATCAGGCAGATGTCCCCTCAGGGCATTCAGACTATGCTTCCCATGAGCATGATTGAGCGCCAATGTGGGTTTGAGCCTCCCCAATACCGGCTATTGTAACCCACCGAGTAGGACGACGCAGAGGACATTATTGATGATGTCCCCCACAGTATGAGGCTCCACCATCTGCACCACCACCACCGCACCGACTAGTCCATGTGGCAGCTTCACTGACTGACATGTTTGAACATCTCACTCGATTCGAGCATTACTATACTCAATGATTTGATGGTATCGAGATGACTCTTCAGCAGATTTGTCAGCATTTTCACATATCACCGCCAGCCCCACCTCACGATCCATCTAGGGATAAGGACCTTTGAGTCCATTTTTTTATTTTTCTTTTTGTTTCCTTTATTTTATTTAAATTTTAAACTATTAAACTTTTACTCTTTATCTTCCTTGTTTTTAAATATTATTAATTATCTTAATTTTTCTTTATCTCTAGCTGTCTATTATTGAGTATTCATAATGAAACCCATTTAATAAAACCCCCTAAAACTTTATTGATGACTCCGCAGTTACAAAAGGTTAAAGTTGCTACTAAGGAACTGGAATATTCTCACCCACCTTCACCTCTGCTTAGTTCATCATGCTTTTCATGCTCTCCAATTCTACAATTTTCATCTTCTAAGGATTTCATCCATGCTTCAGGAAGTTTCACTTCTCTCCCTTTCTTATTATTCTTTTTACTATATTGTCATTAACTATCTTTGTACATTGAGATAATGTACATCTTAAGTGTGGGGAGATTAACTATAGTATTATTTAAAAATCCCTGAATTATGTCTTGTTCTTAAGTAACTTTCTCATATTACTATTAAAATGAAACTTCTATTGATTTATGATTTTTATTGATATGTTTTGAAGTAAGTCATAGGTAATTGTGCTTTGATGGTTTAAACTTTAAGATATTAGAGAATCAAGCATGATAAGTCTATTTTCAGAATTAAAAATTTGGTTAGGTTGTTTCCCTAAATTTAAATATTACTTTGAAGTTTGAAATTTGCAAGATTGACATCAAAAACCATAATTTTTGTGAGATTTTGAGCCTTTAGAGCATACACTTTTCGTGCTCACTTTATTGATTATGAGTGTGTCAACATTGATTTGTTATTCTAGAACTTGCTTCGATTATGCATGTCGAGACCACATATTTGATTTGATATACTGAGATGATAAAGGCACCTAGGATTTAACCCACTCACTCCACAAAAAGCCTACCTTCATAAGTAACCCCTAGTGAACTCCTTTGAATCCTAAAAAACCGTTTTTGATTTACCCTTAATATTAACCCAAAACTCACTCTTTTTGATTCATTAAGAATTTTCCCTATTCGAATTAGCCCCTTTTTTGTCGAGATTTGATTTGAGCAGTTGCCTAACTATGTTCTCTATTTCAGTTGTTAAGTTTTTTCTTATTATTGTAAATATTTATTTAAAAAAATAAGTGGAAATTCATAATTAGTTCTATATTATTTGTGCTTAAAAAAGTTAAATTCACATCTTTAGAAGAAGCTTGTGTTATTATGATAAGTTTTCAATTGATGTAATTATTCAGTATTAGTCTATTATTCTAGTTAGGTAATTTTTCAATTCAATCTTGATTTTAACCCTTTAATTTAGCCTTTATCCACACCTTTAACCCAAGCCTCATTACAACCCTTTTAAAAGACCTTTTGATTTGTGCATCATCTCATTTTATAGTAGTGGAGATTTGATTTTCATGCAAACCTATGGTAATAACTCTTCATGTTTGAATTTTGAGTGCTTTATCTTGAACCTTAAACACTTTGAGTGATTTTAATGAATCCTTAGTAAGACTGTCAATCCTTGTCGATTTTGAATTAGAGGTAATTATTTAGGTAAGGGGAAACACCTATGTTTTCGTGCTACAAAAATTTATGACTTAGATTGTTTGAATCTTTAAGACTTTTTTAGTTAAATTATCCATGTATGAATTATCCATGAATTATGATGAGGCGTTATTAATGAGAATTATGATTTGATGAAGTTTAATTTTAATTGTGAGTTGAAGATTTTGCTTGAGGACAAGCAAAGGCTTAAGTGTGGGGATATTTGATAAACCTAAATTTGTACATATTTTAAGCCTCATGCTTGGCTTATTTTTGGATGAATTTTCATTATATTTGATGAATTCAACGCTCCTAATCCCTCAATTTCATGTTTTACACTCAGGAGAGTCTAGGAGTCGAATATAATGAGAAACAGGCCAAAACGGGACAAAATGGGCCTACCTTAGGAATCAACATGGCTTGGGCTATCAAACACGGTTGTGTGATGTGAGCGAGATCAAACATGGCCTGGATCAACATACAGGAAGACCACACTATCGTGTATGGCAAGTAGAAGCGAGCACGGTCTTAGGAGTCGAACGCAGGCGTGTCATACGGGTGTGTCCCTACCGTATCAAAGTTGAATTCTATTCGAAATAGGGTACTTTTGAGCTAAGAAAGGTGTTTCAAAGCCTATATAAACACCCTAGGGGGCAACCTAAAGTGGGACGCCGAATAGAAGGTAGAAAATAGTCGAAGACAGCCACCGGGAGTAGCTCGAAAGACCAATCTCCATCAAGACTGAAGATCTCCCATCAAGTTCTTTAGGAGTTTTTGGGTTTTCTTATGTTTTGTTGTTTTCCTTATTTTAAGATGCTCCCCCCATTAAATGAACGAAATCCCTTAGATACCTAAGGGGATGAAACCTAAGACAGATCTTATTATTATTTGATTTATAAGATAAATACTTGTTCTTATTCTTATTTTGATAATTCAGGTTATTGATTCAAGTCGAATGTGCTTAATCATTGGAGCAAAAGTCCCTATTTAAGAGTAGATCAACACAATTAAGCAGAGTTGATTGCAACCTTAGAAATAGGGTGACGAAAATCTGTCGAATTAGAGTCAAATCTAATAAGGGAATCCATAGATCGAGTTGGTGCAACAATAGGGGTTTTAATTAGAAAGAAATTTTAATTAAGCAACCTAGAGTTAGTTGTTTTTAGTTTTGAAAGAGATATTAACATAAATCAAGGATTTCAACGGATTAAGTCAAGTGAATAAATCATATGAATCAAAAGTAATAAGTAAAGTCTAGATGGATTCTTCCTTAGGTATTGCCTATATTATATAAGTTGTCTGAAAGTATTTTCCTAATTCTTTCTTTGTCATTTTAAATTAATTTTTTAATTTAAAAGAAAACACTTCAATTCTTAGGTTAGATAATAAAAGGATAGTAATTACTAGTACACTTGGTCTTTGTGGATACGATATTACTGGTCTTACCATAACTATACTATAAATGATAGGTGCGCTTGCCTTTATTGTGATCGTAGCTAGTTTTAGACCACATCAACCCATAATGTGGCATGAGATGGGTAAGAATAAGTATGAGTAAGTATAGATGAGTATGCTTAAGCTTTTGAGACTTATGTTGTTATTGTTTCAATAGATGGATGAATTTAATGTGAGCAATTATGTTGTTTTAGAATTTCATGTAAACTTACTAAGCTATATGCTTAACCCTCTCTTTTTTCCCTCTTTCCTTATAGTTTCGCCAAGTTAGCTAGAGAATCATAGGACATCAGAGCTTGGATCACACTATCAACCGTTCTTTTAGTATAGTAAAGTTAATTCATTTTAAGTATGGCATGTATAGGGATTTATTATATTTGAAGGCCAAAAGGTTGGCTATTGATGTTTTACACTCATTTTGTAAAGGGCCATGGTCAATTGGCCAATATTGTCAATATTGTCAAGTTCATGTTAAATGAAATTAATGTCCATGCATGTAATTTAGAAAAAATATGGGTGGAATTAATGATAATTTAAGGATTATTAATAGTTTAATATTGCTATGTTATGTGCTACTTGTGATGAAATGAATGAGTTTATGTTTTAGGGTGGAAAAAAGTCTTAGAAAATAGCCTCTAGTTGTCCATTCGGGCAGACACACGGGAGTGTGTCTAGGCCATGTTCTTTTTAAGGGGTTACTGATGTCATAAATAGAATACCCCTAGTTTTCACACACAGGTGAGGACACAGGCGTGTGTCCGGCCGTGTGAAAACCCCTGTGGGTTCGAAATAAAAATAAATTCTACACGGGCTAGAGACATGGGCTTGTGAGATTACACTACCTACCCACATGGGCGTGTCCCAAGTCACACGGGCGTGTGACCCCTGTTTAGGCAAAAATTTTTAAGGAGTGTAAAAGTTTCCGGTTGAACTTTGAAACCTTCCAGATGTCTTTTTAAGGCCTCATAGGCCCAGGAAATGTATGTTATTAGTAGGAAAGAAAAGTTTTAAGATGAAACAAAATTTTATAGCCCGATATTACATGTTCAAGCAAGGTTAATCTTGGTAATGCCTCGTATCTGGTCCCAACGTCAGACACAGGTAAGGGGTGTTACATCTGCAGTATATGATTAAGCATGTGTGAAAGTTTCGTGAATTAATTTTGTTATTTGTGTGCTTAATTTGAGAAAACGATTTAATCACATAAAATGTAAAAATATCTTTCTAATTGAATAATGGCCGAGTTGACGTGTCTTTAAAAAGATGAGGTCCTTATGTGGTTATTTAGCCATTGAATGTTTAAAATGTCAAAATTGGACATATGATAGTGGAAATTTAATGTTAATAATAAAGGTTATTTTAGTAAATTGGAAATTACATGTTATTAATTAAAAAAAAGGCTAAAATAAGCCACCATGTTTATCTTTTCCACATAATCTTTAAAGAAAAAGAAGGAGTTTGAACTTTATTACATTCGACCATTACAAGTCTTAATTCAAAGTTAGTTTTTGTTCGGTTTTTGACAATTTTTATGTTTTTTCTAATTGTTGCTTTGTGTTCTTCAAAACCCATGCTTTAATTTTGTGAATTGATGATGATTTTGAAATGTGCCATTGATGAACACATGAGTTTTGTGATGTTTGATGATGAAATATGAAATATATGTGTTAGATTAACATGTTTTGTCTTTGGATTTTTAGTGAATTTGAGTAATTTGGACTAAATTGTGAAAATAATATTTTGAGGAACTAAATTATGAAATAAATGAAATGTATGGACTTGTATGAACTACATGAATATTTGGCCAAGCATGGGTGATATGAAATTATGTGTATTTTGTGATTTTATGAAATAAAGACTAAAATGTTAAAATGTGAAAATGTGGGGGCTAATTTGTAAATTGCCCTAAATATGTGTTTTTGGATTGAATTGAATGATTTGGTGAATAAATGGGTTAAAATTGAATATTTATAGATCAAGAACCGAAGAAAACGTATTTAGATCGAGAAAAGTCGAAAGTAATTGAATTGCCGAATCCATTAGTTTACTCGAATCCGAGGTAAGTTGATATACAAAGAAATGCATTTGAATTGAGTTTTTTATGCATCTATGAAATTTAGATTACGATGAATATAATCGAGATGTTATGTACATGAAAACCAAGGAAGTATTGACAAGGTATCAGTGTCCGAGAAGTCCCGTATGAACCTAGGAATAGATAGGATTACATATGTCATGACATAGGTTTCTGATATGTGATATCGTGTAAGACCACGTCTTGACATTGGCATCGATTTGAAATTTATGTGTAAGACCATGTCTGGGACATTGGCATCGTATTTGATTACGAGACAGTGGCATCGATATCCGAGTACATGTAAGACCACGTCTGGGACGTTGGCATTGTACGACTATTTCAAGCATTCTGAGTATCATATTTGATTTCGAACGGTTCAACGGGCAAGTCCGAGAAAAGAATGACTACGTGAATTGTATAATTGTCTCAGGTACGTTTGACATATATGCTTTGAATAGGCATGAAAGGTGAGTATATGTACATGGATGCAATGAGTAAAAGGTGATATATGTATGCTTGAGATATGATATGTTGGTAAGCAATAGTAATTCAATTGTACCAAAGAGAAATTTATGTGTTTGAAATGAAGATATGTTAATGAATTTGATTTGATATGCTTATAAATGATTATATGATAAGTTTATTTGTATATGGCTTACTAAGCTTTTGTAAGATTACTTTGTATGTGTTTGCTTTGTTTTATAGATCGTTGAATCTACGAAAGGCTTGGGAATCGTCAAGGATTATCACCACACTATCAATCTCTACTTTGGCAATTTTGAAAGTGTACATAGTTAAATATTGCATGTATAGGCTACTTGTTTTGGATTATGTTTGAGTTGTATATGTGATATGGCTAGATAACGAACTTGATAATAATGAGTAGCTCTTGTCAAATGATGCATAGTTTGGTGTGGTTTGATGGCTAATGTTTGAACTAATGTCTGGTCAGATTTATGGTAAGCTATTTGATGCAAAGTTGGTATATCATTGATGAGAAGATGTTATATTTTAGTGGTAAGTTGTGGATAATTTATGCTTAGAAATGCTTGTGAATTAGTTAAGCTAAATGGCATATAATATGTTGTAATGAAATGAACTTGAATAAGTTGAAAAGGATGACCATTTGGAATGTTTTTGGGTTGCCAATTGTGTTTGGTATAATGCTTGTATGTGCTTGTAGGGATAACCAAAGGTTTGGGTGGCATTTTGGCTTTGCAAATGGCCTATAATTGCCCACACGGTTGAGCACAGGGGCATGTGGCTCGATCGTGTTTTTCGTGGTTACATTTCAAAACAAGTCAGTTTCGACTATGAGCTGGACACACGGGCATATGGCTGACAGTGTGGTGCAAGTCAGTAGCGACCACGGATGAGGCACACGGGCATGTCCATGGCCGTGTGGACAAGTCAGTATGTATGCCCTGTTTCGACACAGCTTAGACACACGGGCATTTTTGAGGCCGTGGGAGGCACACGGCCTGCCCACACAAGCGTGTGACCTCTGTAACTTAGAAATAAATTTAAATTTCTAAGAATTTTTGTATGTGTTCGATTTAGTTTCGACCCTTTTCTAAAGCATGTTTAAGGTCTCGTAGACCTATTTAAGGGACACTTAAATTTGATTTTTTAAATTATATTATGAAATGCCCCTAAAAGGATCCGATTTGTCTGGTAATGCTTTTAACCCTAGACTGGCGATGGTTATGGGTTAGAGGTGTTACACCTACACTCCATGTGGGGTTTAGAACACCCACCCATCCCTACACTCCAAGTAGTACCGAATGCGGCACATATTCAATATATTGTAGCTGTGCTACCAGATAATAGGCTTAAAGCCTTTCAGTACACTTCCTCCAAATATCACCATCCCAACCCAACCCAATGCAAACATACAATTTGTCATGCTTTTATGCAACCATCAATCATACGTATACATATATATATACATATATATATATATCAGTAATCATGCATCACATACACTCATATCATACATTTAAGGGTCTAGGTAACGCTTACGGACCCTACAGTAGGTTCAAGTCGACTTGGATGACCTGCACAACCCTAGGAATAATTTCAGATAAATGGGCTCACACGCCCAAGTGGCTTGCCTGTGTGGGCCCACACCCCCATGTAGCCCACACAGTCTAAATTGGCCCTGGCCGTGTGGATCACACGGCCTGGCCCAAAATCCCACAGGCCCGTGTAGACTACTCGTGTGGGCCTACACGTCCGTGTGTCATACACGACCTACCTAGCCATCACACGACCGTGTCTTGCGCGCATGGCCTGGCCTCATCGATCACACACTTGAGTTATGGCACACGGCCTACCACACGGACAGCCACACGCCCGTGTGGCGTCGACAGTGGGGTTTTTGGCTTTCGTTGATACCCTAATTTCTACGTAATCGAGTCCACACCTAGTATGCTTGATGCTAAAACGAACCCTGAGCACTCCAGAACCTAAAAATTGTCATTCCACAACCCAATTTCTATAATATTAACAAAACCTAAATGGCATTGTAATGAGATGTTCATCCTTTAACTATCAAAACCCATACCTTCGATCGAAATGAGAATCTTATGCGCTTAACTCGTTGAGAGCGATGTTTGGTCCCTTGATTACTTCCTAGACATCAAAAGGAACCCCTCTTAGAAAGAATTCAAAAAAGCGTTTAGAAAAGCAAGCACTGGAACTTACAAACCTACAGTTAACGGATGAATGATATGGGGACGACGGAATACCGATTTAGTTATCAAAAAGAAAGCAAAAAGGAGGAAAAACAAAAGAATCGAGAAAGACAAAAATAGCTAAAGGAAATCAGCGAGAGAAGGGTAGGGGAGACGTCAGAGAGAAAGTGTAATATCCCGGGTTAGGGGCTATTTTATTATGGCTTTGTTTGCATGTGCCTAGTGTGCCATGTTGTTGTTTTGATGTTTTTGGGGCTTATTTGTAAGCTAGGTGCAAGCCTGAGTGGTAGGAAAAATCTTTGCTTTTAGGCTTAAGTGGGAGGAGCTGATGGAGCTGGGGTTTATAAATATTATTTGGTGAATTGTAGCATAAGAAATGAGCTGGTGGAGTGGCAGGATAGGCGCCACTTGAGGCTTGTGTGTGTGACGCCACTTGTAAGGGGAGATCCTATGTTCAAGCTGCAGAGTGCTCCTATTTTGCTCCCATTTTGACGGCATGGAGGGAGAAGTTGTAGGCGCTCAAACTCGCCTTAGACCAAGTCAAATGATTTGAATGGTGGGTGGAGAGTGATTTGTGGAGATGGACTAGTTCAAACTAGTTTGAAGTTGTGGCTTGGAGTGTTTGGGGAGTGATGGCGAATCTTGGGGAGATTTTGGGGAGTGGACGGCTTGGTGTGGGGAGTGGGAGTGCCAAATTCTTTTGGCATTTGAGTGCATTTTCTATCAAATTTGTTTAAGCCAAATTCTTCTTTTTGTCAAAAGCAAGTCGAAATTTCAAGGAGTTTTCTCCATTTTCTTCTTTTGGAACCAAGTCTCAAGCAACCATATCTTGCCGACTTTTCTTTTGGGCATCTAGCTGATTTTGTGCTTTTGCTTCCCTTGATCTCTTTTGTTGTCAAACTAGCCACCTTCCTCTCCTCACATTTTCATCCTTTTCTCCCAAAACACTTGTGCCAAAACTCACGCTTGCTTTTAAACCGAATTCTTCAATTGTTTTCTCCTTTTTTTGTGTGTCAAACCCTCTCAACTTGTTCTCTCAAACTTTCTTTTCTCCTCTCAAACCCTATTGTCAGTAGCCTCCATTTCTTCTCATCTCTATTCTTCCATCCTTTCATTCTAAGCCAAACGTAAGTGTGATTAACTCCAGGCGAATCCTCTCCTCCTTCTTATTTAAAGGGTTGGCCAAATCTCTCCCCTCTCCTAGTGGTTTTCTTGGCTGAATATTGGTATGGTGTAAATCTCTTCTAGCCTTGGTTCTAGTCGGGTTTAGAGGAGGGTAAGTGTTTGGCCGAATGGCCATTTCCCCTCTCCCTTGTTCTTGTTGATTTTGGCTAGTTAAGAGCCGATTTTGGGTTGGTTGAAAGGAGTTAATCTTTTGTTAATCATTGTGTTATAGGGCCTTTGGATTTTGGAAGCAAGCAAGATGAGTCTTCTTTCTCTGTTAATCGTTGGTAAGTGGTGGCAAGAGTTGATGTTATTAAGTCTATTCTCTTAGTTCTCGTTTAGTCAAAGTTGCAAAAGATTAATAATTCTTCTTAATAGGGTGTGCCGTTTGCTTAAGGAAGAACCATCGCTTGGTTCGGGATTTGGTAGGAAACCAAATCAAGTGTAAGGTAAGGGTTAAACGTTAACCCCTTTGGTTTATTTGGTTTTGGCCGAATGGTATAAGTGACTAATCTATGTTTGGACGATTTTAGGAGCAATGTAATCTAGGGACTTAGATCGGTCCGTTTGGATTAAAGCTTGTGTTTGAACAGGTGTGTAAACTAACACACTTTTTACTTAGTAATATGTTTAATAAACCTGATTGTCTATTAAGATCAAAACAGTATGATGATTGATATGGTACCCAATGGGGTATGTGCACGGATTCAGGTAAGTCTATTTCTGTGCGAGCTTTGTTAGTGATATATGATATCATGATTTATGATGTATGTGTTATGGGATACACTATGAAACCTGGTTAGCATAATTCGTATGACTTGCATGATTTGCATCAGTATGACAAGTTTGGGTGATATGAGAGAGGGGAAATATGATATCTCGTGTCTTTGGGACACCGAGGTTTGGCACCTCCTAGTGGTTTGGTACCACGATTGATTATTGTGACTTTGGGTCACCAGAGGTTTGGCACCTCAGCGTCTCGTCCCGGTGGCTTAACACCACAGTGGGTTGGCCCCACGGTTGATTTTACGGGATTGACGCTAGTGATTTGGTATCACACGATGGGTTGGCCCCATCATTTGATTCGTGACTGCGGTCACCAGTGATTTGGTATCACACTTGTGTCTTTGGGACACCAGAGGTTTGGCACCTCATAGCGACTTATCCATGTGGTTTAACACCACCGTGGGTTGGCCCCACTTTTGAGATACGGGATTGTCGCCAGTGATTTGGTATCACACGTGGGTTGGCCCCACAGATGGATTATTCGTGACTTTGGGTCACCAGTGGTTTGGCACCACATTGATGGATATCGTGACTTTAGGTCACCGGTGGTTTGGCACCACCAAAGTGGTTTGGTACCACACGGGTAGAAAAGGTGTTACGGATGGTTAGGATCGTGCATTAATTGTATTGCTTTGTTATGATGTGTGTTAGTATGTTGCATATACCGGGTGGGGGATTTATACACTGAGTCTTGCGACTCACCTTCTCCTTTGACATTTCATGAGACACTTAGTTGCGGACATGGAGCCTGGATGGACTCGAGGTGCTCATGCCATGAATAAATACGGATTTGCTCTGACTTTTAAAACTTGGTACTTTATTTTATTTATTTTCATTTGGGTTTTATGTTGATTGTAAAAGGCCTTTTAACTTCATGTTTTTGTTATTTACATGCTCGTATTGGATTTTAAATATGCCTTAACAAATTAATGGGTAAAATTTGGCTAAAACTTGGAAAGATAAGGTCTTCAAACTACAAAGCTTAATTGTTTTAAACTTTACCATCTGGTATCACCACTCGTAATTTAAGATGAACGAACTCGATGTTTTTCAAACTTAAGATTTTCCACCCTAAGTTCAGAATGTTTTTAAGCAACAAAAGAATCACTTGATTTCTAAATGATGCAAAATAGAAAAAAAAGGTTTTATCTATGGATTCAACTAAGTTTTTTTTAGTACCCAAGTTTTCAAAATGAAATAGGAGTTTTTAAATAATCATTTTTTTTACAAGTACAAAATATAGCAAAGTGTTTTGATCAAACTTTTAAACGAAAACCTATCCTCTCAAATACGATTTTCCCCGTAACATGCCAGATTCGGTCGTGGTGTATTGGTCGAGTTTGGGGTGTTACAATTATGGTATCAGAGCTAAGTTCAAAGGCTCGGTTGTGGGCCGAGGCCCAAAATGTTTTTTTTAAAGTTTGTTTTAAGTGTTGTGTTTTTTATGTGGTGTGAAAAAGGGCATGACATCGAGTCTCCGGCACCAATCCGCCCAGGTAAGTACCCCTTACTATTGCTTGTGATTTTGATGTTGATGAGATGTGATTGGGTGGTTAGCAATGGTGGATTACTGTAGAGAAACTAAAATTGATAGGATTCTGTGAACTCGCGAAAATAAAGCTTCTTTAATATTCATAAGACTTTGCTTTTAAAGACCGTGGAATAATTACGGATGCATAAAACTCCTAAATCAGATAAGTTGAGATTTAGTCATGAGTGCTCGAGGTGGACGTGGTCGTGGACGTGGACGTGGTAGGATGACAGTTTCTGAACCCGTAGGATCTGGTCAGGGGTCAGAGAATGAGATACCGTTACCGCCACCAGCTGGAGGTGGTGAGTTTCAAGATCAGACTGGGGATGATGCGTTGTCGCAGCGGCGTCGCGCGAGTTCGGAAAGGGTAGCCGGAGTAGGTGAAGCGCAGAGCTAGGAAATCATACTGAGCGACTGGGAAAATGGAGTGAGGTATTCCGAGGTGTTTCGGTGTTACTCAAAGACGCCGAGTATTGGCCGGAGGCGACAGAGTGGGTTATGGATGATTTAGACTGATCACGAGGAGAAGTCAAGGGCATAGTATCGCTTCTTGGGATGAGTAATACCGGTGGTGGCTCACGGTTCGGAGAAGGTCTTTGCAGCAGAGGATCTTACGGGATTATTTCAAGGTCGCTATCGAAAAAGTACATTGGAGCTAGCTACATCGACGCTGCAAATGAAAGGCATTTTTGAGGTTAGTTCGGGAAGTAAGTCCGGTTTGAGTACAAGGCCGAGTTCTTGAGGTCGAGTCGGTATGCTAGGGGCATTATGGCTACCGAACACGAGAGGTGTGTTCATTTCGAGGATGGTCCGAGAGATGAATTAAGGTTCTTGATTGCTCCACAGCAGAGCGTGAATTTTGTCCTGGTTGAGAAGGCTAAGGTAGTCGAGGGTGTTAAGGAGTCGGTTAGGCAAGGCATGGATAGAAACAGACATAAGAGGAGTTTTGGATCTTCTAGGTCATCAGGTAATCCTTAGAAAAGGGCTAGACAGAGTGGGCCGAATCAGTCTAGTAGGTTTGTTGTTGCTAGTCAGGGATCGCCGCAGTGTAACCGTTGTGGGAAATTTCATTGGGAGGTTGCTGGACCGGTGGAAAAGGGTGTTTCAAGTGTAGCTCTTTGGATCACCGTGTGAGGGACTGTCCGCGTAAGTTGGCTAGGATTCAGTCCGAGAGTCAGGGCCGTACTCAGTTTAGGAATAATGGATCGCCACCGCAAAGGAACCGTGGTAATGGCAGAGGAGGTAATGGTTTTGGTCGGGGCCGTGGAGCACCGGGCAGAGGTGCGAGTAGTTCTGAGGCAAGATAGCCTGGATTGGTGTATGCAAAGAAAGCGCCGAAGGAGGCGACGCCGGACGTCATAATCGGTACATTCTTGATCTTTGGTTCTCCATTTATCGCTTTGATTGATGTGGGTTCGACGATTCTTACATTGCTAGTAGCATAGTAGAGACCATGGACTTAGACTCAAACTACTTCTAGGATGATGATGAATTAGCCCTCTAGGTCACTCTGCAGTTGTAGATATGTTGTTTAAGGATGTACCCTAGAACTTCAAGGGTAGTGTTTGTTGTCGATCCGATGGAACTACCGCTTGGGGAGTTCAATTTGATTCTCGGGATGGGTGGTTGGCTAAGTACCGTGCAAGGTTGGATTGCTTGGCTAAGCGCATGGTTCTTAAGACGTCGAGGGTGATGAAGTGGTTATGATAGGTAATAGGAGAGATTACTTATCCATTGTGGTATCTACTCTGAAGGCTGAGAGGATGGTCAGAAAGGGCTGTGAAGTGTATGTGGTTCATGTGTATGCCTTGGAGGCTAAAGAGTCTGCTGTAGAGAAGGTTAGGACGTTAAGGAATTTCTTGATGTGTTTTTGAGGAGCTTAGGTTTGCCACGGATCGTGAGGTAGAGTTTGGGATAGATCTATTACCCGGAACTGCGCCAGTGTCTATTGCTCCGTATAGGATGGCGCCAAAGGAGTTAGTGGAGCTTAAGGCTCAGATCCAGGAGTTGTTGGACCGAGGCTTTATTAGGCCAAGTGTTTCATCTTGGGGAGCGTCGGTACTCTTTGTCAAGAAGAAAGATGGTACAATGCGGATGTGTATAGACTACCGCCAGTTGAATAAGCTGACGATTAAAAACAAGTATCCGTTGCCACGGATAGATGACTTGTTTGATTAGCTGAAGGGTGCAGCAATATTCTTGAAGATCGATTTGAGGTCTGGGTATCACCAGTTAAAGGTGAAGGAAGCGGATATCCACAAGACAGCGTTTCGTATTCGGTATGGGTGCTACGAATTTTTGGTAATGCCGTTTGGATTGACTAACGCAACGGTGGCATTCATGGATATGATGAATAGGGTGTTTCAAAGAAGATTTGGATCGGTTAAATCGTGGTTTTCATAGACGATATCTTGGTGTACTCAAGGATAGAAGAGGAGCATGATGCGCATTTACGAGTGGTGCTGCAGATTTTGAGGGAGAAGCAGTTGTATGCTAAGTTTAGTAAGTGCAAGTTCTAGCTTAGAGAGGTGACTTTCTTGGGTCATGTAGTGTCACCGTGGGGATTAGAGTGGATCCTCGAAAGATTGAGGCGCTTTTGGATTGAAGCCACCTAAGTCGATGGGTGAGATTCGAGTTTTCGGGTTTGGTAGGATACTACCAAGATTTGTCGAGGATTCTCGCTGATCGCAGACCAATGACCAAGTTGTTAAGGAAAGGGATTCCATTTGTTTGACCGAGAAACAAGCAGGAAAGTTTCGACAAGCTTAAGAAGATTTCGACGAAGCTCGGATTTTGATTCAACCCGAGGTCGGTAAGGAATTCAAGATATCGCGATGCATCACATACGGATTGGGTTGTGTCTTGATGCAGAAGGAAAGATTATGGCTTACGATCTCGGCAAATTGAGGCCACATGAGGTCAACTATCCGACACACGACTTGGAGTTAGCGACTGTAGTCTTCACTTTGAAGATTTGGAGGTATTACTTGTACGGAGAGAGATCGATAGTCTACACAGATCATAAGAGTCTAAAGTACCTTTTGACTCAGAAGGATTTGAATTTGAGGCAGCGCAGATGGGTTGAGTTGCTAAAGAACTACGACTGTTCGATTGAGTATCATCCGGGCAAGGCTAACGTGGTGGCAGACGCATTGAGCCGTAAGGTTGTTTCGGACTTAAGAGCGATGTTTACCCATTTGAGCTTGTATGATGACGGGAGTATTCTGGCAGAGTTTCAGGTTAAGCCTACTTGGGTTGAGCAGATCAGAGAGAAACAGTTAGAGGATGAGGTTTTGAGTGCACAGAGGTTGCAGGTGCAGGTTGGTGGGTTGGAAGGTTACAGTTTGTCTAGTCATGGAGTGGAGTTTTCAAGGAAGAGTTTTTCAAGGAGAAGAGATGATTGTATGCCCATATGCTATGCATCCTGGAGGTAGCAAGATGTATAAGGATCTCAGAGAGTAGTTTTGGTGGCCAGGCCTGAAGAGAGAAGTGACAGAATTTGTAGGAAAGTGACTGACATGTCAGCAGGTCAAGGCTGAGCATCAGTTGCCGTCAGGGTTGCTTCAGCCACTGAAGATTCCTCAGTGGAAGTGGGAAAGGATAACCATGGATTTTGTCAAGGATTACCGCCACGCCAAGCAAGAAGGATTGATTTGGGTAATTGTGGATCGACCGACTAAATCAACTCACTTCATTCGGTGAGGTTGACTACTCACTTCGAGAGGTTGGCAAACCGTATGTGTCGAGATAGTGAGGTTTGACGGTGTGCCAAGATTCGATCATCTCGGATAGGGATCCTAGATTTACGTCAAGGTTCTAGAAAGCATTACATCAGGCTCTGGGTACGCGTTTGGACTTCAGCACGGCTTTTCACCCGCAGTCTGATGGGCATCGGAAAGTGTTATTTAGATCTTAGAGGATATTGAGAGGTTGTGTTCGGACTTCAGAGGTAGTTGGGAGGAGTTTACGCCATTAATGAGTTCACCTACAACAATAGTTACCAAGCAAGCATCAAGATGGCACCATATGAGGCGTTGTATGGTAGGAAGTGTCACTTACCTACTTGTTGGACTGAGTTGGGTGAACGCCGCTTGTTGGGACCCGAGTTGGTTGTTGAGACCAAGACAAGGTTGTTGATTCAGCTCGATTGAAGGAAGCTTGGACCGATGCGAAGTCTTATGCCGATCTTAAGCGAGAGATATAGAATTTGCTATGGGAGATCAAGTTTTTCAAGGTCTCGCCATGGAAGAAAGTGTTAAGGTTGGAAGGAGAGGCAAGCTAAGTCCGAGGTTTATTGGGCGTATAAGGTAATCGAGACGAGTGGGACCAGAGCTTACCAATTTTGAGTTGCCGAGAGCTAAGTCGATTCACGATGTATTTCACGCTTCGATGCTTCGGCGTTATCGTCCAGATCCATCGCATGTGGTAGCAATGGAAGAGATCGAGGTAAATCCAGATTTTACCATGGAGGAAGAACCTATGCAGATTCTAGATCAGGATGTGAAGGTTCTGCGTAGGAAGTCTGTGCCTTTGGTTAAGGTACTATAGCAGAATCATGGCGAGGAAGAAGCTACGTGGGAACCCGAGGATGTGATGAGACAGCAATACCCGCAACTCTTCTGATCAGGTAATTTCGAGGTCGAAATTATTTTAAAGGGGTAGAACTGTAATATCCCGGGTTAGGGGCTATTTTATTATGGCTTTGTTTGCATGTGCCTGGTGTGCTATGTTGTTGTTTTGATGTTTTTGGGGCTTAGTTGTAAGCTAGGTGCAAGCCTGAGTGGTAGGAAAATTCTTTACTTTTAGGCTTAGGTGGGAGGAGTCAAGGGGCTAGGGTTTATAAATATTATTTGGTGAATTGTA
This sequence comes from Gossypium rotundifolium, assembly GCA_025506655.1. NCBI lineage: Eukaryota > Viridiplantae > Streptophyta > Magnoliopsida > Malvales > Malvaceae > Gossypium > Gossypium rotundifolium. The sequence goes on from CP106722.1 coordinate 135,559,167, forward strand.
GCATAAGAAATGAGCTGGTGGATGGCGTGATGGGCGCCACTTGAGGCTTGTGTGTGACGCCACTTGTGGGAAGTCCTGTGTTCAAGCCGCAGAGTGCTCCTATTTTGCTCCCATTTTGACAAGATGGAGGGAGAAGTTGTAGGCGGCTCAAACTACGCCTTAGACCAAGTCAAATGATTTGAATGGTGGGTGGAGAGTGATTTGTGGAGGTGGACTAGTTCAAACTAGTTTGAAGTTGTGGCTTGGAGTGTTTGGGGAGTGATGGCCAAATCTTGGGGAGATTTTGGGGAGTGGACGGCTTGGTGTGGGGAGTGGGAATCAGAAATTCTTTTGGCATTTGGAGTGCATTTTCGGTCAAATTTGTTTAAGCCAAATTCTTTTTTTGTCAAAAGCAAGTCAAATTTCAAGGGAGTTTTCCATTTTCTTTTTGGGAACCAAGTCTCAAGCAACCATATCTTGCCGACTTTTCCTTTGGGCATCTAGCCGATTTTGAGCTTTTCCTTCCCTTGATCTCTTTTGTTGTCAAACTAGCCACCTTCCTCTCCTCAATTTTCATCCTTTTCTCCCAAAACACTTGTGCCAAACTCACGCTTGCTTTTAAACCTGAATTCTTCAATTGTTTTCTCCATTTCTTTTGTGTGCCGAAACCCTCTCAACTTGTTCTCTCAAACTTTCTTTTTCTCCACTCAAACCCTATTGCCGTAGCCTCCATTTCTTCTCATCTCTATTCTTCCATCCTTTCATTCTAAGCCAAACGTAAGTGTGATTAACTCCTAGGCCGAATCCACTCCTCCTTCTTGTTTAAAGGGTTGGCCAAATCTCTCCCCTCTCCTAGTAGTTTTCTTGGCCGAATATTGGTGTGGTGTAAATCTCTTCTAGCCTTGGTTCTAGTCGGGTTTAGTGGAGGGTAAGTGTTTGGCGAATGGCCATTTCCCCTCTCCCTTGATCTTGTTGATTTTGGCTGGTTAAGAGCCGATTTTGGGTTGGTTGAAAGGAGTTAATCTTTTTTTAATCATTGCGTTATAGGGCCTTTGGATTTTGGAAGCAAGCAAGAGGAGTCTTCTTTCTCGTTAATCGTTGGTAAGTGGTGGCAAGAGTTGATGTTATTAAGTCTATTCTCTTAGTTCTCGTTTAGTCAAAGTTGCAAAAGATTAATAATCCTTCTTAATAGGGTGTGCCGCTTGCTTAAGGAAGAACCATCGCTTGGTTCGGATTTGGTAGGAAACCAAATCAAGTGTAAGGTAAGGGTTAAACGTTAACCCCTTTGGTTTATTTGGTTTTGGCCGAATGGTATAAGTGACTAATCTATGTTTGGACGATTTTAGGAGCAAGGTAATCGAGGGATTTAGATCGGTCCGTTTGGATTAAAGCTTGTGTTTGAACAGGTGTGTAAACTAACACACTTTTTACTTAGTAATATGTTTAATAAACCTGATTGTCTATTAAGATCAAAACAGTATGATGATTGATATGGTACCCAATGGGGTATGTGCACGGATTCAGGTAAGTCCGTTTCTGTGCGAGCTTTGTTAGTGATATATGATATCATGATTTATGATGTATGTGTTATGGGATACACTATGAAACCTAGTTAGCATGATTCGCATGACTTGCATGATTTGCATCAGTATGACATGTTTGGATGATATGAGAGGAGGGGGAAATATGATATCCGTGTCTTTGGGACACCAGAGGTTTGGCACCTCCAGTGGTTTGGTACCACAGATTGATTATTGTGACTTTGGGTCACCAGAGGTTTGGCACCTCAGCGTCTCGTCCCAGTGGCTTAGCACCACAGTGGGTTGGCCTCACGGTTGATTTTACGGGATTGACGCTAGTGATTTGGCATTACACGATGAGTTGGCCCCATCATTTGATTCGTGACTGCGGTCACCAGTTATTTGGTATCACACTTGTGTCTTTGGGACACCGAGGTTTGGCACCTCATAGCGACTTATCCTCGTGGTTTAACACCACCGTGGGTTGACCCCACTTTTGAGATACGGGATTATCGCCGGTGATTTGGTATCACACGGGTTGGCCCCACAGATGGATTATTCGTGACTTTGGGTCACCGGTGGTTTGGCACCACATTGATGGATATCGTGACTTTGGGTCACCGGTGGTTTGGCACCACCGGTGGTTTGGTACCACGGGGTAGAAAAGGTGTTACGGATGGTTAGGATCGGGTGCATTAATTGTATTGCTTTGTTATGATGTGTGTTAGTATGTTGCATATCTGAGGGGATTTATGCAATCGAGTTTTGCGACTCACCTTCTCCTTTGACATTTCATGAGACACTTAGTTACGGACATGGAGCAGGGATGGACTCGAGGTGCTCATGCCATGAATAAATCTGGATTTGCTCGACTTTTAAAACTTGGTACTTTATTTTATTTATTTCCATTTGGGTTTTATGTGGATTGTAAAAGGCCTTTTAACTTCATGTTTTGTTATTTACATGCCTCGTATTGGATTTTAAATATGCCTTAACAAATTAATGGGTAAAATTTGGCTAAAACTTGGAAAGATAAGGTTTTCAAACTACAAAGCTTAATTGTTTTAAACTTTACCATCGGGTATCACCTGCTTGTAATTTAAGATGAACGAAACTCGATGTTTTTCAAACTTAAGATTTTCCACCCTAAGTTCAATGTTTTAAGCAACAAAAGAATCACTTGATTTCTAAATGATGCAAAATAGAAAAAAAGGTTTTATCTATGGATTCAACTAAGTTTTTTTAGTACCCGAGTTTTCAAAATGAAATAGGAGTTTTTAAATAATCATTTTTTTACAAGTACAAAATATAGCAAAGTGTTTTGATCAAACTTTTAAACGAAAACCTATCCTCTCAAATACGATTTTCCCCGTAACATGCCAGATTCGGTTGTGGTGTATTGGCTGAGTTTGGGGTGTTACAGAAAGAAAGAGAAAAAATGGTGGAATTGAGAGGAGGAGAATGCCGAAAATTTCCCCAAACCAACTAAGCCAATAACTTCCACATCCCTCGATTTTCTCCTACTTACCCCTCCATCACAACCACTTCAGAATTCCAATTTCAATTGAACTCATCCAAACGCCGCATGCCCCATGCAAAAAGAATTCCCTTGCTGACGCAGGGATTCACACACAAGATCTCCATCCCCAACACTCCACTTATCCACCAGACCAGCAAGCCCATTGATAAACTGTAAAAGTAACATATTTTAATCCCACATTTAGCATACTTTTGGATGATTTATTCCTTGATTTATGTAAAAGTTTCTCTTAATCCTTTATTTTCATGTTTTATACTCAGAAAAGCACCTAGGGATGAAAAGAACGAGAAACCAGCTTAAAAGGTCCAATTTGGGCCAAAGTGGAAATCGACACAGCCTGAACTTCAAGCTCCACGGCCGTGCCTCGACAATTAACTGGCCTAACCATGATTCAACGGCCATTCCTCCATCAACAGACTCGAACATGGCCTGAAGATGATTCACACTGGCGTGTGCCATGGGCGTGTCCCTGCCGCAGCCAAAGAGGAATTTCACTCGGATTTGGATACTTGAAGGAAAAGAAACACATTACAAAGCCTATTCAAACACCCAAGTAGGAATTATACTTGAATTAGGATACTTAGGGGCCAATTAAAGCATAACCTTCAAGGGAGTTCGTGTAAGCCTTCCGCTGTGGATTTTGTTAGAGGCGATCGGTTAGGTGGCGGCTAGGCCAAGGAGCCGAGCCAAAAGGCCATATTTGTGGGAATCACTCGAGGATAGCCAGTTGATTCATCTCAAGAAGCCGGAGTTCTACTTAAGATGACGAATTTCTCCTTCAATTCCTTTAGGGGGTTTTAGGGATTTCTTATGTTTTGTTTTATCTTTTCTTTTGAGATGTTTTATTTTATCATTATGAACTAAACCCTTCAGATACCTGAAGGGGATGAAACCTAGATGAATCTTGTTATTATTTTTCTGAACTATATGATAAATACTTAGTTTGTTCCTAATTATGTGTGCTTAATTCTTGTGTTGATATTTCCGGGATATTAATTCCAGTATGATGTACTTAGGTGGTGGAGCAAAAGTCCTTGCTTAAGAGTATATCTAGCGTAATTAAGCGGAGTTGATCGCACGCTTGGAGAAAGGGTGACAAGATTTTGCCAGATTAGGGTGAAACCTAATACGGGAGTCCACAGATCAAGTTAATGCGATTCTAGGGGTTTTAATTAGAAAGAGATTTCAATTAATAAACCTAGGGTTAGACGTTATTCACCTCGAGAAAGGGTTTAATATAAATTATGGAGTCTTACGGATCAAGCTAAGTGAATAAATCGTCTGCTTAGTGCTAGATAACAAGTGAAGTCTAGGTGGATTCCTTCTAGGGTATCGTCGTAATCAACTGAGTTTTTCTAAAAGTTATTTCTTTAATTTTTCTTTTTGTCTTTGCGTCTTAGTTTAGTAATTAGTTGGTTTTAGTTTAATCAATCAATCACTTCGTATTTAGGCTAAATAATAGAAAGAAAGTAAGTATTAGTACTTTTAACTCCCTTGGGTTTGACAATCTGGTCTTGCCTAAACTATACTTCTGTTCGATAGGTGCACTTGCCTTAAGTCGTTGTCAGGGTTAGTTTCTAGGTTCGATCATTCTCTTTATACATTTTAAAACTCGAAAATTCAGATGATCACCCATTCTAATGTAAATTTACAAACAATTACTTAAAAGCCTACTAGCCAGAAATACGGGTTAAGTCAGAAAAATACTAAAATTTACCAAAGTCAGGGCTTGTACTTAGGACCTCTCACACACACCTAGAACACTTAACCACTGAAGAAAATACACATTTGTGTCACATTTTCACAATAAATAAAAATAAGAATTTTGGGGCGTTACAACTCTACCCCTCTAAAATAAAATTTTGTCATCGAAATTTACTTGGTCAGAAAATGTGAGGATACTACTGACGCATCACATCCTCAGGTTCCCACGTAGCTTCCTCAATGCTATGATTATGCCACAGAACCTTCACCAGTGGAATGGACTTCTTCCTTAGAACCTTAATGTCACGATCTAGAACCTAAACCGGCTCCTCCTCAAAGGTCAAGTCTAGCCTAACCTCAATCTCCTCAACAGAGACAATATGCATAGGATTAGAGCAGTAGCACCTCAACATCGAGACGTGGAACACATCACGAATACGATCTAACTCTAGAGGTAGCTCCAACTGATAAGCGATCGGTCCCACTCGTTTCAAAAACTGATAAGCGGTCGGTCCTAATAAATCTAGGGCTTAGCTTGACCTTACGACCGAATGTCAGAATATTTTTCCATGGCGAGGCCTTGATAAATACGAAGTCCCCTACAAAATACTCAATCTCGTGTCTCTTCAGATCCACATAAGATTTCTGTCTCTCTTATGCCACTTTCAGTCATCTCGAATCAATCTGACCTTATCCTCAATCTTAGAAACCAATTCAGGATCCAGAGCATGTCGTTCTCCCAACTCAGTCCAACATAAGGGAGTGCGACACTTACAACCATACAAAGCCTCGTAAGATGCCATCTTAGTGCTAGACTGGAAACTGTTACAATAAGCAAACTCCGCTGGCGGCATATACTCCTCCAAACTGCCTCGAAAATCGATAGCATAGCTCCTCAACATATCTTCTAGTATCTGAATCACCCTCTCCGATTGACCATCGATCTGAGGATTGAACACAGTACTGAAGTCCAACCTTGAACCCAGAGCCTCATGTAGCTTTTTCCAAAATCGAGATGTGAAGCGAGGATCCCTATCAGAGATGATTGAAATCGGTACCCCGTGCAGTCTCACTATCTAAGAAATATAGAGCTTCACCAACTTCTGCAAAGAATAATCTATCCTAACTGGGATGAAGTGTGCAGACTTGGTCAACCAATCCACGACGACCTATACTGAATCCTTCTTAGTGGGTGTTAAAGGCAACCCACTAACGAAATCTATCTCTACACGCTCCCATTTCCATAACGGAATCTTAACCAGCTGCAGCAAACCCGAAGGCAATTGATGCACAGCCTTAACATGCTGGCATGTCAGACATCTAGCCACAAAATCGGTAAATTCTCGCTTTAATCCTAGCAACCAATACAACTCTCGAAGATCTCGGTGCATCTTATTTCTGTAACACCCCTTACTTGTAATCCATGCCAGAACTGGGCTCGAGGCATTACCGGATTAAAACCACTTAGGCTTATCGATTACTCTCTTAAGTCATCTCTACAACCTCAATCTCAACTTACGAGGCTTCACTCATACACGCAAGACTCTCGAGACCCTTTCGAAAACTTCTGCGATTTTAAAAATTTCTTCACCTAAACACGGACTACACGCCCATGTAAGGTGAGACACACTCGTGTGAGGTCACACACGCCAATACCCTCAACCCATGCATGAAAACCCAAGCATTCTGCCAATGTCCCACATCTAGGGCACACGCCCATGCTCACCATCCGTGGTGAACACTGACATCACCACACGGCCTGAAGTCTAGACACACACCCGTGGCCTATACTACTCGAATCTGTCAAAGAGACACGGCCAAGGCACACGCTCGTGGGTTGGTCGTGTGTCACACATGGCCTAGACACATGCCTGTGTGTCTAACCACATGGACAAGAACAAAGCTAATTGCCAAGTTCTTTTCACTCCTCAAGATCTTACAACATATACTCAAACAATACATCCATAATCAACTCAAATTCTAACACAATCTTACATGGATAATTATATTTTTTTATATAATAAAGTAGCGAACAACTAAGGCATTATACAAAATAGATTATCCATCTATAGGCTAACACACCTTAGCCATTTACAATAAAAGCCCCTATACATGCCATATACAAAACATTTAGTCTAACGTACTGGGGTGAGCTGATAGTGTGGGCAATCTTCTGATTAATCCACCTATCTCGACTCAACCCTCTTTCTCTATAAGACAAGGGAAAGAAAAGGAGTAAGCCTTGAGTTTAGTAAGTTTACACATAAAAAATTTAAGCATTTTAGTATAAACTAAACAGTAATAAGCATTATACTACAAAATAAATTCACATCCACAATTATGCTTACTCTTTCTATCCCTTACCCCATTTCCAAAACATTTTGAGTCACATACTAATAATCATTGACATGCACCCCTGCACTCAATACCACATTTACTCAAAAATATGACACGTCATTTTATCACACTAATACATCCACACAGCTAAATTACTCGGTGGTTTCGCACTCAGCCCACCACAATCTAGTAATAAGCTAATATCGCACATAGCCTACCAAGAGGTACTCATAGTGGTTTTGTGCATAGCCCACTAAATAATATACTTAACTATGGTATCGTACACAGCCTATAGTTGTTAAGTATTAAGGTGGCATCGCACTTAGCCCACCATCAAATATTATCACTACTCATCCACATATCTACTTACTCATTCATTCATAATATCTACCACATTCATTCCCTTTGAACCACATAGGTTCTCAATCATTCTCATTCATTTTCATTCATTTTCATTCATCCTATACACTAGCTAGCATTAAGAATGTACAAGTAGAATGCATTGATTACACATAAACTTACCTTGGTACTCAAAAAGTATAAAGATGTGCAGTTTAGTCCACCACCTTGTTCTTGCCTCGATTTCGATCCGGCTTCGTCTTTCTTGATCTCTAATGATAAATCAACTCGTTCAATACACACATTGACTAAATTGAATTGTCTCATACTTTAGCAAAATTACCATTTTGCCCCTAAACTTTCTCATATTTACACTTTTTGCCCAATGTTTGTAAAGTGATTTTCATTCAACTTTCTAGCCTTTCATGCATAACCAAACCATTTATTAAACTAAAGCAATCATAAATTCTCATTAAATTACACATGTATGACTAAACTCAAAACTTTCACAAACAAGTCCTTACTTATATTTTTCATGGAAATCACTTAGCAAAAGATGTTTTTACTACATCAAGCTTTCATATTCTTCCATTAAACATCAAAATACATGCATGTCATACATGGGTACATTTTTGAACATCCATCTTAGCTCAACATATAGCTAAAAATAGCTTACTCATGCTACTAGGACCTTAAAAATACGAAGAATATTAAAAATAGAGCTAGAATACACATACTAGCTAACTTGAAAAGTTGAAGAGCCCTAACAATGGCTTCTCTAGATTTTTGAAGCCTTGGGGAAGAAGATGAATGAAAATTCTATCATCTTTTCCCATTTTAATCATTTAATTGACAAATGACCAAAATGCTCTTTTGTCCAACTTTCCAATTTTAACCCATTCATGCCCAATTTTGTCCAAAAATTAGAATTTGGGAAAATTACTATTTAAGGACTTCTAATTGGTAATCCAAAGCTATTTCACACAAATAGCTTCTAGAATATCACATTTTGCAACTTTTTCAATTTAGTCCTTTTGGAAAATTCAACCGTAATTTGACAAAATTGCTTCATGAAACTTTCACACTAACATGCAAACATGGCATAGACCTCAAAAAATCATACATATACCTCGAATATGTGGTCTCGCACCACTATTCTGACTAGGCCCTAAATTGAGATGTTACAACTCTCCCCCTTTAGAGATTTTTGCCCCCAAAAATCCTACCAATAAAGATGTTTGGATGTTGCTCTCTCATAGCTTCTTCCGTTTCCCATGTAGCCTCTTCCACACCATGCTTTTGCCACAACACTTTCACAAGGGCTATGTTCTTATTCCTCAACTTTTTCACTTCTCGAGCCATAATCTTAATCGACTCCTCTTCATAAGACATATCTGGTCTTATCTCAATTTCCACTGAAGGAATCACATGTGAGGGATCAGAGTGATATCGTCGCAACATCGACACATGGAACACATTATGAATCTTCTCTAATTCCACTGGCAAAGCAAAATGGTAAGCCGCTGGTCCAATTCTGTCGGTAATTTCATACAGCCCTATGAATATTGGACTCAATTTCCCTTTTCGTCCAAATCTCATGACCTTCTTCCATGGAGATACTTTCAAAAAACACTTTGTCACCCACATCAAACTCAATTTCTTTTTTTTTTCAAATCTGCATACGACTTCTGTCGGTCCGAGGCAGCTTTCAAACTATCACGGATTACTTTCACTTTCTCTTCAGTTTCTTTCACTAGATCGGCCCCATGGATTCGCTTCTCACTAAGCTCAGTCCAATATAAAGGAGTCCGACACTTACGACCATACACGGCCTTATACAGAGCCATCCATATACTCAACTGATAACTGTTGTTGTAAGCAAATTCGACTAGAGGTAGATATCTCTCCCAACTACCTTCGAATTCTAACACACATCATCGAAGCATATCTTTAAGGACTTGAATCACTCTTTCAGACTGACCATCAGTTTGCGGATGGAATGCAATACTGAAATTTAACCTCGTACCCATGGCTTCTTGCAACTTCTTCCAAAACCTCGAAGTAAACCTCGGATCTCTATCCGATATTATAGACATAGGCACACCATGCAATCTTACTATCTTTGCAACATACAATTCAACTAACTTATCCAGTGAATAATCAACATGTACTAGAATAAAGTGAGCCGACTTCGTCAACCTACCCACAACAACCCACAAAGCATTCTTCTTTTTCAGAGTCATCGGCAACCTCATCACAAAATCCATGGTAACCCGATCCCATTTCCATTTGGGAACCATCACTAGCTGAAGCAATCCTGAAGGCACTTGATGCTCAGCTTTCACCTGCTGACAAATAAGACATTTTGCCACAAACTTTGAAATGTCTCTTTTCATACCAGGCCACCAATAAAACTTTCTCAAATCGTTGTACATTTTTGTACTGCCCAGGTGTACTGACAAATAACCACTATGCGCCTCATACAAAACATTTCGGATTAACTCTTCATCTCTTGGTACACAAATTCTATCATGGTACATCAAACAATCATCCGGACCCACTCAGAAATCAGAATTACTTTTCGATCCACACTTAGCTCTCTTAGCTTGCATCTCACTGTCATTTCTCTGAGCCTCACTTATCTATTGAACAAATAGTGGTTTAGCTCTCAACTCTGCTAACATAGCACCATCATCAGACAATGCTAAGCTCGTGGTCATAACTCTTAGATCACACAAGGATTTCCTACTAAGAGCATCCGCAACTACATTCGCTTTTCCCGGATGGTAATCAATACTAACTCATAGTTTTTCAACAACTCAAGCCACCGCCTCTATCAAAAATTCAGATCCTTCTGATCCATCAAATACTTCAAACTCTTGTGATCCGTAAAGATCTGACACTTTTCTCCATATAAGTAATATTGCCAAATCTTTATCGCAAAAACAATCGCAGCTAACTCCAAATCGTGAATTGAATAATTCTTCTCAAGCATTTTTAACTGCCTCGAGGAGTAAGCGACTACCTTACCCTCTTGCATTAATATGCAACTGAGACCATTAAACGACGCATCACTGAAACCACAAACTCTTTTCTCAATTCCAATTGAACTAAAACTGGTGCCTCAGTCAACAATGTTTTCAACCTCTTGAAACTCTGTTGACATAACTCAGAACAATCAAACTTTACATCTTTCTGCAACAGTTTTGTCATCGGAGTAGCAATCACAGAAAATCCCTTTATGAAACGTTTGTAATATACCGCTAAACCCAGAAAGCTTCTATCTTCTAATACGTTCTTCGGCTATTTCCAATCCATAATAGTTGATATCTTACTTGGATAATCTCGATACCATAATCGACACAATGTGTCCTAAGATCCAACCTCTCGGAGCCACTCTTGCTAAACTTAGCACACAACTGCTTGTCTCTTAAAGTTTGCAAGACAATTCTCAAATGTTCTTCATGATCGTTCTTATCCTGAGAATAGATCAATATGTCGTCAATGAAGAAAACCACAAACTTGTCCACATACGGTCTGAAGACACGGTTCATCATATCCATGAAAAATTGCAGGTGCATTCGTTAAACCAAATGGCATGACCAGAAACATGTAATGGACATACCTTGTTCGAAATGTAGTTTTCAACATGTCTTGCTCTTTCACTCTCAATTGATAATAACCAGACCTTAAGTCTACTTGGAAAACACTGAAGCTCCCTTCAGTCGATCAAAAAGATCATCAATCCTTGGTAAAGGATACTTATTCTTCACCGTCAACTTGTTGAGTTGTCTATAGTCTATGCATAATCTCATAGACCCATCTTTCTTCTTTACAAATAATACCGGAGCACCCCACGGTGAGTAGCTTGGTCTCACAAAACCTTTATCCACAACTGAACCTTCAATTCTTTCAACTCTACAAGTGCTATCCTATTCGGAGCAATTGAAATAGGTCCGTTCCCAGAATTAACTCATTCCCAAACTCGATCTCCCTCACTGGAGGTAATCCGGGTAACTCTTCTGGAAATACATCCAGATATTCACATACCACCGGTATCAATTCAATCTTCACCTCAAACTATTGAGTATTCAATACAAATGTGAGATAGGACTCACATCCCTTTCTCAAGCTTTTCTCAGCCACTAAGGAAGAAATCATCACTGGTAGACTATTCGATCCACCTAATTCAACCCGAATAACATTTCTACCCTCACATTTCACCTCGATAAACTTACTACCACAGTTCACTAAGACACTATGTGCAGTCAACCAAACCATACCAAGGATTAAATCAAACTCATCAAACGACAACAACATTAGGTTTGCAAGAAAACAATGACTCTTAATCATCAAAGGACAGTTCTTACACACTTTGTCCACAAACACATGCTTACCTAACGAGTTTGACACCTTAACCACAACGTCCGTATACTCAATGGTTATACTCAAACTAGATGCCAATCTCATGCAAATATAGGAATGGGTAGACCCTAGGTCAATTAAAGCAATAACAAAGGTGTCATAAAGAGAAAAACTACCTGTTATCACATCTAGTGAGGATGCCTCTCTGCGAGCACGAATAGCATACGCCCTAGCATGTGCCCGACCCTCCGGTCTCACAACAGAATCTCATGACGTACCTCTACCACTAGTCCCCCCTCCTGGGTTCATTGGTGGCCTACCCCTCGTAGGTACATTGCTAGATCTTATCTTTTGCTTCTCTTCCTTGTCATCCCTCTCGGGGCAATTTAGGATAAAATGGTCTAGGGAACCACACTTATAACAGTTTCAACTGTTACCCCAACACTCTCAAGTATGATATCTACCACAACTTGGACACCCCGATTTGGTCTTCGGATTGCCCACACTTTCCATCGAGGTGGCTTGGACTCTTGAACCCGAACGAGTGCTGCCTTGATCTTGAGGTGAATATCCAGCTGACGTAGTGGTCCGAGGATTTGTCTCCTTTGATCTTTTTGATTGAGCTTGGTATGGTTTTCCCATCGGCCGTTTTCTTGCATCTTGGGCCTCATTCACCGCTCTCCTCTTTTCTTTACTCAGTTCTTCGGCCTTACTTGCCCTATCAACTAACACTACGAACTCTTTCAACTCCAAAATACCAACCAAGAGTTTGATATCCTCATTCAGTCCATCTTCAAACCTTTTACATAAAACGACCTCTGTCGACACACATTCTTGAGTGTATTTGCTAAGCTTAACAAACTCGCGCTCATATTCTGCCATTGACATTCTTCCTTGCTTCAATTCAAAAAATTCTTTCCTTTTTCGATCGGTAAATCTCTGCTTATATACTTCTTTTGGAACGCTTCCAGAAAGAAGTCCCACATCACCCGTTCTCTCGGGACTACTGACGTTAACGTCTTCCACCAATGGTATACCGAGTCTCTTAGTAATGATATGACACACTTCAGGCTCTCTTCAGGTGTACATGAGAATCCATCGAACACCCTTATTGAGTTCTCTAGCCATAACTCTGCCTTCTCAGGGTCATTATCAACCTTAGCTCTAAACTCCTTAGCCCCATGTTTCCTAATCTTATCCACCGGGGGCTTTGTTACTCTCACTTCTTCCATACCTTAAAGAGCCATTTAAACTGGCTGAGGTATAGGAGGAGGTGGAGGAGGTTGAGCATTGGGGTTTGCTTAAACATACTCCGAGTACTAGTTACTCATCATCTGGAGAAAAGATTTTGAGCCTCGTCTCCTTGACCCCTAGTCTCGGGCTCACTCTGTACAGGCGCGGTCCTTTGCGTGAGAGCCGTCACATTACTAGTTGCCTCATCAGTAGCCGATTGATTGAGATCCATACACTATATAAAAGAAGTTTAAAATCATCAGAAGCCACCACACAATCATTATATGTTTATGGCATGTATAGCAAGACTCTTACACACGCTACAGTAGTCCTAAAAACGACTAAACTATAGCTTTGATACCACTAAATGTAACACTCCTTACCCGTAATCCATGTCGGAATGGGGTCTGAGGCATTACCAGATTAAAACCATATGATCGCCACTTAGGCTCATTGATTACTCTCTTAAGTCATCTCTACAACCTCAATCTCAACTTACGAGGCTTCACTCACACACGCAAGACACTTAAGACCCTTTCGAAAACTTCTGCGATTTTAAAAATTTCTTCTCCTAAATAGGGACTACACACCCATGTAAGGTGAGACACGCTCGTGTGAGGTCACACACGCCCATGCCCTCAACCTGTGCATGAAAACCCAAGCATTCTGCCAATGTCCCACGGCTAGGGCACACGCCCATGGGTTGGCCGTGTGTCACACATGGCCTAGACACATGCCCGTGTGTCTAACCACATGGACAAGAACAAAGATAATTGCGAAGTTTTTTCACTCCTCAAGTTCTTACAACATATACTCAAACAACACATCCATAATCAACTCAAATTCTAACACAATCTTACATGGATAACTACATTTTTTTATATAATAAAGTAGCCAACAACTAAGGCATTATACAAAATAGACTATCCATCTATAGGCTAGCACATCTTAGCCATTTACAACAAAATTCACTAACTTGTCCAACCCCTATACATGCCATATACAAAACATTTAGTCTAATGTACCGGAGTGAGCTGATAGTGTGGGCGATCTTCTGATTAATCCACTTATCTCGATTAAACCCTCTTTCTCTATAAGACAAGGGAAAGAAAAAGAGTAAGCCTTGAGCTTAGTAAGTTTACACATAAACAATTTAAGCATTCTAGTATAAACTAAACAACAATTAGCATTATACTACCAAATAAATTCACATCCACAATTATTCTTACTCTTTCTATCCCTTACCCCATTACCAAAACATTATGAGTCACATACTGATAATCATTGACATGCACCCTTGTACTTATGACATTTACTTGAAAATATGACATGTATCACACTAATACATCAACACAACTAAATTACTCAGTGGTTTCGCACTCAGCCCATTATAATCAGGTAATAAGGTAGTGTCGCACATAGCCTACCAAAAGGTACTCATAGTGGTTTCGCACATAGCCCACTAAATAATATACTTAACTATGGTATCGCACACAGCCCATAGTTGTTAAGTATTAAGGTGGTATCACATTTAGCCCACCATCAAATATTATCACTACTCATCCACATATCTACTTACTCATTCATTCATGATATCTACCACATTCATTCCATTTGAACCACATAGGTTCTCCATCATTCTCATTCATTTTCATTCAAGCTATACACTAGCTAGCATTAAGAATGTATAAGTAGAACGCATTGATTATGCATAAACTTACCTCGGTACTCAAAAAGTATAAAGATGTGCAGTTTAGTCCACCACCTTGTTCTTTCCTCGGTTTTGATCCAGGCTTCGTCTTTCTTGATCTATAATGATAAATCAACTCGTTCAATACACACATTGACTAAATTGACCATTATCTCAAACTTTAGCAAAATTACCATTTTGCCCTTAAACTTTCTCATATAAATACTTTTGGCCCAAGGCTCGTAAATTGATTTTCATTTAACTTTCTAGCCTTTCATGCATAACCGAACCATTTATTCAACTAAAGCAATCATCAATTATCATTAAATTACACATGTATGACTAAACTCAAAACTTTCACAAACAAGTCCCTACTTGCATTTTTCATGGAAATCACTTAGCAAAGATGTTTTTACTACATCAAGCTTTCATATTCTTCCATTAAACATCAAAATACATGCATATCATACATGGGCACATTTTTGAACATCCATCTTAGCTCAACATATAGCTAAAAATAGCTTACTCATGCTACTAGGACCTCAAAAATACGAAGAATATTAAAAGCGGAGCTAGAATGCACTTACTAGCTAGCTTGAAAAGTTGAAGAGCCCTAACAATGGCTTCTCTAGATTTTCGATGACCTTGGGAAGAAGATGAATGAAAATTCTATCATCTTTTCCCATTTTAATCATTTAATTGACAAATGACCAAAATGCCCTTTTGTCCAACTTTCCAATTTTAACCCATTCATGCCCAATTTTGTCCAAAAATTAGAATTTGGGAAAATTACTATTTAAGGACCTCTCTTTGGTAATCCAAAGCTATTTCACACAAATAGCTTCTAGAATACACATTTTGCAACTTTTGAAATTTAGTCCTTTTGGAAAATTCAACCATAATTTGATAAAATTACTTCATGAAACTTTCACACTAACATGCAAACATGGCATAGACCTCAAAAACTCATACATATACCTCAGATTTGTGGCCTCACACCACTATTCCGACTTGGTCCCAAATCGAGATGTTATAACTTCCACTAGGATGCATAACATAAGGGCTACTATGCGCCTCTCTCAGTATAGACTGTCTCAAACCAGAATCATTCGGCACACATATCCGGCCTTGGAAACACAACACACCCTCAGAGTTCAACCTAAAGTTTGTAGTACTACCACTCTCAATCTGTTGGAACCGAAGACCCAAAGACTCATCCTCCAGTTGTTTACCATTAATCTGCTCGATCTAAGTTGGTTTGACTTGCAATTCAGCCAAGAAACTCCCATTGTCGAACAAGCTAAGTCGAGGAACATCGCTCTCAGATCTGTCATAGCCCTATGGCTCAATGCATTGTCCACCACATTGGCCTTGCTAGGATGTACTCAATGGCGCAGCTGTAATCCTTAATTAGCTCAACCCATCAGTGTAGATGATACACTTCTCACCAAATAGATAGTGTCTCCAAATTTTGAAAGCAAAAACTACGGCGACCAATTCCAAATCGTGTGTTGGATAGTTCGCCTCATGTGTCTTTAGCTGACGAGACACATATGCCACTACCTTACTATCCTATATCAACACACATCCCAAACCGACATGTGATGCATCACTATAAACCGTGAACTCCTTTCCAGGTTCAGGCTGTATCAAAATAGGAGCCTCAGTCAGTACAGTCTTGAGCTTCTCGAAGCTCACTTGCTGCGCATCAGTCTAGACAAATGGTTTACCCTTACGTAGCAGCTTAGTTAAGGATGCTGCAATCAGTGAGAAACCTTCCACAAACCGTCGGTAATAACCTGCCAGCCCCAGAAAGCTGTGGATCTTAGAGGCATTCTTAGGTTGCTTCAAATCCAATATAGCCTCAATCTTCCGAAGATAACTCGAATCCCCTCGACAGAAACCACATGACCCAGAAAAGTTACTTCACATAACTAGAACTCGCACTTGCTGAACTTAGCATAAAGTTGATTTTCCCTCAAAGTCTGAAGAACCACTCTGAGGTGTTCATCATGCTCGTCCTCAGTCCTTGAATAAACTAATATGTCATCGATTAACGCCACCACAAAATGATCTAGATAGGGCTGAAAAACTTGATTCATCATATCCATGAAAGCTGCCGGTGCATTAGTCAGTCCAAATGGCATCACTAGGAACTCATAATGACTATAATGAGTCCTAAATGTCGTCTTATGCATATCAACCTCCTTTACCCTCAACTGATGATACCCAAAATGCAAGTCATTCTTAGAGAACACAGACGCCCCTCGAAACTGGTCAAACAGATCATCGATCCTTGGCAATGGATACTTATTCTTAATGGTCAGCTTATTCAATTGCCCGTAGTCAATACATATCCTCATGGTTCTATCCTTCTTCTTAACAAATAATATCAGCGCTCCCACGAAGACACAAAAGGAGAATGAACGCACGATCAAGCAACTCCTGAATCTGAGCCTTAAGCTCCGTAAGCTCCACCAGTGCCATCCGATAAGGAGCGATAGACACTACAGCTATACCAGGTAAAAGCTCAATCCCGAACTCCACTTCCCAATTTGGAGGCAAACCTGGTAGCTCCTCTAGAAAAATGTCTAAAAATCTTACAGTGCGAATATCCTTTACAATAGAGTCTTCTGACACGGAAACACTAATATAGTCCAAGAATGCCTCACATCCCTTACGATCCAATTTCTCAACCACTAGTGCAGAGATCACATTCGTCAAATAATTTTGACGTTCCCCAATCATTACTATCTCATTATCCTCCTCAATTTTCAAAACAACCCTCTTAGTCGTGCAGTCAAAATTGACACGATGCTTGACCAACTAGTCCATACCTAGAATCAGGTTGAACTCCCTAAATGGAAGCTCCATCAGATTAGCCAGAAATACCAATCCTTAAACCTCTAGTGGAATATCTCTATACAGTTTGCTATCCCAAATAGATTGCCTCAATGGACTCAGTACTGTGACCTCGCTCATAGTGCTCTCAACCGATAACCCTAGATTTTCAAAACAGAACAGGTTATGTAGGAATGAGTAGATCCTATGCCTACCAGAGCAAGATACGGTACATAAAAAATAATGAACATACCAATGATGACGTTAGGAGCATTTCTATTCTCACGGGGACGAGCAGTATAAACAAGAGTAGCCTACCTCGCCTCAGTTAATCTAGCACCTCTACCTGATGCTCTCTATCCAGGCCCGTACCATTACCACCCCTAGCCTGACCATGACCTCTCGGTGGTTGCTCTGCTACTCTCTGTGGCTATGCAATACCAATACCCTAAGCTTGCATTTGATCGGCCCTCAACAGACACTCCCTAATGCAATGATCTAATGATCCACACCTCAGACACGCCCTAGTCCTCCTCCAACATTCGCTCTGATGGCGTCTACCACAATCGACAGATGGCTGTAGTCCAGTAGCAGTAACAGGGGGCCCAGCTCTAACCAGTCCATTATACTAGCCTTTTACTTCTGCCTATGTACCAAACTTGTAACACCCCTTACCCGTAATCGCCGTCGGAATCGGACACAAAGCGTTACCGTATAAAATTATTTAATCGTCACTTAGACTCAACACGACTATTCTCCGTGAGTTACTACAACAACTTTTTTTTACTTACGAGACCTCACTCATACATGTGAGGGCTCTCGAGATTATATCGGGAACTCTTACGATCCATAAAATTTTTGTCCCATCTAAAGAGAGATTACATGCCCGTGTTAGATGACACACACGCCCGTGTGTAGTATCACATGCCCATATACCCAAGTTGTGCCTAAAATCCCCAGCATTCTGCCAAAGTTCCCACGGCTAGGACACACACCCATGTGGAATGTGGCACGCCTGTACCCTCAAGACATGCCCGTGTCTTATACCCGTGGTCGACACTACCAATTCACACACGGTCTTGACACGTCCGTGGCCTTAGACCGTGTGCTATACCCTAATATACTGACTTGTTCACACGGCTTGGGGCACACGCCCATATTCTAACCGTGGCTCACCCACGATCTACACAAATGACCATGGATTCTTCCCGTAGTCTATCCTAATTTATAACACCATGGTGCAGGGTACGCACGGCCTAGACACACACCCGTGTGTCTACCCGTGTGGGCACATGAAGGCTATTTTCCAAGCCAATTGCCACTATTATTTGCATACATCCATTCATCATCACATAACTTCACATAGCATCAATATAACTTTTGAAATAAGGACATCTAATCATAAAAGAGATAAAGTCTTCATCCCATGCACTAGGGAAAACTATTCCCAATACAGTTACAAATGACTTAAGCCTTCATCTATGGCTATACACAACCAAACTCTAAGTTCTCTTAGGCCAACACAATTTGGCTATATCAATTAGAACTTAATCAACTTTAAAAGAATCCCTATACATGCCATGATTCAAAAGAACTTGAAACACCATACCAAGAGTCTATTCAATAGTGTGAAAACATCTCCCGCGGCCTCTAACCCAAGCTTGTTAAAAATAACCTATAAGAGATGGGAAAAGAAAAGGAGTAAGCAATATGCTTAGTAAGTTCATCTATATATAATTGACAATTTCTAATATTCATTGAATATCCATGACTACAAGGTATTATAATGAATTTTCTCATAAACTCATGGTTACTTACTCAACCACTTTTGAAGCTTACTCATCCTATCTCTTACCATATTCTTATCGTGCCACTAGCCAATTGCTCATTTAATTAGCATACATTCCTGCACTGATCACCACATGATCATATAAACAACATATCAAGCATTTTCAATGAGTCACTCATACTACTAATTTCTCGGTGGTTACGCACTTAGCCTACCATTTAATCTCTTATAGGGTGGTATTGCACACAGCCCACCAATTATTTATAATTATGGTTATTTCGCACTTAGCTCATCAATCATTTATAAGCGATGGTATCGCACAGAGCCCATCGATTACTAACTAATAAGGTGGTAATGCACATAGCCCACCGATAGTAATATAGTTGATGGTATTGCACGTAGCCCATCAATCATTTATAACTATCTATCCACATACATTTCTCTAATTCAAATGTCCATCCGTAAACATCCTCACTCACTATCATTTTTGCTTAACTTTCTACGATTGTCATTCGCATTCACACAATGCATTAACAAATCTATCTCATGCAACTATAGTGCATTAATTCCACATATGCCACTAGGGTTCATCATATATTGAATTCATATCAGTTCAGTTCTAACACATACTTGTGCTTCTCATGGTACAATCACATGCATTCAACATATACGTTGAATCATTCAAATTATTAAATAACTCTCTTAAGTCTCATATACTTAGTTCTCATTGACATCATACCCCAATAGGGTCTTACACACATTAACTTGTCGATGCCATGTCCCTGACATGGTCTTATACGAATTCTTACACCGAGGCCATATTCTAATATGGTCTTACACGAAACTGTAACTATCATCATATAATGCTATATCCATTTCCCATTACTCCCAATTTCAATTCTCTTGGCATCTCATTAAAAGATATTTCATACAACATTGGAATACTAAATTAACTCATACATAATTGTCACGTTCACACATGAACTTACCTCGATGTCGAAATGGCCGAAAGGGACTTTTTGCCCACATTTCTCTTTTCACCCGTTCTAGGTCCGAATCTCATTTTCTTTGATCTAGAATAATAAAATTTACTGATTTAATCAGTTATAATTCATAATTCACCATATACTACACTTTAGGCAAAAATGACTATTTTGCCCCTATACTTTGGCAAAATTATGATTTTGCCCCTAGGCTTGTAAATAAATTTTCATCACATTTTCTTATTAAACAAGCCAAGCTGATCTTTTAATCCTCTTACAACTATCCACAATTCCAACTATTTCATGCCTTAATAAACAATTTACAACTTTTACATTTTAGCCCAAATTTGGTGTTTCCATAACAACACCTTTCACAAAAGTTGTTTGTCATCATCCTATCATTTATTTTTTCCATAAAAACTCATCAAAAAACATAAAATCTATCATGGTAAGTCCCTAGACTTTCAACCATGTTGCAAATTAGTACCCCATTAGTTATCTTAAGCTTTTGGGGACTCCAAAAATACAATTTTCATCAAAAATAAACATCAAATGGACTTACTCGAATGGAGTAAAGCTTGCTGAAATTTCAAGCTTTCAAACCCCTCCCATGGCTGATATTTTTGGTTGGAGAAGAAAGATAAATAAAAAGATGATAATTTTTGCTTATATCATCTTATTTTATTCATTTTCTCCAACTAAAATCACTAACTTTTAATCACAATAAATGCACTTGTCCCCTTAGTTTCTTTAACCGGCCGAGTCACTTAAGAAGGATAAATTAAACAATTGGAACCTCCAAATATTAATCCATAGCTCTTTGGAAATTCTAGCAAATAAAATAGAACTTTCGCACTTAATGCGATTTAGTCCTTTTTAGCGATTAAGCATGAAATCGCTAAAATTAAAGCACCAAAATTTCGATATATCCTTATAAACATGTTATAATACATAACGTAACATGAAAATAATTTTCTCTAACCTCGAATTAGTGATTCTGAGATCACTATTCTGACTAGCCCCTAAATAGGGCTGTTACAATTCTCCCCTTTAAGGATTTCGTCTCAAAATCTTATCAGAAGGAGTTGCTACCAACATTCTTAAAACATTTCCATAAACTCTTCAAAATCACAAATCCACTTATCCTAAATTTTTTCTTGTCAAAAACCCTTTAAGCTATCATACACAAGGTCGAAGCATCACTTGCGACCTAGGTATTTCTTCCTCCAGGGTGTATACTCAATAATCCACTAATTTAGAACTATGTACACGTCCAAATGATCATTCAGATCTTTATCGGTTGATTTACTACAATTCGAATGGCATTCCCCTTCTTGGGAATTTTGTCAAGATGAATTTGAAATCAATAAGGTTTTATCTCACTTTCTCTTCAAAGCATTCACCGACTTAATGCTCTTGACTTGTACGCTTTAAAAAACTCAACTTTTAGTGGTCAACTGCTTTTAGCCATAAACTCAATCACATCGTGAAATGTATTCTAGTGTCAAAACATTTGTGCACATAACTGTACTTCCTTATTCTTGCATTAGTAGTTATGCTACTACTAAATCTCATACCAAAGCTTCTGTATAAGTTTTGGATTCATCATCATTCAAATTCTATCTCGAGGAAGTGTCAACAATGAAAATCTTACCCAACATGGATCTTTCATCCAAACATCTATACTATGTCTATTATTTGAGGAGTATTACAATAACTATACCCACCATTGTAATGGCTCAAGCAGTTTCCACTAATTCATCTTCAAAATCTTTTGCAGCATAAGATACTCTCGCTCATCAAAATTTAGAAAATACACATTGACTTTTCCATGGATCATTTCATAACATCTAAATCGTAACACTGACACAAAAGTGATCGTCTCTGGATCACCAACCGGTCAACTCTTTTTCTCAATTCATACTGAACTCAGTACTAGAACATTCAATTGATAGTTCCTTCTATAGCTTTCAACTCAACCACCATGAATTGACCATTTCGATGATCATATCTTCTTATCATGCTCCCTATTCACGAACACACAGAATTTTATTCTCTTTACTGATTCATGCGAATATACATAGAACTCAAATCATGTCTCAATACATTAATCTACTCTTTTCTCCACACTGAAAACATATTTCAACCACACTCTCATCTTAGTTTCTCTTGCTATACTAATCTAAAACCATTACCAACGTCACATCTTACGATAGCAGGGACAATCTTGATCTAATCAAAAATTCTATTCGGCTTGCTCGAAAACTCATCACACAACATGAAACTTGTGATTTCATTTCTTATACTAGAATCATTCCCAATTTCCTTCTCAAAGTATCCGAATAGGGTTACGAGGAAATAAAGAAATGTCAATTCCAATTAGCTAAATTGACAATGGTTTATTCTGATTTTTCAGTCAGCTAACATTCTCACACAATCACGATTTTGTGAAAAGAGCAACCACATCACCCCTAAAGGGAAACATATATTAATACATAATACTAAAGAAGATCATTATAACCCATCCATGGCATTAACCAGCCATGCACAAGCCACAGACGTCAAGCCAACTTACTCATACTTGCCTTTATATAACAAGTTCTGTGCCACATATCATAATCGTCTCTTCGTGATTCATTCACGAGTACTTGCATTCACTCATTTACATAACTTTAGTACTGATTTCATTTCTACTTTTAACTCATCTACTTATCCCATTGATCAATAGGGATAGTCAAAGACACATATTCATTGTCATTCATGTAAGTATGAAACCAATGCCACATCCCCGAGGTGGTCTTATATAGAGTCACCTCTAGCTGCCAATGCCATATCTCGGATAAGGTCTTATATTGACTTCCACATCAAGTATCGACGCCATATTCCAAATATGGTCTTATACAATTCTCATATTAATTACCAAAGCCATATCTCGGATATGGTCTTATACTAGATCTCAACTTGGTGCCAAGGCCATGTCTCGTGCATGGTCTTATACAGGACCTTATCTTTTTCATATCTCAATGATAGCCTTTTAATTATAGTCCCCTAGGACTTCAACCTCACGTTCAACAACAATTACTCTATTTAGTAGGGTATCATGTATCAACGTGATACAAAGCATTATCAATTATGCTAACATAATTATTGCATTAATCAAATGCAAACTTACTCAATTTAACTCTCATAACATCTCATCACAATTCAACAGTGGTAAGGGGGTGAGGTCGTATTGCCCCATAACTTGACTCTCGTGACCACATACATATGATTTAACATTCATCATCAATGAAATATCATCATAGTCACACAAATCACTCCAAGTGAGTTTTCACATTTTTCATGCTACAATTGTTTCTATCACTCATACTTTCGAACAGTGACTTTACTTACTCAAGTTCCACAGTAATATCTACTTAAGTACTCAACATTTGACTCTACTTTCTCTTACTATTGCTTATCAATTAGAGAATGTCTTACGAGTTTTGAGTACGCTATTTACCTGAGTGCCATAGTCCAACTATGGTCTTACTCGTATCACGCATCATAGCCCAGCTATTTCCTTACATGTCATCACAGTTCCATAGCCTCGCTACGGTCTTACACGAAATCCCATATCAATAACAATGTCATATCCCTGATACGATCTTACATGGATCTCATGTTGATGCCGATGCCATATCTCAGATATGGTCTTATATAGGATCTTATATCAACATTGATGCCATATCCTAGATATGGTCTTACACAATTTCATACCGAAGCCAGGTCCCCAATGTGGTCTTACACGGAATCACTATTTTATGTCGATGCCATATCCCAGATATGGTCTTATACGAGATCTTTCTTTTGTGTTGAAGCCATGTCCTAGACATGGTCTTACACGGAATCACTATTCGATGTCGACGCCATATTCCAAATATGGTCTTACACGGGGTCACTTATGTCACCAATGCCATGTCTCAGACATGGTCATATATGGGATTTCATGTACCGCCATGGTCCAACCATGGTCTTATTCATCATTTTATCACTAAACGACCGTACTCATCTACTGCATTCTACTTAGTCAAGCTTCTCAATTTAACTCCCACACTATAATCTGTGTGACTTCATAACAGTCATAAAACAAAACATTATACGTTTTATATTTCAACATTCACATGTAAGATTTAACCATGTGGACATATTCATCATAAACAATGGCATCACTGATTTTTTCAAATGCTTACTTACTCTTACTTTTTCTCACATACATCATGGTACTTGCTAGTTTCATGCTTGTAAGGTAAACAAGGTACCTGTATTACTTGATCACATAGATCAGCATACTTTGCTATGATAAGCATAATATCATTATCATCATTCATAACATGAATAAAACTCTTAGTCAGTTTTAACTGGCATAACTTGATAACAGCTTTACTCGTTTGCCCACTGAATTACTATGAATGACCGAGGATACTGAATCTCAATACACATGTGTCTCGATGCCAATGCCATATCCTAGATATGGTCTTACATGATATCTCAATCTCATGACAACATTTCAATGCCAAGACTTGTCTTGGACTTACATGATAACTTTGCTTGATTGCCGATGCCATGCCTTAGCCTGGTCTTACACGCACTTTCTCGTTTCATGTGGTAGATCGAGTATCCTAGGTAATTCAATTTCAATTAGGACTTTCCTATGCTTGATCTTAGTAACTTCTTTGTTTAATATAACAATTAAACATTTTCATGGAAATAAAATGCATATATCCACATCACAAGCAATTCGATGAAAATATTCATTAAGTTTGAAAATCATACAAACTTGCTGAAATTAGCTCAGTTGGGAATCATCTCTATCTTAACAAAACAATTTCGTTAGAGTCGGGAGATATCACACTATCACGGTCCACATATGGCATGTATAGCTAGACTCTTACTCTCGCTAGGTTAGTCCTAGAACCGACTAAACCATAGCTCTGATACCACTAAATGAACACCCCTTACCCGTAATTCCCGTCGAAATCGAGAACGAGGCGTTACTATATAAAACTATTTAATCGTCACTTAGAATCAACACGACTACTCTCCATGAGTCACTACAACAACTTTTTTTTGACTTACGAGACCCCACTCATACATGCGAGGGCTCTCGAGACTATATCAGGAACTCTTAAGATCCGTAAAATTTCTTTCCCATCTAACCAAAGATTACATGCTCGTGTTAGATGACACACACGCCCGTGTGTAGTATCACACACCCATGTGCCCAAACCGTGCCTAAAAACCCCAGCCTTCTGCCAAAGTTCCCACGGCTAGGACACACGCCCATATAGAATAGGGCACCCCCGTGTACCCTCAAGACATGCCCGTGTCTTCCACCCATGGTCGACACTGCCAATTCACACACAGTCTTGACATGTCTGTGGCCTTAGACCGTGTGCTATACCCTGATATACTGACTTGTTCACACGGCTTGGGGCACACGCTCCTATTCTAACTGTGTCTCACCCACGATCTACACAAACGACCGAGGATTTTTCTTGTAGTCTATCCTAATTTAAAACACTAAACTGTAGGGTATGCACGGCCTAGACACACGCCCGTGTGTCTACCCGTGTGGGCACATGAAGGCTATTTTTCAAGTAATTGTCACTCTCATTTGCATACATTCATTCATCATCACATAACTTCACATAGTATCAATATAACTCTTGAAATAAGGATATCTAATCATAAAAGAGATAAATTCTTCATCCCATGCACTAGGGAGAACTATTCCCAATACAATTACAAACGACTTAAGCCTTCATCTATGGCTATACACAACCAAACTCGAAGTTTTCTTAGGCCAACACAATTTGGCTACATCAATTAGAACTTAATCAACTTTAAAAGAATCCCTATACATGCCATGATTCAAAAGAACTTGAAACACCATACTAGGAGTCTACTCAATAGTGTGAAAACATCTCACGCGGCCTCCAACCTGAGCTAGTTAAAAATAACCTATAAGAGATGGGAAAAGAAAAGGAGTAAGCAATATGCTTAGTAAGTTCATCTATATATAACTGACAATTTCTAATATTCATTGAATATCCATGACTACAAGGTATTATAACGAATTTTCTCATAAACTTATGGTTACTTACTCAACCACTTTTGAAGCTTACTCATTCTATTTCTTACCACATTCTTACCGTGCCACTAGCCAATTTCTTATTTAATTAGCATACATTCTCGCACTGATCACCATATAATCATATAAACAACATATCAAGCATTTTCAATGAGTCACTCATACTACTAATTCCTTAGTGGTTACGCACTTAGCCCACCATTGAATCTCTTATAGGGTGGTATCGCGCACAACCCACCAATCATTTATAACTATGGTGATTTCGCTCTTAGCTCATCAACCATTTATAAGCGATGGTATCGCATGAGCCCATCGATTACTAACTAATAAGCTGGTAATGCATACAGCCCACCGATAGTAATATAGTAGATGGTATCGTACATAGCCCATCAATCATTTATAACTATATATCCACATACATTTCTCTAATTCAAATCTCCATCCGTAAACATCCTCACTCACTATCATTTTTGCTTAACTTTCTACGATTGTCATTCGCATTCACACAATGCATTAACAAATCTATCTCATGCAACTATAGTGCATTAATTTCACATATCCCATTAGGGTTGATCATATATTGAATTCATATCAATTCAGTTCTAACACATACTTGTGCTTCTCATGGTGCAATCACATACATTCAACATATTCGTTGAATCATTCAAATTATTAAACAACTCTCTTAAGTCCCATACACTTAGTTACCATTGACATCATACCCCAATAGGGTCTTGCATACATTAACTTTTCGATGCCATGTCCCTGACATGGTCTTATATGAATTGTTACACCGAGGCCATATTCCAATACGGTTTTACATGAAACTATAACTATCATTATATAACGCTATATCCATTTCCTATTTCTCCCAATTTTAATTCTCTTGACATCTCATTAAAAGAATATTTCATACAACATTGGAATACTAAATTAACTCATACATAATTGTCACATTCACACACGAACTTACCTCGATGTCGAAATGGTCGAAAGGGACTTTTTGCCCACATTTCTCTTTTCACCCGTTCTAAGTCTGAATCTCGTTTTCTTTGATCTAGAGCAATAAAATTTACTGATTTAATCAGTTATAATTCATAAATCACCATAAACTACACTTTAGGCAAAAATGACTATTTTACCCCTACACTTTGGTAAAATTATGATTTTACCCCTAGGCTCGTAAATAAATTTTCATCACATTTTCTTATTAAACAAGCTTAGCAGATCTTTTAATCTTCTTACAACTATCCACAATTTCAACTATTTTATGCCTTAATGAACAATTTACAACTTTTGCATTTTAGCCCAAATTAAGTGTTTTCATAACAACACCTTTCACAAAAGTTGTTTGTCATCATCCTATCATTCATTTTCTTCCATAAAAACTCAGCAAACAACATAAAATCTATCATGGTAAGTCCCTAGAATTTCAACCATGTTGCAAATTAGTCCCCCCATTAGCTATCTTAAGCTTTGTGGACTCCTAAAATACAATTTTCATCAAAAATAAACATCAAATGGACTTACTTGAATGGAGTAAAGCTTGCTGAAATTTTAAGCTTTCAAACCCCTCCCGTGACTGATATTTTCGGTTGGAGAAGAAAGATAAATAAAAAGATGATAACTTTTTCTGATATCATCTTATTTTATTCATTTTCTCCAACTAATATCACTAACTTTTAATCACAATAAATGCACTTGTCCCCTTAGCTCCTTTGACCGGCCAAGCCACTTAACAAGGCTAAATTACACAATTGGGACCTCCAAATATTAATCCATAGCTATTTGGCACTTCTAGCAAATAAAATAGAACTTTCACACTTAATAAGATTTAGTCCTTTTTAGCGATTGAGCATGAAATCGCTAAAATTAAAGCACCAAAATTTCCATATATCCTTATAAACATGTTATAACACATAACGTAACATGAAAATAATTTTTTCTAACCTCGAATTAGTGATTTCAAGATCACTATTTTGACTAGTCCCTAAATCAGGCTGTTACAGAACTCGAGAGCTCCGAATCCCTCTTGCTCTTACCCATCTCTCTATCTCTATTTTGGAGCTCAGCGTGCTTAGCATCCTCAGCGATCTTCACCTTCTCTACCAGTACAACAAACTCTTGCTCCCTTTATAGAGCAATCAACACCCTCAGATTATCCCTCAGTCCGTCCTCAAATCAGACACCTCTCATACTCATCTGCCACTATGCTTTGAGCATAGCGGCTCAGCCTCAAGAATTAAGCCTCGTACTTAGCCACCGATCGATCTCCTTGGGTAAGGTTCAGAAACTCCCTCCTACGAGCATCAATGCAACTCGCTCTCACATACTCTCCCTAAAAGGAAGTCTTAAAGAATTCCCATGTCAGATGTTCGGGATGAGTGCCCTTCTTAACAGTCAACACCACTGATAAGCCTCATCACGTAACATAGAGACTGCACCCTTCAATTTCTACTCACGGGTGTAATTCAGGTCATCCATAATCCGCTCCGTGGCATCAATCCAATCTTCGGCCACATTAGGGGTGACTCCAATGACACCCCTAAAAAGCTCAACTCCATTGGACCGGAGTCATTCCTTGATCGACCTTCGACCCCTAGATCTAGTATTAGGTCTAGCGACCCTCTTCAGTATCCTTAGCATAGCCTGGGACTGTGCGTTATCCCTACCATGAAACCCAGAGACCCAGTCTCGATAGTAGGTGACACTGGCATCTCACTCGTCTCTAAATTCAGTATACTACCCAGGGAAGAGGACTCAGCTCGAACCCCTTTACGGCCCCTACCTCGGCCTCTAGTACCACGTCCACGAATACCTCTTGCGCTCATCGTAGATTCGAGATTTTATCTACATTAACAGTTTTATGAATCAATTATAGTTTTGATTTTTATTAGCAAATGTTTTATGTAAACAGTTTCAGTAATTCGAAGTGATTTTTGCAAATCGCAGTCTCTATCAGTTTTGATACAATCTCAGTTTTACTACAGTCTCAGTATACACTACCTAGAGTGCTTTCACAGTATACTACCTATAGTAGTTTTAGAATATTCTATCTACAGTATTTTCAGTTAAACTATCACCGTTTCAAAATACTTATAGGATTGGCACCGGAGACTCAATGTACCACATTCTCAGTCAAATCATTTCAAATCATTTGAAAATCAGTTCTTAAAAACTAAGTTTTAAAACCCAAAATCCACAGCCGAGTTTTTCAACCCTACTATGATACCACTAAATGTAACACCCCTAACACCCATTACCTGTATTCAACGCCAAAACAGGGTACGAGGCATTATTAGACATATACGTAAACAATTACGCTATACCAAAACATGACTTTCCACCCCAATTTAAAACTTTTCATAACACCTCTTAAACAAGCCTACGAGGCCTCAAACACACTTTAGGAATGGTTCGGGATCAATCGAACTCTTTTGAATTTCTCTCAAAAAACTTAGAAAATTTTCACTAAACAGTCCACACGCTCGTGTGGAAGAAGGGACACGCCCATGTGGCATATCACATGCCCATGTTCCACACCCGTGTGGATTTATTTTTCAATTTGAACCTATAGGGGTTTTCACACGGCCAAACTCACGCCTGTGTCCCTGGCCCGTGTCCTTCAGATGGCCTCGACACACCCGTGTCTTAGCTCGTGTGCCAAAAACCTTGGTATTCTATTTATGACATCATCACCCCATAAATGTCATACGGACAAGGCACATGCCCATGTCCTTCGGCCGTGTGGTGTATTAAATTCCTAATTTTAGGTGCAGACTTCACACGGCAGATAACTTGCACAATTAAGAATAACCTCGTCTTTTCATAGATTAATAAGAAAGAGCCACCAACTATGGCCTTATACAAAAGAGTCCATCTTTGAATGAGCCAACACATTTGGCCAAAACAATATGACAATCAGTAAGTCTAGTCCCTATACATGTCATATTCAAAATGCTAAGTCTAACTATACCAAGATGTGCTGATAGTGTGGGTGATCTTCTGATTATCTTTGTATCCCGAGCTGGCTCTTCGACACTATAAAACAAGGGAAAGGAGAAGGGAATAAGCTTTAAGCTTAGTAAGTCTATATGTAAACAATAAACATCATACCACAATAATAATCAGTCAAACATTACATGCTATGTAATAACAGTTCATAACCTTATAATCATGCTTGCTCATTTCAAGTCTTACCACATCCCAAACACATATTATAAACATTGCCCACAATTACTTGCACATTTACCCTGCACTTATCACCACAAAGCCACATGAAATATTTACTTAAACAAGTCTCTCGATGAACCCTTCAGAATGGTACAAGATACCCAGTTGTTTTGCACACAACCCACCATTAATCAATAATAGGGTGGTATCACACATAGCCCACCAACAATGATAATTACGGTGGTATCGCACATAGCCCACCAAAGTATTAATAAATACAATGGTATCGCACATAGCCCATCATTGATAAATAATAAGGTGGTATCTCACACAGCCCACCAATAATTACCTATTTGCGGATATTTATTTGTACTCACATTTCTATTCTGAGGTTTATTCGAGAATTATAGAATTTCTACCATTTTCAGTGAATCTCACCAATAAGCATTTTCATCCATACAATGCATCAATAGGTAAAAACATATGTAATAAGAGTGTATTGTTTACACATAAACTTACCTCGGTGAAAAATATGTTAATTTGTGGCTTAGTTCGTAACCTTGCCTTTTCCCCGGTAAAGGTTGTTCCGGCGTTCTTCTTGATCTATAATAATAAAATTTACTCATTTAATCACTACATAAATAATGACACTTCAAAATCTCTATTTTGGCAAAAATGACTGGTTTGGCCTTATACTTTGGCAAAATTAAGATTTTTCCCCTAGGCTCGTAAATCATTTTTCATCAAATTTTCTTATTAACAAGCCTAGCTAAACATTTATTACTCTTATAACAATTCACAGTACCAACCATTTCATGCATTTACTTCTCAATTTTCAACCTTTACAAATAGGTCCTTTTAGGTGTTATCATGGTAACACATTTTACAAAAGTTGTTTATTTAACAACTAAGACTCATTTTCTTCGATAAAAATGCAGCAAAAAACATAAATGCTCACATGGAAAAACTTTAAACTTTCAATCATTTTGCAAAATAGTCCCTCTTTAGCTAGCTTAAGCTTTAGGGGTTCCAAAAGTACAAATATTACCAAGAAAGACCTTAAAAATTACTTACTGGGAAGGAGGATAAGTTGCTGAAATTTCAAGTTTCCCAAGGCCCTTCTTGAGTGTAAAAATTGGTAGAAGAATAAATGGGAATAGGAAAAGATGATAGCTTTCTTATTTCTCTCTTATTATAATCATTTAAGTCATCAACTCACCTAACCCTTGACCATGACTCTAATTTGTCCCCTATGGCCGACCATCACTTCCCCAATGGCCTAATTGAACTTTAAGGACCTCCAATTTAATATTCCATAACTATTAGACATCTCTAGCTTGTAAAACAAA
This sequence comes from Gossypium rotundifolium, assembly GCA_025506655.1. NCBI lineage: Eukaryota > Viridiplantae > Streptophyta > Magnoliopsida > Malvales > Malvaceae > Gossypium > Gossypium rotundifolium. The sequence continues at coordinate 135,591,142 of CP106722.1, forward strand.
ACTTTTACACTTTATGCAATTTAATATTCCATAACTATTAGACATCTCTAGCTTGTAAAACGAAACTTTTACACTTTAGCAATTAAACATGCAATCACCAAAATTAATGCACCAAAATTTTCATGCACCCATATAATCATGATATAACACATATAAAATTATTAAAACTAATTTCTCCGACCTCAAATTAGTGGTTCCGAAACCACTATTTTGACTAGCCCAAAAATCAGGCTATTACACCCGCAAACCCGGCCTGGACGATATGGACAAATCTAGCGATGTCACATGATAGGGTGATTAAAAACTAAAGTGACGATAAACCATTTTCGTTTATTAACATCGATTAACTCAAATAAAAAAAAACGCATGTCCATTGATTTGTCTCAAATTTATCTTTTTAGCGGAAGCTTTGGAAATCATTTATTTTAAGTATATTCATTCATTTTATGGAAAACCTTATGTTTAGGAAATCCGTATTTTTGATAACTGGTAGTTGTAAGTCCGTAAAAGCAAGTAAAATTTTCAAAGTTAAAACAAAATAGTCCTTAAAGTCCAAGTATAAAAATACCCCACAATCAAGTAAAACCATAAACGAAAGTAAAAAAGTTTAAAATATGTGTGTCCATCGTCGAGTCCTCCGCTGCATCGAACCGTCAACTCTGGGGATTACCTGATCACATTAAACAGAAGGGGTGAGTTTACATAAACTCAGTGTGTAATCCCTACAGAAAACATGCATACAGTCAATTAGCAGTAAATAGTCAAATGAAGTCTAGGACCTAAGCCCATTACATTTTCAGTAGTTGTTTGGGCCTTAGCCCATTTTAGTTCAATATTAGATATGCATTAGGGCTTTAGCCCATCACAGTATCAGTAATGGAATAGTAATCAGTAATGAGTCCTACCCACCATCCTCTACACACCATCTCCGTCCATCCCTACACTTTACATGGGGTTTAAAACACCCACCCATCCTTACACTCCGAGTAGTATCGAATGCGGCTCATATTCAATATATTGCAGCTGAGCTAATAGATAATAGGCTTAAAGCCTTTTAGTACACTTCCCCAAATATCATCATCCTAACCCAATGCAATGCAAACATACAAATGTCATGCTTTTATGCAACCATCAGTCATACGTATACATATATTGCAACACCCCTAACCCGAAACCATCGCCGGAATAGGGTTAAGAGGCATTACCGAACAATCAAATCATTTAACAACCCATTCATAACACAAAGTCAATCATCAGTATATCACATCAAAACATAAACATATAGTCCCTTATTGAGGCCTATAAGACCTTAAACACATGCTAGAGAAGGATCGGGACTAAATCAAAACACATACAGAAGTTCTCAGAAACTTAAAAACTTATCCAAAATACAGGGGATACACGCCCGTGGGAGCCAACCGTGTACCCTCCACTGCTGCTAGACACACCCGTCTGTCCTCCCCGTGGTCGAACCTGATTCCTCACCACGGCCACCAAGCACGCCTGCGTACCCCGGCCTTGTTCAATCCTGCCAAAGCAACACGGTTACCAAGCACCCCCGTGTGCTAAGGCTGTGCACTACTAGACCATATACTGACTTTCTCACACGGCTTATAGGTACGCTCGTGTGCCATGGCCGTGTCCCATTAAGCAAGCTACTGAATTTACCCCACGGTCACTAGGCATGCCCGTGGGCTATGGTCGTGTGACATTATATGTCATTTGTAAGACCAAAATGCCACCCAAATGGGTCATACCAACAAGAAACATATACCAAAACAACTTATGCACTTATGACTACCCAAAAGCATATCAGAAAAATCATTCAAACCATGCATTCAATACCAATTCTATTCATAACAAATTTAATAACAAAACTTATCTTATCACAAGCATAATTAATACCCAATTTCAGTTATTCCTAATAGCATCATACCATTTACCATCCATAAATCAATTTCTCAACTCACAATCTATACCAAAAGATGCATCATATATACCAAAGTCATTCATGCCAAAAACTATCACATAACTAGCCACATCTCATGGCTACTTACAAATCTCAAACATGATTCAAATAACTAGCCTATACATGCCATATTTTAACTATGTACATCTTTTCATAATACCCCAAAATAGATTGCCAATAGTGTGATTGAGATGCTGACGATCCCTAGATCTAAGCTAGCTTTACTGACACTGCAAAGCAGAATGACAAATCACACAGTAAGCTTTTCAAAGCTTAGTAAGTTCGTAATTTAATACATATTGCTCAATAATACCACATCTTACACAATTAAATCATCACATAGATAAATTGCACAATTAGGCTCATCATCAATCTCAAACATATGCTCAAGTATCTATTCATATAACTATTAAGGCTATCATCAACCACCTAGGTTCAAACATACCTTGATCAACACATAGTTACTCACCATTCATGCTACTCAATTGCTCTATATTACCTCTCATTCAACCTTTACTATTCTTTTTTATTATTTCGCATACTTAGTGCCAATTTCATAATCGAATCATAATGGCCATCGTACACTTAGTGCTTAATCTTTCAACTGACTTATCTCGGTATCGCACACACAGTGCCAGGTCCATAAGCCGAAGCTTTCATATCATCGCACACACAGTGTTATTCATTTCTGTTTCGATTTCAATTTTGCACACTTAATGCCATCAACTAAAATCCTGCACATAGCAACTCACTTTCATACACAAATACATATTCATTTCATAATGCTAAAACATATCTTAGTAGTATGTATCCTATCAAAACTTACATGGGACATCGAACTATCAATGCGGTCGATTAATCGAGCATTTTATCTTTGTCTCGATCTCGATCCGAACCTCTCCTCTCTTGGTCTATACACATTCAAATTCAATCCATTCAATCATCAAATCATTCATTTTAATTCAAACACATATATTTAGGGCATTTTACAAAATAGCCCTCACATTTTCACATTTTGACACTTTAGTCCTTATTTCACAAAATCATCAAATACTCAAAATTTCAATACACATGTGCTTAGCTGAATTCTTCCCATATTAATACAAACCCACACATTTCATCTATTTCACATTTAAGTCCTTCAAATTGCTATTTTCACGATTTAGCCTTAATTAGCTAAATTCATCAAAAATTCAAGAACAACACATGTTCATTAAACACATATCTTTCATTTAACACCAACACTCATCACAAAGCTCACCATTTCATCAATGGCACATTTCTCAAACACTATCAATACATAAAATTTGAGCATGGGTTTCGTAAAGCACAAAGCAACGATCACGAAAATGTAGAAATTATCAAAAATTGAAATCAAACATACCTTGAATTAAGCCCTCAAATGGCTGAATGCCCTAACTAAATTTTCGTTCTTTTCTTTCTTTGATTTTTGGCAAAAAGGAGAGAAACAAAAGATGAAAACTCATCTTTTTGTTTCATTAATCTAATATTAACAATTCAATTACCAAAATAGCCTTCATTCATATAATTAAAACAATTATACAATATGGGCATTTAAGACTTTTATTCATCCACTATTTATAATTTGGTATAATAGCAACTTAAGGCCTCCACCTTAACAAAGCCACAATACATTGATACTTTAACAAATAGCAAGCAACGTTCACATTTAATGCAATTCCATCCATTTGTCAAATAAACACACAGATGGACAAATTAATTCACGAAAATTTACCACATGCTTAGTCACATATCAATAGAATGAAAATAATATTAAAAATATTATTCAAACTCGGATTTGTGGTCCCAAAACCACTGTTCTGACTAGGGTATAAACTAGGTTGTTACAACTCTCCCCCTTTAGGAATTTTCGTCCCCGAAAATCTTACCAGTGAATAGTTGTGGATTTTGTTCTCTCATAACATTCTCAGGCTCCCACGTAGCCTCTTCAATTCCATGTTTGTGCCATAATACTTTCACTAAAGACATTTTCTTATTTCTTAACTCTTTGGTCTCTCGTGCCAAAATTCGAATCTGTTCTTCACTATACGACAAATCTGACTGAATCTCAATCTCAGTAGGAGCAATCACATGAGACGGGTCTGATCTGTACCGTCGAAGCATTGACACATGAAACACATTATGAATCTTATCTAACTCAGATGGCAATCTCAATCTATAAGCAACTGGTCCAACTCATTCAATGATCTCATACGGTCCAATGAACCTCGGACTCAACTTGCCCTTTCTGCCAAATCAAAGTATTTTCTTCCACGGAGACACTTTCAAAAACACTTTATCACCAATTTTGAATTCAATATCCTTTCGTTTCAAATCTGCATAGGTCTTCTGACGATCTGATGCTGCTTTCAAACTGTCACAAATTACTTTCACTTTTTGTTCAGTCTTTTTTATAAGATCAACCCCGTCAATCTTATTCTCACTTAGCTCGGTCCAATACAAAGGAGTTCGATATTTTTGACCATAGAGAGCCTCATATAGTGCCATTTTGATACTAGATTGAAAAATGTTGTTATACACAAAATTAATCAAAGATAAATGCTTTTCCCACGTACTTTCAAATTCAAGTACGCAACATCTCAGCATGTCTTCAAGAATTTGAATGATTCGCTCGGATTGACCATCCGTTTTTCGATGAAACTACATACTGAAATGCAATTTCGTGCCTAAAGCATCTTGCAATTTCTTCCAAAATCGTGAGGTAAATCTCGAATCTCTATCAGGCACTATAGATAACGGTACCCCGTGCAATCTCACAATCTCATCGATATACAGTTCAACTAACTTATCTAAAGAAGAATTGATTCTCACCGGAACGAAATGAGCTGATTTCGTCAATCTGTCCACTATCACCCAGATCGCATCTTTCTTGCTCGGAGATAAGGGCAAACCCGACACAAAGTCTATCGTAATTCTCTATCATTTCCACTCAGGAATCATAATCGGTTGTAACAAACCAGCGAAACTTGATGTTCAGCCTTAACTTGCTGACAAACTAAACATTTTTGCACAAAGTCAGAAATATCTCTTTTCATACCATGCCACCAATAGAACTGTTTTAGGTCATTATACATTTTCATACTCCTCGGATGTACAGTAAAATGACTATTGTGAGCTTCATTCAAAATCATTTGAATCAACTCTGAATTTCTCGAAACACAAATCTGATCTCTGAATCTCTAACAATTATCACTATCAGCTCAAAATTTCGATTCAGCATTCGAATCACATTGAACTCTTTTTGCTAACAACTCATTATCATTTTTCTGAGCATCACATATTTGTCGTAAAAACAATGGTTTTACTTTCAATTCAGTTGCAACCACATCATCATCACACAAATCTATCCAATTGCTCATAGCTCACAAAGCATATAACGATTTACGACTCAAGGCATCAGCTACAACATTAGCTTTACCTGGGTGATAATCTATCACAAGTTTATAGTCTTTCAACAATTCTAACCATATTCTCTGTCGCAAATTCAAATCTTTCTGAGTCATGAAGTACTTTAAACTCTTATGATCAGTATAAATGTGACATTTCTCTCCAAAAGATAGTGATGCCAAATCTTCAATGCGAACACAATCGCAGCCAAATCAAGATCATGTGTTAGGTAGTTCTTTTCGTGCGGTTTTAATTGTCTCGAAGCGTAGGCAATGACTTTCCCTTCTTGTATAAGCACACAGCCCAAACCATTCAATGATGCATCACTGTAAACTATGAACTCTTTGCCTGATTCGGGTTGAATCAATACTGGTGCTTCCGTCAATAACACCCTCAACTGTTCAAAACTCTGTTGGCACTTTTCTGACCACTCGAATCTAACATCTTTTTGTGACAACTTTTTCAATGGGATCGTAATCATCGAGAAGCCTTTCATAAATCGTCTATAATATCTCACTAGTCCTAAAAACTACGGATTTCAGACACACTTCTCAGAGGTTTCCACTCCAAAATAGTAAAGATTTTACTCGGATCAACTCATATCCTAGCAGCTGATACGATATGTCCTAGAAAACCAAAATTCACATTTTCTAAACTTTTCATACAATTGTTTCTCACGCAGAGTTTGTAGCACAATTCTCAAATGCTCGACATGTTGCATCTCATTACATGAATAAATCAAAATATCATCTATGAACACTACAACAAAGTGATCCAAAAACGATCTGAATATCCAATTCATTAGATCCATAAACACCGCAGGAGCATTGGTTAGTCCAAAAGGCATCACTAAGAATTCGTAATGTCCATACCTCGTTCAAAAAGTAGTTTTTGGCACATCGGGTTCTTTAACTCTTAACTGATAGTAGCCTGATTTTAAATCTATCTTAGAAAACACTGTAGGTCCTCTCAACTGATCAAACAAATCATCAATACGAGGCAACAAATATTTGTTCTTTATTGTCACTTTGTTCAATTGTCGGTAATCAATTCACATTCTCATAGTTCCATCTTTCTTTTTCACAAATAACACAGGAGCTCCCCAGGGTGAGAAACTCGATCGTGCAAATCCTCTGTCAATCAATCCTTGCAACTGAGACTTTAACTCTTTCAATTCTGTTGGTGCCATTCTATATGGAGCTATTAAAATAGGAGCAGTCCTCGACACCAACTCAATACCAAATTCAACTTCATTAATCGGAGGTAATCCCGGTAACTCTTCAGGAAACACATCTGGAAACTCACATACCACAGGCACAAATTCGACTTTCTTTTCTGACACTTTTGTATCAATTACGTACGCCAAATAAGCTTCACAACCCTTTCTCACATAGTTCCTAGCTTTCGTCGTAGATACAACAGCTGGTAATCCTTTCATATCACTGGACTCAATTCGAACTATCTCATCATTCTGACTCTTCAATTAAATGCTCTTTTTCTTTCAATTCACTATGGCATTATGCACAGTAAGCCAATCCATACCCAAAATTATATCAAATTCATCAAATGGTAACAACATCAAATTGACCGAAAAACATAAATCACGAAACATCAATAAGCAATTCTTGCACACCTTATCCACCAAAACACACTTGCCTAATGGGTTCGATACTCTAATTACAAATTTAGTAGACTCAACAGGTAGAGTCTTATTCAATAATAAATTCATACACACATAGGAATGAGTTGATCCTAGATCTATCAATGTAATGACATCAGTATCAAATAAAGTGAAAGTACCTGTGATAACGTCGGGAGATGATGCTTCCTTTCGTGTATGTATAGCATAGGCTTGGGCAGGAACTCTCGCTTTTAACCTCACAGCTGTATCAGTTGTCCCTCTCTGGCTCTCACTCACATTTCTGGTGTTTCTGGGTGGTCTACCCCTGGCTGTCACATTACTCGGTCTTTCATTCTGAATATTTTCCTCTTCCACCATCTTCGGGCAATATCGAATAAAATGATCTCAGGGTCCACATTTATGACAAACTCTATTTTTGTACTTGCCCCAGCACTCTCCCACATGTCGTCTCCCACATTGTCTACACTCAGGCTTATTACTCTTAACACTGCCAACACTTGATTCATTTGGAACTTGAATTTGTAATCCAGTACTTTGTCTCGAACGATCTCTACTTGGATGTCCAAACGAAGCATTTGAATGATTGCTTGCATCTCTAAATCTCTTTGTGGAAGGTTGAGAAAATTTGTTCATCGATCTCTTTCTTTCATCACGAGCTTCAGAATCAGCTTTCCTCTTTTCTTTATTGAGTTCCTCAGCTTTGCATGCTCTTTCAACTAATATAACAAATTCGTTTATATCTACTATCATAACCAACAACTTAATGTCTTCATTCTATCCTTCTATGAAACGTTTGCACATAGTAGCTTCAGTCGAAACACATTCTCTTGTGTATTGACTCAATATTACAAATTCTCGCTCGTACTCCGTAACAGACAAACGGCCCTATTTCAACTCAAAAAACTCTTTACGTTTCTGATCAATGAAGCGTTGACTGCTATACTTCTTTCTGAACTCGGCTTGAAAGAAGTCCCAGGTGATTCTCTCTCTCAAAACCACAGATATCAATGTCTTTCACCAATTATAAGCTGAATCCCTCAAAAATGAATTAGTGCATTTAATACATTCGTCCGGAGTCAACGACATCTCATCAAATACTCGAAGGGTTTTCTCGAGCCAAAACTCAGCCTGCTAAGCATCATTATCAGAAGTGGCCCTAAACTCTTTTGCCTCATACATTTGAATCTTGTCCATAGGAGGTTTATTCAATCTGATCGGATCTGTAACTTGTGGCACAAAAGTTACTTGTGGGGATAGAGGTTGTGGAGTAGCCAAATTCATTCGAACGAACTCTCTAAACCACTCGCTCATCATTCGAAAGAAGGCTTGCTTATCCTCTCCTCCCTCACTACTTTTATTCGGCCTAGATGTGGCCGGTGATGTCCCTTGAGCGGGAGCAGGTGCGTTACTTTCTACATCATCAGTAATTGCTCGATCGGGATCCATTACCATATGAAAACACATTTTCAACTGTCAGAATTCATCACACTATCGTAATTTCATATATGGTATGTATAGCTAGACTCACACGCGCTATGTTAGTCTGAGAATCGACTAAACCATAGCTCTAATACCAACAAAATGTAACACCCCCAACCCGAAACCATCACGAAATAAGGTTAAGAGGCATTACCGAACAATCAAATCATTTAACAACCCATTCACGATACAAAGTCAATCATCTGTATATCACATCAAAACATAAACATATAGTCCCTTATTGAGGCCTATAAGACCTTAAACACATGCTAGAGAAGGATCGGGACTAAATCGAAACACATACAGAAGTTCTCAAAAACTTAAAAACTTATCCAAAATACAGGGGATACACGCCCGTGGGAGCCAATCGTGTGCCCTCCATGGCTGCTAGACACACCCATGTGTCCTCCCTATGGTTGAACCTGATTCCTCACCACGGCCACCAAGCACGCCCGTGTACCCTGGCCGTGTTTAATCCTGCCAAAGCAACACGGTTACCAAGCACCCCCGTGTGCTAAGGTTGTGCACTACTAGACCATATACTGACTTTCTCACGAGGCTTCTAGGCACGCCCGTGTGCCCTTAAGCAAGCTACTGACTTTACCCCATGGTCACTAGGCATACCCGTGTGCCATGGCCATGTGACATTATAAGTCATTTGTAAGACCAAAATGCCACCCAAATGGGTCATACCTACAAGCAACATTTACCAAAACAACTCATGCACTTATGACTACCCAAAAGCATGTTAGAATAATCATTCAAACCATGCATTCAATACCAATTCTATTCATACCAAATTTAATATCAAAATTTATCTTATCACAAGCATAATTAATACCCAATTTCACTTATTCCTAATAGCGTCATACCATCACCAAAATTTCCATCCATAAGTCAATTTCTCAACTCACAATCCATACCAAAAGATGCATAATATATACCAAAGTCATTCATGCCAAAAACTATCACATATCTAGCCACATCTCATGGCTACTTACAAATCGCAAACATGGTTGAAATAACTAGCCTATACATGCCATATTTTAACTATGTACATCTTTCCAAAATACCCCAAAATAGATTGCCGATAGTGTGATTGAGATGCTGACAATAACAGATCCGAGCTAGCTTTACTGACACTGCAAAGCAGAAAGACAAATCACACAGTAAGCTTTCCAAACCTTAGTAAGTTCGTAATTTAAAACATATTGCTCAATAATACCACATTTTACACAATTAAATTGTAACACCCCAAACCCGGTCAATACACCATGACCGAATCTGGTATGCTACAGGGAAAAGGTTTTGGGTGGTTTAGGTTGAAGTCTAGAAGTTTGGTGAAAACGCTTAGCGAAATTTTGTATTTGAGGAAAATTCAATAAGGTTTTGATTAAAAATCTGATGATGTATTTGAAAACCTAGAAAGTTTTGAAAATGAATCCGATGTATAGGTAAAACTAGTTTATTTCGTTTTGAAGCTTAAGTTATTTCCTATTGTTACTAAAACATTTTTGACTTAGTAGCAGATCATATTTAAGTTAGAAAAACAAGTTGAGTTCACTTTATCCCAAGTTATAGTATGATACCCGATGGTATAGTTGAAAACATCGTTTTTGAAATTTTGAAAACGTTGTCTTTCCAAGTTTTAGCACATTTCACTTAATTAGTTTGTTAAAGGATATTGGAAATCTACTTAAACATGACATATCAAAAACATAATTTAAGAGGCCATTTACAAACCCAAATATAACAAAATAGGAATAAATCGACTAGTGTACCAAATTTTATAAAAGAAGTCCGAGCAAATCTTTATTTCAAGATGGCATGAGCACCTCGAGTCCATCCGGCTCCATGTCCGCGTCTAAGTGTCACTGAAAAGTCAAAGAGAGAGAGTGAGTCGCAAGACTCAGCAGTATAATTCCTCTCCCAGATAACATGCCAACACATATATCATAATGAATAATGCAAATCATGCACCTGCTCCTAACCAACCATATCGCCTTTTCTACCCCGTGGTACCAAACCACCGGTGGTGCTAAACCACCGGTGACCCAAAGTCACGATATCCATCTTGTGGTACCAAACCACCGTGACCCAAGTCACAATAATCCAATGATGGGGCCAACCCATCGTGTGATACCAAATCACTAGCGACGATCCCATATCTCATAAGTGGGGCCAACCCACGGTGGTGCCAAACCACAGGACGAGTCGCAATGAGGTGCCAAACCTCGGTGTCCCAAAGACACAATGTGATACCAAATCACCGGTGACCGTAGTCACAAATCCGATGATGGGGCCAACCCATCGTGTGATACCAAATCATGGCGTCAATCCAGATAATCAATCGTGGGGCCAACCCATCGTGGTACTAAGCCACCGACGACGCCGAGGTGCCAAACCTCGTGACCCAAAGTCACAAAATACGTGGTACCAAACCACCGGAGGTGCCAAACCTCCGTGTCCCAAAGACACGATATCATACTTCCCCTCCTCTCATATCACCCAATCACATATCATACTAGATGCAAAATCATGCAATCATACTATCATGCTCACATGCTTAATATGGCATCTCAATGAACATGCACCCATAATCATAATATCATATATCATCACATAGCTCATATCGTAACGGACTTACCCGAATCCGTATCCATACCTCAATGGGTACCAAATCACCAATCACACTGTTTCATTTACACAACAAAGTTATTACATTACTAAGTTAAGATAGTGTCTTTGGTTTACACACCAATTAGCGAGGTTTTAATACTATGAACCGGTCTAAGACCTCGACCACCTTGACAACTTTGATCCTAAAATCGACCAACCAAAGGGTTAGCACACATATCATTCGACCATAACCAAATAAATCAAAGGGTATATCGGTTTACCCTTACGTTAAACCGATTTGGTTTCTACCCAATCCGAACCCAACAAAGGGTTCTTTCAAGAATCGGCTTCACATTGGTTTCTCCTAACACAATCGACACACCTCGATAAAAGAGTAGTTAATCTCTTAACAACCGGTCTTAAAGAAAACTAAACGAAATCGAATACAAAGACTCGTTCTTACCACTACTCACCGCTACTGAGAAAGAAAACTCCTCAAGAACGTTCCTTAGATCCGGATGTCCTATTATAAAATTGGTTTACAAAAGATTAGTACCTTCCAACAAATAACACAATCGGCTAACAACATATCAAGAATCGGCAAGGTGTAAGAAAGAAGAGAAATGGCCATACGGCCAGGAACTTACCCTCTTAGTAGACCGATTACCACAAGAATCTAACAGGAGAAATAGATTCGGCTAACAGATTTTGGAAAAGAAATGAAATAAAGAAAGATGAGTGGAGGGGGTTACTTTCGGTTTTGTGTGAAAGAAAGAGTATAACAAGATGAATGGAGAAGTGCTTCGGTCAAGATGGTATTAAGAAAAGGAGATGAAAGTTAGGAGAATAAGGAAAATGGTTTCGCTTAATGAAATGGTATGGACCAAATGGAGAAATCGGACAAGGTTTATGAAAACGAAAAGAAAAAGTGAGAAGGGAGGGTCTCTAGTTTCGGCTTTGCACAGTGAAAAGAAGAAGGAAGAAACAAGGTAGAATTTCGGCAACAAGAGTGCTAGAGGTTTCGGTTTAACTCAATTGAAAAAAAGAAAAGGAGGTAGGAGAGGTATTCGGCTTCAACAAAAATAAAAAGAAAAAGATGGAAGCAACCAGCAAATTCGGCAACACCAATGCTTTGGGTTTTCGGCTCCAAGAAAAGAGAATACGAGAAGAAAAGGTGAGTCAAAGGAGCTAGTTTGGCTCAAGTTGAAATGAAACAAAATGCTGGTTTCGGTTTCAAAAATGCAACAACAAAATGGGTGAAATTCGCTTAGGCTATTTGCAAGTGAAGAGAGTTTTCTTAGCAAGCTTTTGACTAAACTAAAAAAAAATCAGCCTAACCACTAAGAATTTGTGACCGAAAAGCACACATGCCAAAAGGCAATTTCGGCACCCTCCAAACACCAACCGGCCACACATCCCCTTTCCCCCAAACTCTCACCAAATCCGGCCAAATCTCCCCCATTTACTCTCACACCACCAATTCAAATGGCAAAGACCAAGTCTCCCTCCTACAATTGCTCTCCATCCACCGTTTGAATGTGTTGACCAAGTCCATAGTAGAGTTCAAATTGCCCACAACTCTTCCCCTCCATGCCGTCAAAATGGATGCAAAAGGGGTGGGATTCTCGCAACTTGAACTCAAGACCTCCCCCTTGCAATTGACGCCACACACACATGCTCCAAGTGGCGCATGCCTTGCCACTTTGCTAGCTCTTCATTTGTGTTACAAATTCACTTAATTTAATTATAAGCCCCATCTCCTTCAGCTCCTATCCCTAAAGCCCAAAAACAAAACTTTTCCACCTACTACCACACTCCTAGCCCACATCTAAGCCCCAAATCACACGGACAACAACATAGCAAGCCATAAACATGCAACAATTGCCAAAATAAAATCACCCTTAACCCGGATATTACATAAATCATCACATAGATAAATTACACAATTAGGCACATCATCAATCTCAAACATATGCTTAAGTATCTATTCATATAACTATCAAGGCTATCATCAACCACCTAGGTTCAAACGTACCTTGATCAACACATAGTTACTCACCATTCATGCTACTCAATTGCTCGATATTACCTCTCGTTCAACCTTTACTATTCTTTTTGATTATTTCGTACACTTAGTGCTAATTTCATTATCAGATCATAATCGTCATCGCACACTTAGTGCTTAATCTTTCAACTGACTTATCTTGGTATCGCACATAGAGTGCTACAGTGCTATTCATTTCTGTTTCGATTTCAATTTCGCACACTTAGTGCCATCAACTAAAATCTTGCACATATCAACTCACTTTCATACACAAATATTTATTCATTTCATAATGCTAAAACATATCTTAATAGTTTGTATCATATCTGAACTTACCTCGGACGTCGAATTATCGATACGATCGATTAATCGAGCACTTTATCTTTGCCTCGATCTCGATCCGAACCTCTCCTCTCTTGGTCTATACACATTCAAATTCAATCTATTCAACCATCAAATCATTCATTTTAGTCCAAACACATTTATTTAGTGCATTTTAAAAAATAGCCCTCACATTTTCACAATTCAACACTTTAGTCCTTTTTCACAAAATCATCAAATACTCAAAATTTCAATACACATGTGCTTAGCCGAATTCTTCGTATATTAATACAAACCCACACATTTCATCTATTTCACATTTAAGTCATTCAATTTGATATTTTCACAATTTAGCCCTAATTAGCTAAATTCATCAAAAATTCAAGAACACATGTTCATTAAACACATATCTTTCATTTAACACCAACACTCATCACAAAGCTCACCCTTTCATCAATGGCACATTTCACAAACACTATCAGTACATAAAATTTGAGCATGGGTTTTGTAAAACACAAAGCAACGATCACGAAAACATAGAAAGTACCAAAATTGAAATCAAACATACCTTGAATTAAGCCCTCAACTGGCTGAATGCCCTAACTAAATTTTCTTTCTTTCTTTCTTTGATTTTCGGTAAAAGGAGAGAAATAAAAGATGAACACTCATCTTTTTGTTTCATTAATCTAATATTAACAATTCAATTACCAAAATAGCCTTCATTCATATAATTAAAACAATTATACAATATGGGCATTTAAGACTTTTATTCATCCACTATCTATAATTTGGTATAATAGCAACTTAAGGCCTCCACCTTAACAAAGCCACAACACATTGATACTTTAACAAATAGCAAGCAACTTTCACATTTAATGCAATTCCATCCTTTTGTCAAATTAAACACACAGACGGACAAATTAACTCTCAAAAATTTACCACATGCTTAGTCACATATCAACGGCACAGAAAATAATATTAAAAATATTATTCGAACTCAGATTTGTGGTCCCAAAACCACTATTTCAACTAGGGTATAAACCAGGCTGTTACATATATATATCAGTAATCATGCATAATTTATCATGCATCACATACACTCAGATCATACATTTAGGGGTCTAGGAAATGCTTATCGACCTTATAGTAGGTTCATAGTTGACTTGGGTGACCCGTGAAACCCTAAGAATCATTTCAGATAAATGGGCTCATATGCCCAAGTGGCTTGCCCATGTAGGCCCACACGCCCGTGTGGATCACACGACCTGGCCCAAAATCCCACACTCCCATGTGGCCCACATGGCCCAAATTAGTCTAGCCCATGTGTCACACATGGCCTACCTAGCCATCACACGGTCATGTCTTGTGCGCACGACCTAGCCTCGTCGATCATATTCCCGAGTTATGGTACACGGTCTCCTATACGGGCAACCATATGCCTGTGTGGCGTCGACTGTGGGGTTTTAGCTTTCTTCAAAACCCTAGTTTCTACATAATCAGGTACACACCCAGTATGCTTTGATGCTAAAACGATCCCTGAGCACTCCAGAACCTAAAAATCATCATTCCAACACTCAATTTCTGTAACATTAACTAAACCTAAATGGGATTGCAATGAGACATTCATCTTTTAATTCTTGAAACCAATACCTTCGATCGAAACGATAATCCCATGTGCTTAACTCACTGAATGGGAGCAATGTTTAGTCCCTTGTTTCTTCCTAGACATCAAAAGAAACCCCTCTTAAAAGGAATTCAGAAAGCGTAAAAGCAAGCACTAGAACTTACCAGCACAAATGATATGGGGACGACGGAATATCAATTCGGTTATCAAAAAGAAAAAAAAGGAAAATAAAAGAATCGAGAAAGACAAAAATAACTAAAGGAAATCGACAGAGAAGGCTAGGGGAGACGTTAGAGAGAATGAAAGAGAAAAAAACGGTTGAATAGAGAGGAAGAGAATGTCGAAAAGTTCCCCTAAGGAATCCCAACTAAGTCGATAACTTCCACATCCCTTGATTTTCTCCCACTTACCCCTCCATCATAACCACTTCAGAATTTTAATTTCAATCGAACTCATCCATACGCCACATGCCTCATGCAAAATGAATTCCCTTGCTTGCGCAGGGATTCAAACACAAGACCTCCATCCCCTAGCACTCTACTTATCTACTAGACCAACAGGCCCATTCTGATGTAAACTTACAAACAATTACTTAAAAGCCTACTAGCCAGAAATACGGGTTAAGTCAGAAAAATACTAAAATTTGCCAAAGTCATGGCTTGAACTGATGTGGTCTCAACTAACTACGATCACAATAAAGGAAAGCGCACCTATCGTTCAATAGTATAGTTATGGTAAAATCGGTAATATAGTATCCATAAGGACCAAGAGTACTAGTAATTACTATCTTTCTATTATCTAGCCTAAGAACTGGAGTGATTTCTTTTTTAACTAAAACTTAATTAAAAACGACAACGAAAGAATTAGAAAATACTTTTAGACAACTTATATGAGATGGGCAATACCTAAGGAAGAATCCACCTGGACTTCACTTATTACCTTTGATTCATATGATTTGTTCACTTGACTTAATCCGTAGAAATCCCTTATTTATGTTACTATATTTTTCAAGACTAAAAATAACTAAATCTAGGTTGATTAATTGAAATTTTTTTTCTAATTAAAACTCATATTGTCGCATTAACTCAAACTATGGATTCCCTTATTAGACATGACTCTAATCCGACAGATTTTCATCACCCTATTTCTAGGGTTGCAATCAACTCCGCTTAATTGTGTTGATCTACTCTTAAATAGGGACTTTTGCTTCTCTAAATAAGCATATTCGACTTGAATCAATAACCTGAATTATCAAAACAAGAATAAGAACTCACAATTAAGAATAAGAATAAGTATTTATCTTATAAATCAAATAATAATAAGATCCATCTTAGGTTTTATCCCCTTAAGTATCTAAGGGATTTAGCTCATACTGATAGAAGAAAACATCTTAAAATTAGGAAAACAACAAAACATAAAAAAACCCAAAAACTTCTAAAGAACTTGATGGGATATCTTCAGTCTTGATGGAGATCCTTCTCCTAAGCTGCTTCCGATGGCTGTCTTTGAGTATTTTCTGCCTCCTATATGGCGTCCTCTTTTAGGTTGCCCCGTAGGGTGTTTATATAGGTTTTGGAACACCTCTATTGACTCACAAGTGGTCTATTCTGAATAGAATTAAACTTTGATATGGCAGGGACATGCCGGTGCTCGATTCTACTCTCCAAACACGACCATATGGTCTGCTTGTGTATGTTGATCCAGACCGTGTTTGATCCTGATCGCATCACACAGCCATGTTTGGTAGCCCAGGCCGTGTTGATTCCTAAGGTTTCACATCATCCCTAGCTAAAACTGCTTATAATTGTATTAAATTGTTTCTATTTTATACTCACATTCTCTGATGATTTTAATCCTGTGAATCATTTTCTCACAAAACTTGATCCCGAAGTAATGGAATTTGATAACTGCTTATAATAGCAATAGTCTTTCTTAGTTACTTTGCAATTCTAAAAGATGGTGACAAATAAATATTTCGAGAATTTGGTTTGGGTTTCCCGATTTCAATGCAATTTCATACTCACAGATTACTGTAATCTCTCTTAGAATTACCATATAAATTTTAGATCTCAATCCAAAACAATGATAACTGGCACCATAGACAGATTTACCAAAATAGAAATGAATAACCTAACTATTTTATCAAAAGAGAAAACCTATACTTACAGAGATATTTCCTCAAACAGTTAACCATATTTCATATAACTCCATCTTTTTCAATAATAAGGATAATCCCAATACAAAATTCATCAACCCTCCATTTCTATAATAAAAAAAAGTTAGAAATATCACATTTCACACACATCATCTATATCATATCTCGGACTGTTTTGTATCTTATTAATCCCATATGAACACCACTAAGAGTTTCTTGTAGCAGTTGTTGTATATTAGTAGAAATTTTTAGTATGCACACTCTATCTCGAAATAATAAATAATCATCGATAACACATCTGAGGTTCCATGTAACTGCCCGATTTAAGGGCTAATTAGAATAGTGGTTTTGAGACCACTAAATCAAAGTCAAGGAAAATTATTTTGATGTTATTTATGTGTTGTATCATAATTATATGGATGTATGAAAATTTTGGTCTTTTAATTTGAGTGAAGCATGCTTAATTATGAGAAAGGACTAAATTGCATAAAGTACAAAAATCTTATATTTTAAGGTAGAGGTACCTAATGGCTATAGAATGTAATTTAGAGGTTTTTAGAGTGCAATTAATCCATTTGGATTGTGATGGCCAGCCATGTAGACAAGGGGAAAGGAGCATTTAATTTTTACTCAAACTAGGTGGAAATTAGGTGATAAAATGAATAAAATAATATGAGTAAAAGATGTTATCATCTTTCACTATTCACCCTTCTTCTTCCCATCAAAAATTGAAAATAAAAATAGAGCTTTTGGGGGTTCAAACTTTCAGCCAATCTATCTCCTTTCAAGTAAGTGATTTAGGTGGTTTTAAATGATGATTTTTGTATTTTTAGAGTCCCCAAAGCTTAAGCTAGCTAATGAGGGGACCAATTTGCAATATGGTTGAAAGTATAGGGACTTGCCAAGAGAGTATTTATATTGTTAACTGCATTTTTATAGAAGAAAATGATTGTTAGGGAGATGAGAAACAACTTTTGTGAAAGATGTTTGCATGAAAACACCTAAGTAGGACTTAAATGCAAAGAGTGAGATTGTGTCATAAATGCATGAAATAGTTGGAATTGGAAGTAGTTGTAAGAGAAATAAATGTTCAGCTAGGCTTGTTTAATGATAAAATGTGTTGAAAAATGATTTACAAGCCTAGGGGCAAAATCATAATTTTTACCAAAGTATAAAGATAAAATGGTCACTTTTGCCTAAGTGAAAATTTTGATGCATTACGATCATAGAAGGATCTAAATGAATGAATTTATTGTTATAGATTAAGAAGAGCGCAGAATTAACCTTGACCGCGAAAAAGGCAAGGTTACGGATTAAACTGTTAGTTGATGCGTTTTGCACCGAGGCAAGTTTATGTGTAAACAATGCACTTATATATACATCCGTGTTACTAATTAATGCATGGAACAATTGAGAACATGTATGATTCAAGTGGATAGAATGTGGTAGTTATTGAATAACATTTGTGTGAATGATAGGATGGATATGTAAGTGTGGTATATCAATACTTGACGGTGGGCTAAGTGCGATACCACCTTAATACTTAATTACGATGGACTATGTCCGATACCATCGACTATTTATCTTTTGGTGGGCTATGTGCGATACCCCCTAATAAAGACCTATGGTGGGCTAAGTGTGAAACCACCGAGTAATTCGATTATGAGTGGTTGATTAAGAGATAGTGATGTGTTGTATTATGTGACATTGTGGTGCTAAGTGCAGGGAGGCATGATAATAAATGTATACATTAAGCTTGTGGTATGGTTTGGATGTGGAAATGGAAGAAATGAGTAAGCATGATTATGAATGTGGAATGTTTCTTATTTAGTATGTAATGCTATTTATTATTTTAGACATACTATAATGCTAATTGTTTACATGTAATTACTAAGCTTAAAGCTTACCCCCTTATCTTTTCCCTCGTTTTATAGAGCTTAAGAACCGAGCCGAGATACCGATAACCAGAAGATCGTTCACACAATCAACTCACCTCAGTATATCTAGACTTAGTGATTTTGTATATGGCATGTATAGAGGATAGACTAGTTAGATTATTTTGTTATTTTTGCCAAAGGTGTGTTAGCCCCTTATTAAGATAACTATATTATATATTGCCTTGGTTGATGGCTCACTTTGACATTTATGAAAATATGAAGTTATTCATGAAAGTTCATGTTGCAAATTATAAGTTGTTTATTGATATGTTGAATGGATTCATGTGGTGTGATCTAAAGGGGTGCAAAGAGTTTGGCAAATAGCCTCATTCTTGTCCACATGGGTAAGCAC
The DNA here is from genome assembly GCA_025506655.1 of Gossypium rotundifolium. Lineage (NCBI taxonomy): Eukaryota > Viridiplantae > Streptophyta > Magnoliopsida > Malvales > Malvaceae > Gossypium > Gossypium rotundifolium. The sequence continues at coordinate 135,610,713 of CP106722.1, forward strand.
ATAGGTGTGTGTCTAGGCCGTGTGTGACACACGATCAATCCATTGGAGTGTGCCCAAGCCGTGTGAAGTCTGTACTTAAGATTTGGATTTAAATTAGAGAGCTCCACGGGTAGAAGACACTGGCGTGTCTAGGCCGTGTGAATTAGTCAGTGTCATCCACGGGCATCAAACATAAGCATGTGAGATGATACACGGGCTTGTGGCCCCTGTTTTAATGAAAAGTGTAGGTCCCTTGACCAATTCATCTGAAACTACCCCGAAAGGGATGACAATAAGAGGAAGTAAGAGATAAGATCAAGCAGTGTATCTTCTAGGGGTAGGCCACAAAAGAACCTGAGAGGTGGGACTAGTGGTAGAGGTGCATCACGAGACTCTACTGTGAGGCCAGAGGTCGGGCGCCAGCGAGGACTTATGTTATTCGTGCTCGAGAAGAGGCATTATCGCCAGATGTAATAATGGGTACTTTCTCTCTTCATGACACCTTTGTTATTGCTTTGATTGATCCAGGGTCTACCCATTCTTATATTTGTATGAGATTGGCATCTAGTTTGAGTATGACTGTTGAGTCTACAAAATTTATGGTAAAGGTGTCAAACCCGTTAGGTAAACATGTGTTAGTTGACAATATGTGTAGAAATTATCCTTTGATAATTAGGGGTCATTGTTTTTCAACAAACTTTATGTTGTTACCGTTTGATGAATTTGATTTGATTCTTGGTATGGATTGGTTTACTACCCATAGTGTTTTAGTGAACTATGGTAGTAAATTTATTGAATTAAAATGTGAAAATGGAGATGTTATTCGGGTTGAATTAGGTGGGTTAGATAGTTTATCGGTGATGATTTCTTCCATAGTGGCTGATAAATATTTGAGAAAAGGGTACGAGTCTTATCTCGCTTTCATGTTAAATACTCAAGAGTCTGAAGTAAAGATTGAAATAGTGCGATTGTATGTGAGTATTCGGATGTATTCCCGGAAGAGTTACCCAGATTACCTCTAGTTAGAGAGGTCGAGTTTGGGATTGAGTTAGTTTCGGGAATGGCACCTATTTCTGTTGCTTCCGTATAGGACGGCACCCTTAGAGTTGAAAGAACTGAAGGTTTAGTTGCAAGAGTTGACGGATAAGGGTTTTGAGAGACTGAGCTATTCACCGTGGGGTGCTCTAGTACTATTTGTGAATAAGAAAGATGGGTCGATGAGATTGTGTATAGACTACAGACAGCTCAACAAAGTGACTGTGAAGAACAAGTATCCTTTACCAAGGATATATGATCTATTTGATCAACTAAAGGGAGGTACGGTGTTCTCCAAGATTGACCTGAGGTCCGGTTATTATCAGTTGAGGGTTAAGGAGCAAGATGTGCTGAAAACTGCATTTCAGACGAGGTATGGTCATTATGAGTTCCTTGTCATGCCATTTGGTTTATCGAATGCTCTTGCAATTTTATGGATTTAATGAACCATGTCTTTCGACCGTATTTAGACAAGTTTGTAGTTGTCTTTATCGATGAAATACTAATTTATTCTCGGGATGAGGGTGATCATGCAGAGCATCTGAGGATTGTTTTACAGACTTTAAGAGACAAGCAGTTGTATGCTAAATTTAGCAAGAGCAAGTTTTGGCTCCGAAAAGTCAGATTCCTAGGACACATCGTGTCTAGTGATGGTATTAAGTTGACCCGAGTAAGATCTCGGCTACTGTGGAGTAGAAAGCGTCAAAAAATATGTTGAAAGTCAAAAGCTTTTTTGGTTTGGCAGGATACTACAAACGATTTATAAAAGGGTTTTCTATGATTGTCACCTCGATGACGAAACTGTTGCATAAAGATGTTAAGTTTGTATGGACGAAAAAATGTCAATAGAATTTCGAGAGATTGAAAACATTGTTGACGAAGGCGCTGGTTTTGGTTTAACCAAAGTCGGGGAAAGAATTTGTGGTCTATAGTGATGTGTCATTTAATTGTCTCAGTTGTGTGTTGATGCAAGAGGGTAAGGTAGTCGCTTACGCCTCGAGGCAGCTAAAATCGCATGAGAGGAATTATCCGACTCATGACTTAAAGTTGGCCGGGATTGTTTTGCGTTAAAAATTTGGCGACATTATTTATATGGTGAGAAGTGTCGAATCTTCACGGATAATAAGAGTTTGAAGTACTTGATGGATCAAAAGGAATTGAATTTGCGACAACGGTGATGGCTTGAGTTGTTGAAGGATTATGAGCTAGTAATCGATTACCACTTGGGAAAGCGAATGTGGTTGCGAATGCCCTGAGTAGGAAATCCTTGTATGCTTTGAGAGCTATGAGCACGAGCTTTTCTTAGTCTAACGATGGTGCGATATTAGCTGAGTTGAGAGCTAGGCCACTATTTGTTCAATAGATATGTGAAGCTCAAAAGAATGATAACGAGATGCAAGCTAAGAAAGCTAAGTGTGAATCAGAAGATGATTTTGATTTTAGGATAAGTTTGGATGGTTGTTTGATGTTACATGTTATGATTTGTGTACCTAAGAATGATGAATTGATTTAGAAGATATTAAATGAAGCACACAGTGGTCATTTGTCAGTACATCCTGGTAGTACGAAAATGTACAATGATCTGAAGAAATTTTATTTGTAGCCGGGAATGAAAAGGGACATCTCTGAGTTGTAACAAGATGTCTATTTATCAACAAGTGAAGGCTGAGCATCAAGTACCTTCAGGATTGCTTCAACCAGTGATGGTTCTCGAGTGGAAGTGGGATCGGATCACCATGGATCTTGTGACAGGGTTACCTTTGACTCCGAAAAAGAAAGATGTTGTATGGGTTATCGTTGATAGATTAATGAAATCGGATCACTTTATACCGGTGTGTGTTGATTATTCACTAGATAAGTTAGCCGAGTTATATATTGTGGAGGTGGTGAGATTACATGGAGTACCCATATCTATTATCTCAGATAGAGATCCAAGATTTACCTCGAAGTTTTGGAAGAAGTTGCAAGTGGCCTTAGGTACGAGGTTGAATTTTAGTACTGCATTCCATCCTCAAACTAACGGCCAATCTGAAAGAGTGATTCAAGTTCTTAAAGATATGCTCCGATGCTGTGTGTTGGAATTTGAAGGTAGTTGGGAGAGATACCTACCATTGGTTGAGTTTGCCTACAACAATAGTTATCAGTCGAGTATACGGATGGCACCGTATGAAGCCTTGTATGGTCGTAAGTGTCAGACTCCTTTGTATTGGACCGAGCTGAGTGAGAAGCAAATTCATGGGATTGATCTGGTTAAAGAGACCGAGGAGAAAGTGAAAGTGATTCAAGACAGTCTGAAAGCTGCTTCAAATCGACAAAAGTCATATACGAATTTGAAAAGAAAGGAAATCAAGTTTAAAGTGGGCGACAAGTTTTTTCTAAAAGTGTCCCCGTGGAAAAAAATATTGAGAATTGGGAGAAAGGGGAAATTGAGTCCACGATTCATAGGGCCATATGAGATTACCGAAAGAATTGGACCAGTGGCATACCGGTTGGCTTTGCTAGTAAAGTTAGAGAAAATACACAATGTATTCCATGTATCGATGTTAAGGCGTTATCGCTCCGATCCTTCGCATTTGATTCCTCCAACAGAAATTAAGATACGACCGGACATGACATATGAAGAGGAGCCAATTAAAATCTTGGCTCGAGAGGTAAAACAGTTAAGGAACAAGGGCATAGCATTAGTAAAAGTGTTATGGAAAAAACAAGGTGTAGAAGAAGCTACGTGGGAACTGGGAGAAGCCATGAGAGAGCAATATCCAAACCTCTTTACCAGTAAGATTTTCGAGGGTGAAAATCTCTAAAGGGGGAGAGTTGTAACAGTCCGATTTAGGGGTTGGTCAGAACAGTGGTTTCGAGACCACTAAACCGAGGTCAAGGAAAATTATTTTGATGTTATTTTATGTTTTGTAGCATAATTATATGGATGTACAAAAATTTTGGTGCTTTAATTTGAGTGATAGCATATTGTGAGAAAGGACTAAATCGTATAAAGTGGGAAATTTCAATTTTTCAAGGTAGAGGTACCTAATAGATATAGAATGTAATTTGGAGGTTTTTAGAGTGCAATTAGGCCATTTGGAGGGTGATGGTCAGCCATGTAGACAAAGGGGACAAAAGCATTTAATTTTTAGTCAAACTTGGTGGAAATTAGGTGATAAAATGAATAAAATAAGATGAGTAAAAGATGTTATCATCTTTCACTATTCACCCTCCTTCTTCCCACCGAAAATTGAAGAGAAAAAAAGAGCTTTTGGGGGTTCAAACTTTCACCCAAGCTATCTCCTTGCAAGTAAGTGATTTAGGTGGTTTTAAATGATGATTTTTGTATTTTTAGAGTCCCCAAAGCTTAAGCTAGCTAATAAGGGGACGAATTTGCAATATGGTTGAAAGTCTAAGGACTTGCCATGAGAGTATTTATGTTGTTAACTGTGTTTTTATGGAAGAAAATGAATTTTAGGGAGATGAGAAACAACTTTTGTGAAAGATGTTTGCATGAAAACACCTAAGTAGGACTTAAATGCAAAGAGTGAGATTGTGTCATAAATGCATGAAATAGTTGGAATTGGGAGTAGTTGTAAGAGAAACAAATGTTCATCTAGGCTTGTTTAATGAGAAAATGTCTTGAAAAATGATTTACGAGCCTAGGGGCAAAATCATAATTTTTACCAAAGTAAAAGGGCAAAATGGTCACTTTTTCCTAAGTGAAAATTTTGATGCATTACGATCATAGAAGGATCTAAATGAATGAATTTTATTGTTATAGATCAAGAAGAGCATGGAATTAACCTTGGCCGGGGAAAAGGCAAGGTTACGGATTAAACCGTTAGTTGACGCGTTTTGCACCGAGGTAAGTTTATGTGTAAACAATGCATTTGTATATACATTCGTGTTGCTAATTAGTGCATGGCACAATTGAGACCATATATGATTCAAGTGGATAGAATGTGGTAGTTATTGAATAACACTTGTGTGAATGATAGAATGGATATGTAAGTGTAGTATATCAATACTTGACGGTGGGCTAAGTGCGATACCACCTTAATACTTAATTACGATGGGCTATGTGTGATACCACCGTAACTAACCTCTTTGGTGGGCTATATGCAATACCACTGTAACTAACTTTTTGGTGGAATATGTGCGATACCACCCTAATAAAGACCTATGGTGGGCTAAGTGTGAAACCACCGAGTAATTCGATTATGAGTGGTTGATTAAGAGATTGTGATGTGTTGTATTATGTGACATTGTGGTGGTAAGTGCAGGGAGGCATGCTAATAAATGTATACATAAAGCTTGTGATATGGTTTGGATGTGGAAATGGAAGAAATGAGTAAGCATGATTATGAATGTGGAATGTTTCTTATTTAGTATGTAATGCTATTTATTGCTTTGCACATACTATAATGCTAATTGTTTACATGTAAACTTACTAAGCTTAGAGCTTACTCCCCCTTCTCTTTTCTCTTGTTTTATAGAGCTTAAGAGCCGAGCCAGGATACGCCGATAACCAGAAGATCACTCACACTATCAGCTCACCTCTGTATATCTAGACTTAGTGATTTTGTATATGGCATGTATAGGGGCTAGACTAGTTAGATTATTTTGTTATTTTGGGCAAAGGTGTGTTAGCCCCTTATTAAGATAACTATGTTGTATATTGCCATGGTTGATGGCTCACTTTGTCATTTATGAAAATATGAAGTTATTCATAAAAGTTCATGTTGCAATTTATGAGTTGTTTATTGATATGTTGAATGGATTCATGTGGTGTGATATAGAAGGGTGCAAAGAGCTTGGCAAATAGCCTCGTTCTTGTCCACATGGGTAGGCACACGGGCGTGTGTCTAGGCCGTGTGTGACACACGGTCAGTCCATGGGCATGTGCCTAGCCCGTGTGAAGTCTGTACTTAGGATTTGAAATTTAAATCGCCACATGGTAGAAGCACATGGGCGAGTGACAGCCATGTGGATTAATCAGAGGCGACCACGGGCTAGCGACACGGGTGTGTGCTTTGGCCGTATGCTAATTAAAGGTTGATGATGTTGTAGTCAGAGAGCTCCATGGGTAGAAGACATGGGCATGTCTAGGCCGTGTGAATTAGTCAGTGTCGTCCACAGGCATCGAACACGGGCGTGTGGGATGATACACGAGCGTGTTCTTAGACCAACACGGGCGTGTGACCCTTGTTTTGAAGAAAAGTTTCTCGGGTTCGTAAAAGTTCCAGGATTAGTTCTGAAGCCTCTTGGAGGTATGTTTAGGGCCTCGTAGGCCAAGATTAAGCTTTGCAATAGGTTTAACAGGTATATTTTATAGCCCAATTCGAGACGTTAAGTGGGATAAGTTAGGTAATGCCTCAAACCTAGTTCCGACTTCGACTACGGGTAAGGGGCGTTACATTCTGAATCAGAAATCAATTTATGTTTAACTCCTTTTAACTTATAATTCGTTAACACATTTATAAATTTCAGAACTTCACTATATAAACATTTATTTAGCCTCTAATTCAACTAACAACTATTCATTACCTGATAAGATCAATCACGTATTCATTGCCCAATCACAACATTCGAAACTATAATCATTTTTCTCGGATAAGAATCACTTACAGACTTAAAAGTTTTTCTATGATTGGAGCTAGCCTCGCTGTGTCAAATTAAGATCTTTCTCTAGCACTAAACATTTTAAACTCTTATAATCATCAAATATATCATATAACTCTTTTTATGCAACTTTAACTATATAGAATCATAAGATATCTCTGCACATTCTTGTATTAGAATACATTTCGAACCATTCATTAACATAAGGATGAAAATTGTAATCTCTTTATTGAACTCAGACTGAACTAGAACTGATATTTTGGCCGAAATTTTCTTCGTGCAAAATAAAACTTCAACAATCGAACTAACTTTAATTTATCACAACATTTCCCAGGTAGAATCATTCCACTAGATATAATTCGGTATCAAGTCTTCAAGAATACGAGTTCTTCTTCCAGACTATCCCTCAATTCACACATATACATTGAAAGTTTATTTCTAGTCAAGTGGATAGATTCAGACACATATAACCCAATTATCTTTTCAATCAAATAATTCAAATCAAACTAAACAACTGAATCAGATAGAAATTTCTTCTATATAACCCAATTATCGTTTCACAGATTGATCTTGATCCTCAATCATTTTTACTTTTATCAATGTTGAACTTTCACGAGAACTAGAAAAGAGTTTATAAAAAAGTTGTCTAATCTATTAATCATCGAAATTTTGAATTATACTGTAGTCACCTTTATCAGATAGAAATCATTGGGCTTTAATAAGAACGATGTCTCAACCCTATAAATAGATATTATCCCGACTGTTAATGAAGCATTTGAACATAAAGAAGAATCAAATGTGATTTTAATAGTAACCTCTGTAGAAACATAACTTCTATAACTCTGAGAACGGTACCACTGTACTCTCACATTTCAGGCCAGAAATTATAATTATAAACGATATTGCCATTTCTGTCAAATAGATATCTCTTACAGATAATCACATAGATTCACAAGAAAACCAGAATAGCGAAATTTCAAACACAGGATATCTAAAAATTACAACCCAGATAGAATGATATCAATTCCAATGATATCCAAGAAAATGTCCAGAAAGAACAATGTCACTTATAAATATTGAAATCCACAGTAATAGAAGTAATATAATCTTCACATACAGAGTATTAGTATCATTTAGATTTTACCGTTGATTTCCATATCCACACAAGGGAATAAATACTAGAGAAAGACATAGCAATATCGAACGTAACCCAAATAGATCAATCGTGCTTTCGTCTATCAGTACATTTAGCTAGCGTTCTCACATGATAAGAATCTTCTTTCTAGAATTAAACAGTCATATATGCTTCTGAGAATAAATGTACACATAGAATGCCCAGAATGAATCATAGTAATTGCCCGACTATAGCCATTACACTCAGTCATTAATACAATATAAACATTATTCAATTGTCTAATTCTGTCGTCGAAAATTTTTACATTATCCCATCACTAACAAAAGTAAATATCAAAAAACTTCCAGTTAATACTATCTTTAGATAACATACCTAAATACATCATTTAGTAGAATTAACTTCTTATTTACCAGTGACTCTGCATAGTCTGTAACACCCCAAACCCGACCTAAGAGTTATGGCTGAATCTGGCGGTGTCATATTGAAGTGCTTTTTTGAAACCATTTTTCTTGTTGATAAAAAAATCGTTTGGAGGATGAAGCCTCTTTGTTAGAACTCATATTATACCATCATTTTGTTAATCATTTTAAATCATCATTATTTCTAAAACCTTGTTTGTTTCGGAAGCTTAAAAATCATTGCGAAAACATAGTGTTTTGAAAACAGTTATCATTTTGGGAAAACCGCGTTCTACTTCTAAGTATAAATCATAATGATTAAAATCTCTGATCGAAAGCTGTAAAATTGGAGAGGCCTTATTACAAATATAAAAAACCCAGACGAAAAATAATAGTAAATAAAAGCCAAGTAAACGAAAAGAGGAGCAGTAGTGTGGCCATCTTTGAGTCCCTCACAGAGCCGTCTAACGCTAGGGATTACCTGTACAGTTAGAAAGAAGGGTGAGTTTGTGAAAACTCAGTGTGTAATACCTTATAATACAAACAGTCAAATATATGGTATACAGAAATAGACTGGGCCTGAGCCCATCACAGACATAATATCAGGTGGGCCTTAGCCCGTAACAGAACCAGGTGGACCTAAACCCATTCCAGAATCAGTAACAGATGTAAATATGCAAACAGAATTCCAGCTCAATCCAACCAATACACCACCCGTACCAACCAACACACCATGTGGGAATAAAATCGACCCATCCAGCCAACACACCAAGCTTAGCACCGATTGCGGCATTAAGTCAACAGAACGGCTCGGCGCTGTAGACAGAACAGCTAAAACCCATAAATATCGCAGCATCGCTGTCGATTAACAGAACGGCTAAAAGCCATAAACATCGTAGAAAGGCTGAAAGCCTTGTACAGAACGGCAACGGTCGTACACTTCCTCCGTAACAATGTCCCAACCCCATGCAATATATCGTGTATGTCATGCTCAATCATCACAGGTGTATGCAGAATGGCGATGCTCAGTAATAGTCATTTAAACATATATTAAAGGCATATCAGTCACATGACCAAAGTCAAGCCAATTAAGACACAATCATATGATCACAGACAAAATAATCAAATTCATAATCTAAGTCAATCATTTACCCACAAGGAAAAATAGTCATTTTGTCCTACAGGGGTATTTCGATAATTTTACCCTACCGAGGTATTACGGTCATTTTACTCTATAGGAGCATTACAGCCATTTTACCCTACAGAGGCATTACAGTCATTTTACCCTACAAGGGCATTACAGTCATTTTACCCTACGAGGGCATTACGGTCATTCTACCCTAAGGGGGTATTTTAGTCATTTTACTTATTTTGGGGTCTCGATACTTATTATGACCTCTTAGAGGGTCTATTGTCCCTTCGAGTGACTTAGATAACCTACACAGCCAGAACAGTGTATATGGGCCCAAAACCCACTATTGGTCCCAAGTGGCCCCACACGCTCGTGTGGCCCATTTAGCCCAAATTCAGTCACGGCTATGTGAATGATATAGCCCAATATAGTATTTTCCACTTATCGTGGATTTATTCCGTGTGAGGCCCACCAGCCCATTAGGCCCACATGACCCATTTCAGCCATACAAGGGCCATAACGACCCAAGAGCACGAAAATGCTCGTGGTGGCCTCTACAGTCTATCGCCCATGATTTTGGCCTCGGTTCACCACCCGAGCGTTCACACGCCCATGTGGCCTCATTCGCAGTATTTTTAGCTTTTCGGCTTTTGCTAATTCACAATAAAATAGGGGTGTGAATAGATACCATGGACCATCGTTTTGACAGTAACATTACTAGGTATATGATTACACACCCTTTTTGACTTTTAAGCCGCTTATCATTTACTATAGTAATGATTCACGGTATACAGATACACACCTGATTACGTAGAGTACTAAAAATCCACAAGTGCCAGAACGTTAAGTAGATCAGTCGACTGAGATTTGCTTACTTGATCCAGAGCTTGGTGCAGCCACCCTTCCGCATCCTGGCAGAAAATCCCGAACAGCTAACACCTTACGCCGCTTAAACATGGGTGTAGAGACTACGCACTCAACCTCAACCGGTACCTTTGCCATCACTTTATTACTAGTACCCTCTTCACCCATGGGAAGTTCTAGAACCCGAAAGAATATACACATAGGAGAAAGGAGAAGAATCGGTAATAAGGGATCGCACCATTTGGCTTAAATAGTAAAAGAGAGAACTGAAAGGAACCGAGAGACTTATCGATTGTTAGAGCCATTATAGAATCGAGACAGAGAAGGGAGAGCTTTCGATCACAAACCGAAGAAGAAAAAGAATCCCAAGACTAGGGTGGTAGGTTCGGCCAAAAGATTCAATAGGAAAGAAGGGAGTTGGCCGAAACTTGTAAAAAGAATAGAGAAGAAAAGAGGTTTCGACAGATGTTAGTGCAAAAGAGGAAGAAAAGAAATGGTTAGTTGCCAGAGACTCAGAGAGAAAAGGAAGAAAACATGAATTGGAAGTCCTAAGATCAGTGACAAAACTGATCAAAATGAGGAAAACTCCTCAGCAAGGAAATTCGGCACACCCCAAAAAGTGCCCAAAACCGAACAAAAGCAAAAAAAGCACTCAAAAATGCCCTCCTAGTTGAATTTGCATGCTCAAGACTCCTTGTTCGGCTACAACACACCAACTTTGAATTTCCTTGATTCTCTCCATAATACCCCCCCTTAATCCTTTCCATGATTTGCTCCTATAATCTCTCCATGACCAATTCAAACACCTCATCAGCAGTGTTTCAGTCCAACTCTTCCACCTTCCCAACTCAAGCAACAAAATAAACACTCCGAAGCTTGTCCCAAGATTTGAACCTCAAACCTCTCAGTTATACCACATGCCACCTTGCCACTACACCACATGCTCTTTTTGTGCCACATTTTATCTTCAATTAATTAAAAGGTCTAAAGGCCAAAGCCCAACCTTAATGACACCAAAACCACTAGACAACATACTTCCTTGTGTCATTTTTTTAACACAATAATTTAAAAGGCCTACATCCAAGCATCCAGGGTTTTATCCACTTAAAACCAAAATTTTTGCTAAAGCCCAAGTTTGAACCCAGGACTTTTCTAACTCCTCTCAAGACCCTTAAACACTTGAGAAGACATTTAATTGTGTCATTCTTAGCTCACATAAACTTTTATGCTTATTTTCCTAACCATTCCCTTGCTCAAGGCCCAATACTTCTAGGCCCAAATTTTGGGCGTTACATAATCTGAATAATCTTCAGAACTATCCAATATCTCTTTTAGTATTGCCTTCACTTGCTGATTCATTCTCTTTTCTGACCACATTACTAATCTCTCAAGCATGGACTTCTGTAACTCCACACTCGTGAGCTTTTTCATCCAAAATTCTTACAGATTTCATTTTAACATTTCATTAATGAGGGGGTGAGGTTAGTAAAGCCTCAAATTTAACTTGCAGATACATGCATGTAACATATACTATCACAAATAGCAAGTTCATTTATAAATTTCACATTCTCAAAACATTTAATAAACTTTTGCTTTTAATCACTTTTATTCTTAACACATTGTTCGTAAGCCAACTCAAATCATTTTTTCACAATCAGAGCATTTCAGATAGCAACCATAACTTAAATATCATATCTCATATGCTCATATAATTACAACATTTATCAATAACAACATGTCATACAATTTGATTCTTACCTAATCTCAACTCATCATCAACATATTTCCACTCAAATATTTGAGTATTTACTTTTGTACTATCAGAATTAGCTCAGTTGGAAAACTTATCTATCTCATCAAAATAATTTTCATCAAAGTCGGGAGATATCACACTATCGCAGATTAAATATGGCATGTATAGATAGACTCATATACGCTATGGTAGTCCTAGAACCGACTTAATTATAGCTCTGATACCAATCAAATGTAACACCCTTAACCTGTATCCGTCGCCTAAATGGGGTTACGAGGCATTACTTGTAACATCCTAGATTAGGGGTTATGCGTTCATACATAATTCATGAGTAGTAGGATTTGGCAGTGTTTGAAAGTGAATTAAGGGTTTTTAAAATACTAGGATGGAAGAGAAAGCTTTGGACAATTATTGGTTTTTAAGTTAAAGAGGGGGAGCTAGGCTAATGTAGCCTTAAGAAAAGTTTTGGGGAGTTTAGGACACAAGAAGTGATGTGGAAAAGTGGCAAGGGACGCCACCTAAGGTGCAAGGGTTATGGCATCAAGTGAAGTACTTTGAGGGAAAAGGTTCGAATCCCATTGTGTGCATTTTGCTTAATTTTAAGAAATAGCATGTTTCTTGTGATATGGATGTGTGGTGTGCATTTTAGAACCTTGGAAATGCAAGGAAATGTATGGAAATGCATGAAAATGTATGGAAATGTATGGAAATGTATAGAAATGTATGGGCTGTAAGGAAATGTAGAGAAATGCAAGGAAATGAAAGGAAATGCAAGGAAATGAAAGGAAATGTAAGGAAATGTAAGGAAATGTAAGGAAATGTAAGGAAATATAATGAAATGTAAAGAAATGAAAGGAAATGTAAGGAAATGTAAGGAAATGAAAGGAAATGTAAGGAAATGTAAGGAAACTTGGAAATGATTTAGAAATGTTAAGTTTCAAAAGGAGGAAAGTAAACATTTTGGAAACCTAAGCTAAAAGAGGAAAGTAAACATTTTGGAAACTTAAGTTAAAAGAGGAAAGTGAACATTTTGGAAACCTAGGAAATGTCAAGCTTAAAGAGCCAAACGAAAATTTTTGGAAACTTAGAAATGACCTAGAAATGTCGAGTTTTAAAGTTTAAAAGAGGAAATTAAGGCAAGGTGGCCTTAAGAGAAAAAGTATGTGAAAATTGACACACAAACAAGCTTAGAAAAGTGGCCTGAAGATGCCACTTAGGGCCTCTAGAAATGGCGCCACATGCAAGTGTATTTGGGCCAGGGATCGAGTCACTTAGGAAGCAAATAAAAGAAGTTTTATTTTGCTACAAAGAGCAGAGAGGTGGACGGCATGTGGGCTCTTAAAAGAGGAGTTTTATTTCCTTTAGAATTTCGGCTAATTAGGAGATAATTGTTGGATTAATTCTTTTGATAAAGTGATAATTATCACATAGGAAGAGTGATGGCCAAGTTAAGGACTCTAGCTAGTAATTTTGACTATAAAAGGAAGAGAAGTCCATTCATTCATTCATTCACTCCTCCTTTTCTGAATTTCCTAAGCAGATTCTCCTCTCTCTGCCGAAATTACTACAATTTTATTCTTCCTTCTCTTTTCTTTCTAATCCTCCAAAAGCGAAAGTTGTGAGAGCATCATTTAGCCATAGCCGAATCTCTCGAAGGTTGAAGTGAAGGGCAATCGATTCCTTCAAATAAGGGTAAGATCCAAGTTTAGTTTCCATTCTTTTATATTTTAGACTTATCGAAATTTAGGAACTAATTTGATTATTAATCTTGGCCGAATCATGGAAGGAGAAGTTCTTTTCAGAAGGTACACCATAGGTAGCGTGTTCCCTAGTTATTTGGTGAATTTGAGATTTAAGATCCTTAAGGTAAGTGACTATGAATATTCGCCAAGACCCTACTTTTGTAGTAGATCTATTATTATGTGTTTTAAGTGAAAACTAACTGATTCAAGGGATCTAGTGATTTGCCGATTTCAAAGGGAAGAATACAAGTTTCGGATTTGATTTTTTATTCAATCGGCATTAAGATAAGTACACAAATCCTACTAGGATTTGGTTTTATGCCGAATAGGCCTTTGCTAAATATCACCATGTTGGTAGAATGTAGGCATTAAAACCTAAAGCGAGAGATCGGATTTGGGATTTGAATGAAATCGTTAAGCGAATCGGTGTGTACCCTACTCTAAGTTTTAATATGTTCATGGCTATGTTTTAAATTAAATGTGTTAATATGAAAGTGTAAGAATATGGCTAAGGTACCGTGTGTACCCCACTAATCTTAATAGATTTATGGCTTAAACTTGATATATGTGTTAATATGAAAGTGTAAGAATGTGGCTAAAGTACCATGTTATGTTACAAAGTACTCAGCACGTTTTCCAACTCCTACTAGGATTACGAAATATGTTATACTTAACATGTGAAAAGTGACATGAATGTGAATTTAAGTATGATATGCATGATATGAATAATATGGGGCATTGGGTTATTTGAGAAAGGGAAGTGAATGTGATGACTTGGTCTCACTATCTCGAATGTGGTGACTTGGTCACATTATCGAATGTGGTGACTTGGTCACATTATCGAATGTGGTAACCCGGTTACATTATCTCGAATGTGGTGTCTCATGACACAATTATCTGAGTGGCTATGCCACGAATTTTATATGGGCGATGAGCACGTCATCGCAATGACGCCTTCGATGGTGTGTAGCGGATGTAGGGTTGACTTAGTAGTCCCCGGTGTGTGCGAGGATGGTGCGGGTGGAGTGTAGTGGATGGCATATAGGTTTGGGTCGGGTTTGCATCATTATCTTGAATCATTAAATGTGAAATTGTGATACGTATGATTATGATTTGTTACGCTGAATTTGTTAAGCCTTAGTGTTTGTGTACACACCGAGTCTTTGACTCACCCGTTGTGGGAACATGTTTGGTGACGATCGGTGATGGGTGGGTTCGTGAAGCTTAGGGATGGCCATGCATGAGAAGAAATTCGACTTGGACTTTTATTTTATTTAAGTGATTTAAAGTTTATTTTGGTTTTAAATTTTGGGAATTATTTGATGTAATAAGGTCGTAGTAGCGTTTACTTTACTTTTATTTATTAAGCATACAATCTTTATATTTATTAAAAGTTTAAGTAAAATTATTTTAATTCAAAGCCCAAACGTTTTGTCACCTAAATCAAAAGGATTTTAATAACGAAATAAACCTGTTTTCAACTCGAGCCCAACCCACTAACAAACTATCTTCAAAAACACACAGTTTTCAATTTAACAAAAGAATTTTGAATTGGGTTACATCGAGGAACATACCAGATCCGGTCCAGGCTCGTAAATTTGGGTGTGGGGTGTTTCGATTTAGTACCGAGCCCGTTTTAAACTCTCGGCCTTGGGTTTAAGGCCCAAAATGTTTTCAAAGTTAGGCCCAAAAAATTTTTTGTGAATTAAGCGAGTTTTACTGGCATGGCCCACTAAGTCTCCGACCCGAAGTCCACCGGGTAAGTACTCAGATCTTTTGTGTGATTTATGATATGAATTGTAGAAGGGTAGAAATGGAGCGTAGATTAGCATGATAAGTACTTGAACCCTAGGGCTAGTTACCCCAACAATTACATAAGACTTAAATGCCTAATTAAACAAACACGTGGTTAAGTCGCCGAGTTAGGGTGTGGCAACCATGGTGCGCATGTCTAGGATTGGTTTCGGTGGGAGCTTGGTATTTAGCAGGTCTCGTGACTCGCCTCTTGTCCACTCGAATCCTACAGTGCGTAATGTAAGTTCACCCTAACCAAGAGGACTTATACACGGGCTAAACCCCTAACTAAAACCCGAAAGGGACTAGCCGTATTTTTATGGAAACCCTAGTTTTAAAATATCTAAATTACCCTCTTGATTTGAAAAGATTATTTTTATAAATTTTCCTAAAATATTTTTGATTTACCAATTTACTAAAATAACCCTAGTGGTAAAATTACAAAAATGCCCTTGGTTTATGAAATTTCCAAATACCCACAGTTCTTATCAAAATTTCACTACTTTACTTAAAGGAACCCTAAATTTACAAAATATCAAAATACCTTGATTATTGGGGAAAAATTTGAAATTACCCTAACCTACAAATTAAAATACCCCGAGTTACAAAATTACGAGAATGACCCCGATCTTCAAAAATTTACGCAACAACACCGATTTGGAAAACAAATTCTAAACAACCTTCAAGTTTTGTAAATTCCAAAATATCCTTGATTTATTGAGATTTACAAATTTACCCTGATTAATTCAAGAAATACCCTGTAATTTCAAAATTTTTGAAATGCTCTCGGATTTCAAAAATTACCAAAATACCCTTATTGACAAAATCACCAAGGAACCTTATTTTGACAAATTAGGAAAATACCCCTGTAGGGCAAATTATGAAAATACCCCTAGGTAGTGGAAAAACAACAACAATGAAAACTACAACATTTCTCCGAATGAGCGAAAGTTTATAATTGATTGATGGATGTATGAATGTAAAGACTATGTGCATGTATAAATCTGAAAGAACCACTTAAAAAAATTCTTTCCATAAAACTTCTTGGCAGTTAATCGGTGAAACAAAATTTTTTATACATAAAACTTCTTAATCGATTAAATCATGACGTTATAAATGAGTTACGAGGGGCGTGAACTTAGAGATTGTGCCTAGAAAGTATGATGGTTCTATTAAGATCGAGTCTTGTGACGTAAGCATAAGTGCGGTGAGAAGGATTGTCTGTTGTTAGTAAGTAATTTCGAGGACAAAATTATTTTAAGGAGGGTAGAACTATAACATCCTAGATTAGGGGTTATGCGTTCATGCATAATTCATGAGTAGTAGGATTTGGCGGTGTTTGGAAGTGAATTAAGGGTTTTAAAATCCTCGGATGGAAGAAAGCTTTGGACAATTATTGGTTTTAAGTTAAAGAGGGAGCTAGGCTAAGGTAGCCTTAAGAAAAGTTTTGAGGAGTTTAGGACACAAGAAGTGATGTGGAAAAGTGGCAAGGGGCGCCACCTAAGGTGCAAGGGTTATGGCATCAAGTGAAGTACTTTGAGGAAAAGGTTCGAATCCCATTGTGTGCATTTTGCTTAATTTTATGAAATAGCATGTTTCTTGTGATATGGATGTGTGGTGTGCATTTTAGAACCTTGGAAATGTAAGGAAATGTATGGAAATGCATGGAAATGTATGAAAATGTATGGAAATGTATGGAAATGTATGGAAATGTATGGAAATGTAAGAAAATGTAGAGAAATGCAAGGAAATGAAAGGAAATGCAAGGAAATGAAAGGAAATGTAAGGAAATGTAAGGAAATGTAAGGAAATGAAGGGAAATGTAAGGAAATGTAAGGAAATGAAAGGAAATGTAAGGAAACTTGGAAATGATTTAGAAATGTTAAGTTTCAAAAGGAGGAAAGTAAACATTTTGGAAACCTAAGCTAAAAGAGGAAAGTAAACATTTTGGAAACTTAAGTTAAAAGAGGAAAGTGAACATTTTGGAAACCTAGGAAATGTCAAGCTTAAAGAGCCAAGCGAAAATTTTGGAAACTTAGAAATGACCTAGAAATGTCGAGTTTTAAAGTTTAAAAGAGGAAATTAAGGCAAGGTGGCCTTAAGAGAAAAAGTATGTGAAAATTGACATACAAACAAGCTTGGAAAAGTGGCCTGAAGATGCCACTTAAGGCCTCTAGAAATGGCGCCACATGCAAGTGTATTTGGGCCAAGGATCGAGTCACTTAGGAAGCAAATAAAAGAAGTTTTATTTTGCTACAAAGAGCGAGAGGTGGACGGCATGTGGGCTCTTAAAAGAGGATTTCCTTTAGAATTTGACTAATTAGGAGATAATTGTTGGATTAATTCTTTTGATAAAGTGATAATTATCACATAGGAAGAGTGGTGGCCAAGTTAAGGACTCTAGCTAGTAATTTCGGCTATAAAAGGAAGAGAAGGCCATTCATTCATTCATTCACTCCTCCTTTTTCGAATTTCTTAAGCGATTCTCTCTCTCTGAAATTACTACAATTTTATTCTTCCTTCTTTTTCTTTCTAATCCTCCAAAAGCCAAAAGTTGTGAGAGCATCATTTAGCCATAGCCGAATCTCGAAGGTTGAAGTGAAGGTGCAATCGATTCCTTCAAATAAGGGTAAGATCCAAGTTTAGTTTCCATTCTTTTATATTTTAGACTTATCAAAATTTAGGAACTAATTTGATTATTAATCTTGGCGAATCATGGAAGGAGAAGTTCTTTTCAGAAGGTACACCATAGGCAGCGTGTTCCTTAGTTATTCGGTGAATTTGGGATTTAAGATCCTTAAGGTAAGTGACTATGAATATTGGCCAAGACCCTACTTTTGTAGTAGATCTATTATTATGTGTTTTAAGTGAAAACTAATCGATTCAAGGGATCTAGTGATTTGCCGATTTCAAAGGGAAGAATACAAGTTTTGGGATTTGATTTTTTATTCAATCGGCATTAAGGTAAGTACACAAATCCTACTAGGATTTGGTTTTATGTGAATAGGCCTTTGCTAAATATTACCATGTTGGTAGAATGTAGGCATTAAAAACCTAAAGCGAGAGATTGGATTTGGGATTTGAATGAAATCGTTAAGCGAATCGGTGTGTACCCTACTCTAAGTTTTAATATGTTCATGGCTATGTTTTAAATTAAATGTGTTAATATGAAAGTGTAAGAATATGGCTAAGGTACCGTGTGTACCCGCACTAATCTTAATAGATTTATGGCTTAAACTTGATATATGTGTTAATATGAAAGTGTAAGAATGTGGCTAAAGTACCATGTTATGGTACAAAGTACTCAGTCGTTTTCCAACTCCTACTAGGATTACGAAATATGTTATACTTAACATGTGAAAAGTGACATGAATGTGAATTTAAGTATGATATGCATGATATGAATAATATGGGGCATTCGGGTTATTTGAGAAAGGGAAGTGAATGTGATGACTTGGTCTCACTATCCGAATGTGGTGACTTGGTCACATTATCGAATGTGGTGACTTGGTCACATTATCCGAATGTGGTAACCCGGTTACATTATCTGAATGTGGTGTCTCATGACACAATTATCTGAGTGGCTATGCCACGAATTTTATATAGGCGATGAGCACGTCATTGCAATGACGCCTTCGATGGTGTGTAGCGGATGTAGGGTTGACTTAGTAGTCCCTCGGTGTGCGAGGATGATGCAGGCGAGTGTAGTGGATGGCATATAAGTTTGGGTTGGGTTTGCATCATTATCTTGAATCATTAAATATGAAATTGTGATACGTATGATTATGATTTATTACGCTGAATTTGTTAAGCCTTAGTGTTTGTGTACACTTGAGTCATTTGACTCACCCGTTGTGGGAACATGTTTGGTGACGATCGGTGATGGACCGGGTTAATGAGAAGCTTAGGGATGGCCATGCTGACCGAAATTCTGACTTGGACTTTTATTTTATTTAAGTGATTTAAAGTTTATTTTGGTTTTAAATTTTGGGAATTATTTGATGTAATAAGGTCGTAGTAGCGTTTACTTTACTTTTATTTATTAAGCATACAATCTTTATATTTATTAAAAGTTTAAGTAAAATTATTTTAATTCAAAGCCCAAACGTTTTGTCACCTAAATCAAAAGGATTTTAATAACGAAATAAACATTTTCAACTCGAGCCCAACCCACTAACAAACTATCTTCAAAAACACACAATTTTCAATTTAACAAAAGAATTTTGAACCGGGTTACATCGAGGAACATACGAGATCCGGTCCGGGCTCGTGAAATTTGGGTGTGGGGTGTTTGATTTGATATCGAGCCAGTTTTAAACTCTCACCTTGGGTTTAAGGCCCAAAATGTTTTCAAAGTTAGGCCCAAAAAATTTTTTTGTGAATTAAGCAGGTTTTTCTGGCATGGCCCACTAAGTCTCCGACCCGAAGTCCACCAGGTAAGTACTCCGATCTTTTGTGTGATTTATGATATGAATTGTAGAAGGGTAGAAATGGAACGTAGATTAGCATGATAAGTACTTGAACCCTAGGGCTAGTTACCCCAACAATTACATAAGACTTAAATGCCTAATTAAACAAACACATGGTTAAGTCACCGAGTTAGGGTGTGGCAACCATGGTGCGCATGTCTAGGATTGGTTTGGTGGGAGCTTGGTATTTAAGCGATCGCGTGACTCGCCTCCTGTCCACTCGAATCCTACAGTGCGTGTGTAGTTCACCCTAACCAAGAGGACTTATACAGGCTAAACCCTAACTAAAACCCGAAAGGGACTAATAGTATTTTATGGAAACCCTAGTTTTAAAATATCTAAATTACCCTCTTGATTTGAAAAGATTATTTTATAAATTTTCCTAAAATATTTTTGATTTACCAACTTACTAAAATACCCCTAGTGGTAAAATTACAAAAATGCCCTTGGTTTATGAAATTTCCAAATACCCACAGTTCTTATCAAAATTTCACTACTTTACTTAAAGGAACCTAAATTTACAAAATATCAAAATACCTTGATTATTGGGGAAAAATTTCGAAATTACCCTAACCTACAAATTCAAAATACCCCGAGTTACAAAATTACCAGAATGACCCCCGATCTTCAAAAATTTCTGGAACAACACTGATTTGGAAAACAAATTCTCAGAAACAACCTTCAAGTTTTGTAAATTCCAAAATATCCTTGATTTATTGAGATTTACAAATTTACCCTGGTTAATTATCGAAATACCCCTGTAATTTCAAAATTTCTGAAATACTCTCGGGATTTCAAAAATTAAAATACCCTTATTGACAAAATCACCAAGGAACCTTATTTTGACAAATTAGGAAAATACCCCTGTAGGGCAAATTACGAAAATACCCACAGGTATTAGAAAAACAACAACAATGAAAACTGACATTTCTCCGAATGAGCGAAAGTTTATAATTGATTGATGGATATATGAATGTAAAGGCTGTGTGCATGTATAAACACGAAAGAACCACTTCTAAAAAAATTCTTTCCATAAAACTTCTTAGCGGTTAATTAGTGAAACAAAATTTTTTATACATAAAACTTCTTAATCGATTAAATCGCGACGTTATAAATGAGTTCGAGGGCGTGAACTTAGAGATTGTGCTGGAAAGTATGATGGTTCTATTAAGATCGAGTCTTGCGTAAGCATAAGTGCGGTGAGAAGGATTGTCTGTTGTTAGTAAGTAATTTCGAGGACAAAATTATTTTTAAGGAGGGTAGAACTATAACATCCTAGATTAGGGGTTATGCGTTCATGCATAATTCATGAGTAGTAGGATTTGGCGGTGTTCGAAAGTGAATTAAGGGTTTTAAAATCCTCGGATAGAAGAAAGCTTTGGACAATTATTGGTTTTAAGTTAAAGAGGGTAGCTAGGCTAAGGTAGCCTTAAGAAAAGTTTTGAGGAGTTTAGGACACAAGAAGTGATGTGGAAAAGTGGCAGGGGCGCCACCTAAGGTGCAAGGGTTATGGCATCAAGTGAAGTACTTTGAGGAAGAGGTTCGAATCCCATTGTGTGCATTTTGCTTAATTTTATGAAATAGCATGTTTCTTGTGATATGGATGTGTGGAGTGCATTTTAGAACCTTGGAAATGTAAGGAAATGTATGGAAATGCATGGAAATGTATGGAAATGTATGGAAATGTATGGAAATGTATGGAAATGTAAGGAAATGTATGGAAATGTAAGAAAATGTAGAGAAATGCAAGGAAATGAAAGGAAATGCAAGGAAATGAAAGGAAATGTAAGGAAATGTAAGGAAATGTAAGGAAATGTAAGGAAATATAAGGAAATGTAAGGAAATGAAAGGAAATGTAAGGAAATGTAAGGAAATGAAAGGAAATGTAAGGAAATGTAAGGAAATGTAAGGAAACTTGGAAATGATTTAGAAATGTTAAGTTTCAAAAGGAGGAAAGTAAACATTTTGGAAACCTAAGCTAAAGAGGAAAGTAAACATTTTGGAAACTTAAGTTAAAGAGGAAAGTGAGCGTTTTGGAAACCTAGGAAATGTCAAGCTTAAAGAGCCAAGCGAAAATTTTGGAAACTTAGAAATGACCTAGAAATGTCGAGTTTTAAAGTTTAAAGAGGAAATTAAGGCAAGGTGGCCTTAAGAGAAAAAGTATGTGAAAATTGACACACAAACAAGCTTGGAAAAGTGGCCTGAAGATGCCACTTAGGGCCTCTAGAAATGGCGCCACATGCAAGTGTATTTGGGCGAGGATCGAGTCACTTAGGAAGCAAATAAAAGAAGTTTTATTTTGCTACAAAGAGCAGAGAGGTGGACGGCATGTGGGCTCTTAAAGAGGAGTTTTATTTCCTTTAGAATTTGACTAATTAGGAGATAATTGTTGGATTAATTCTTTTGATAAAGTGATAATTATCACATAGGAAGAGTGGTGGCCAAGTTAAGGACTCTAGCTAGTAATTTCGGCTATAAAAGGAAGAGAAGGCCATTCATTCATTCATTCACTCCTCCTTTTACGAATTTCTTAAGCGATTCTCCTCTCTCTTGAAATTACTACAATTTTATTCTTCCTTCTCTTTTCTTTCTAATCCTCCAAAAAGAAAGTTGTGAGAGCATCATTTAGCCATAGCGAATCTCGAAGGTTGAAGTGAAGGTGCAATCGATTCCTTCAAATAAGGGTAAGATCAAGTTTAGTTTCTATTCTTTTATATTTTAGACTTATCAAAATTTAGGAACTAATTTCGATTATTAATCTTGGCGAATCATGGAAGGAGAAGTTCTTTTCAGAAGGTACACCATAGGCCGCGTGTTTCCTAGTTATTCGGTGAATTTCGGATTTAAGATCCTTAAGGTAAGTGACTATGAATATTCTGCCAAGACCCTACTTTTGTAGTAGATCTATTATTATGTGTTTTAAGATGAAAACTAATCGATTCAAGGGATCTAGTGATTTGCCGATTTCAAAGGGAAGAATACAAGTTTTGGGATTTGATTTTTATTCAATCGGCATTAAGGTAAGTACACAAATCCTACTAGGATTTGGTTTTATGGCGAATAGGCCTTTGCTAAATATTACCATGTTGGCGAATGTAGGCATTAAAAACCTAAAGCGATGGATCGGATTTGGGATTTGAATGAAATCGTTAAGCGAATCGTGTGTACCCTACTCTAAGTTTTAATATGTTCATGGTTATGTTTTAAATTAACGTGTTAATATGAAAGTGTAAGAATATGGCTAAGGTACCGTGTGTACCCGCACTAATCTTAATAGATTTATGGCTTAAACTTGATATATGTGTTAATATGAAAGTGTAAGAATGTGGCTAAAGTACCATGTTATGGTACAAAGTACTGTGCACGTTTTCCAACTCCTACTAGGATTACGAAATATGTTATACTTAACATGTGAAAAGTGGCATGAATGTGAATTTAAGTATGATATGCATGATATGAATAATATGGGGCATTAGGGTTATTTGAGAAAGGGAAGTGAATGTGATGACTTGGTCTCACTATCACGAATGTGGTGACTTGGTCACATTATCGAATGTGGTGACTTGGTCACATTATCCGAATGTGGTAACCGGTTACATTATCCGAATGTGGTGCCTCATGACACAATTATCTGGTGGCTATGCCACGAATTTTATATATGGCGATGAGCACGTCATTGCAATGATTTGCCTTCAATGGTGTGTAGCGGATGTAGGGTTGACTTAGTAGTCCCTCGATTGTGCGGGATGAATGCAGGTGGAGTGTAGTGGATGGCATATAGGTTTGGGTTCGGGTTTGCATCATTATCTTGAATCATTAAATGTGAAATTGTGATACATATGATTATGATTTGTTACGCTTGAATTTGTTAAGCCTTAGTGTTTACATACACTTGAGTCTGTTTGACTCACCCGTTGTGGGAACATGTTTGGTGACGATCGGTGATGGACCGGGTTCGTGAGAAGCTTAGGGATGGCCATACCTGACCCGAAATTCTGACTTGGACTTTTATTTTATTTAAGTGATTTAAAGTTTATTTTGGTTTTAAATTTTGGGAATTATTTGATGTAATAAAATTAGTAGTAGCGTTTACTTTACTTTTATTTATTAAGCATACAATCTTTATATTTATTAAAAGTTTAAGTAAAATTATTTTAATTCAAAGCCCAAGCGTTTTGTCACCTAAATCAAAAGGATTTTTAATAACGAAATAAACTGTTTTCAACTCGAGCCCAACCCACTAACAAACTATCTTCAAAACACACAGTTTCAATTTAACAAAAGAATTTTGAGCAAGGTTACATCGAGGAACATACGAGATCCGGTCCGGGCTCGTGAAATTTGGGTGTGGGGTGTTTCGATTTAGTATCGAGCCAGTTTTAAACTCTCGGCCTTGGGTTTAAGGCCCAAAATGTTTTCAAAGTTAGGCCCAAAAATTTTTTGTGAATTAAGCGAGTTTTTCGGCATGGCCCACTAAGTCTCAGGCAAAGTCCACCAGGTAAGTACTCCGATCTTTTGTGTGATTTATGATATGAATTGTAGAAGGGTAGAAATGGAACATAGATTAGCATGATAAGTACTTGAACCCTAGGGCTAGTTACCCCAACAATTACATAAGACTTAAATGCCTAATTAAACAAAACACGTGGTTAAGTCGTAGAGTTAGGGTGTGGCAACCATGGTGCGCATGTCTAGGATTGGTTTGGTGGGAGCTTGGTATTTAAGCGATCCAGCGTGACTCGCCTCTTGTCCACTCGAATCCTACCTGGTGCGTAGTAACCGTTCACCCTAACTAAAAGGACTTATACACGGGCTAAACCCCTAACTAAAACCCGAAAGGGACTAGCCGTATTTTTATGGAAACCCTAGTTTTAAAATATCTAAATTACCCTCTTGATTTGAAAAGATTATTTTTATAAATTTTCCTAAAATATTTTTGATTTACCAATTTACTAAAATACCCCTAGTGGTAAAATTACAAAAATGCCCTTGGTTTATGAAATTTCCAAATATCCACAGTTCTTATCAAAATTTCACTACTTTACTTAAAGGAACCCTAAATTTACAAAATATCAAAATACCTTGATTATTGGGGAAAAAATTTCGAAATTACCCCTAACCTACAAATTACCGAAATACCCCCGAGTTACAAAATTACCAGAATGACCCCCGATCTTCAAAAATTTCTGCAACAACACTGATTTGGAAAACAAATTCTCAAAAACAACCTTCAAGTTTTGTAAATTCCAAAATATCCTTGATTTATTGAGATTTAAAAATTTACCCTGGTTAATTACCGAAATACCCCTGTAATTTCAAAATTTTTAAAATGCTCTCGGGATTTCAAAAATTACCAAAATACCCTTATTGACAAAATCACCAAGGAACCTTATTTTGACAAATTAGGAAAATACCCACAGTAGGGCAAATTACGAAAATACCCACAGGTAGTGGAAAAACAACAACAATGAAAACTACAACATTTCTCCGAATGAGCGAAAGTTTATAATTGATTGATGGATGTATGAATGTAAAGGCTGTGTGCATGTATAAATCTGAAAGAACCACTTCTAAAAAAAATCTTTCCATAAAACTTCTTGCAGTTAATCGGTGAAACAAAATTTTTTATACATAAAACTTCTTAATCGATTAAATCATGACGTTATAAATGAGTTACGAGGGACGTGAACTTAGAGATTGTGCTGGAAAGTATGATGGTTCTATTAAGATCAGTCTTGTGACGTAAGCATAAGTCACGGTGAGAAGGATTGTCGTTGTTAGTAAGTAATTTCGAGGACAAAATTATTTTTAAGGAGGGTAGAACTATAACATCCTAGATTAGGGGTTATGCGTTCATGCATAATTCATGAGTAGTAGGATTTGGCAGTGTTTGGAAGTGAATTAAGGGTTTTTAAAATCCTCGGATGGAAGAGAAAGCTTTGGACAATTATTGGTTTTTAAGTTAAAGAGGGGGAGCTAGGCTAAGGTAGCCTTAAGAAAAGTTTTGAGGAGTTTAGGACACAAGAAGTGATGTGGAAAAGTGGCAAGGGACGCCACCTAAGGTACAAGGGTTATGGCATCAAGTGAAGTACTTTGAGGGAAGAGGTTGAATCCCATTGTGTGCATTTTGCTTAATTTTATGAAATAGCATGTTTCTTGTGATATGGATGTGTGGTGTGCATTTTAGAACCTTGGAAATGTAAGGAAATGTATGGAAATGCATGAAAATGTATGGAAATGTATGGAAATGTATGGAAATGTAAGGAAATGTATGGAAATGTAAGAAAATGTAGAGAAATGCAAGGAAATGAAAGGAAATGCAAGGAAATGAAAGGAAATGTAAGGAAATGTAAGGAAATGTAAGGAAATGTAAGGAAATGTAAGGAAATGAAAGGAAATGTAAGGAAATGTAAGGAAATGAAAGGAAATGTAAGGAAATGTAAGGAAACTTGGAAATGATTTAGAAATGTTAAGTTTCAAAAGGAGGAAAGTAAACATTTTGGAAACCTAAGCTAAAAGAGGAAAGTAAACATTTTGGAAACTTAAGTTAAAGAGGAAAGTGAACATTTTGGAAACAGAAATGTCAAGCTTAAAGAGCCAAACGAAAATTTTGGAAACTTAGAAATGACCTAGAAATGTCGAATTTTAAAGTTTAAAGAGGAAATTAAGGCAAGGTGGCCTTAAGAGAAAAAGTATGTGAAAATTGACACACAAACAAGCTTGGAAAAGTGGCTGAAGATGCCACTTAGGGCCTCTAGAAATGGCGCCACATGCAAGTGTATTTGGGCAGGATCGAGTCACTTAGGAAGCAAATAAAAGGCGTTTTATTTTGCTACAAAAGAGAGGTGGACGGCATGTAGGCTCTTAAAAGAGGAGTTTTATTTCCTTTAGAATTTCAGCTAATTAGGAGATAATTGTTGGATTAATTCTTTTGATAAAGTGATAATTATCACATAGGAAGAGTGGTGGCCAAGTTAAAGACTCTAGCTAGTAATTTCGGCTATAAAAGGAAGAGAAGGCCATTCATTCATTCATTCACTCCTCCTTTTCTGAATTTCTTAAGCAGATTCTCCTCTCTCTGCCGAAATTACTACAATTTTATTCTTCCTTCTCTTTTCTTTCTAATCCCTCAAAAAGCCGAAAGTTGTGAGAGCATCATTTAGCCAAAGCCGAATCTCTGAAGGTTGAAGTGAAGGTGCAATCGATTCCTTAAAATAAGGGTAAGATCCAAGTTTAGTTTCCATTCTTTTATATTTTAGACTTATCGAAATTTAGGAACTAATTTGATTATTAATCTTAGTAGAATCATGGAAGGAGAAGTTCTTTCCGGAAGGTACACCATAGGTCGCGTGTTCCCTAGTTATTCGGTGAATTTCGGGATTTAAGATCCTTAAGGTAAGTGACTATGAATATTCGGCCAAGACCCTACTTTTGTAGTAGATCTATTATTATGTGTTTTAAGCTGAAAACTAATCGATTCAAGGGATCTAGTGATTTGCCGATTTCAAAGGGGAAGAATACAAGTTTTTGGGATTTGATTTTTTATTCAATCGGCATTAAGGTAAGTACACAAATCCTACTAGGATTTGGTTTTATGTCGAATAGGCCTTTGCTAAATATTACCATGTTGGCGAATGTAGGCATTAAAACCTAAAGCGATAGATCGGATTTGGATTTGAATGAAATCGTTAAGCGAATCAGTGTGTACCCTACTCTAAGTTTAATATGTTCATGGCTATGTTTTAAATTAAATGTGTTAATATGAAAGTGTAAGAATATGGCTAAGGTACCGTGTGTACCCCGCACTAATCTTAATAGATTTATGGCTTAAACTTGATATATGTGTTAATATGAAAGTGTAAGAATGTGGCTAAAGTACCATGTTATGGTACAAAGTACTCAGGTACGTTTTCCAGCTCCTACTCGGATTACGAAATATGTTATACTTAACATGTGAAAAGTGACATGAATGTGAACTTAAGTATGATATGCATGATATGAATAATATGGGGCATTCGGGTTATTTGAGAAAGGGAAGTGAATGTGATGACTTGGTCTCACTATATCGAATGTGGTGACTTGGTCACATTATCCGAATGTGGTGACTTCGGTCACATTATCTGAATGTGGTAACTTCGATTACATTATCTGAATGTGGTGTCTCATGACACAATTATCGAGTGGCTATGCCACGAATTTTATATGGGCGATGAGCACGTCATTGCAATTGACGCCTTGGAAGGTGTGTAGTGGATGGATTGACTTAGTAGTCCCCACGGTGTGCAGGATGGTACGAGTGGAGTGTAGCGGATGGCATATAGGTTTGGGTTCGGGTTTGCATCATTATCTTGAATCATTATATGTGAATTTGTGATACGTATGATTATGATTTGTTACGCCTGAATTTGTTAATCGTTAGTGTTTGTGTACACACTGAGTCTGTTTGACTCACCCCGTTGTGGGAACATGTTTTAGGTGACGATCGGTGATGGACCGGGTTCGACAGAAGCTTAGGGATGGCCATGCACAGCAAGAAATTTACGACTTGGACTTTTATTTTATTTAAGTGATTTAAAGTTTATTTTGGTTTTAAATTTTGGGAATTATTTGATGTAATAAGGCCGTAGTAGCGTTTACTTTACTTTTATGTATTAAGCATACAATCTTTATATTTATTAAAAGTTTAAGTAAAATTATTTTAATTCAAAGCCCAAACGTTTTGTCACCTAAATCAAAAGGATTTTTAATAACGAAATAAACCTGTTTTCAACTCGAGCCCAACCCACTAACAAACTATCTTCAAAAACACACAGTTTTCAATTTAACAAAAGAATTTTGAACCGGGTTACGTCGAGGAACATACCAGATCCGGTCCAGGCTCGTAGGCCAGGTGTGGGGTGTTTCATTACTAAACATAGCTCACGTTCGAACAATTTTATATGTACACATAAACAATGTCTCTTAAATCAATCAAATTTTAAAACATAAAGCTAATAAGCACTCTTTACGAATCATTTCATATATAAAACGAAAATACATGTAGACACATAAATCAAAAGCAAAAATATCAAATAAACCAAAATCACCTTTTCATAATTAGCACATCATGCATTTTTATTACATAACTTTAATTGGTCGAATTTAATATATAAATACCATTGTACCTCTAAATACTACTTAGTCATTAAAATCCAAATAACAAAAGCCAAATTTACTTAAAACACATATATCCTTCTAGTTTTATTTAAAACACAAAACACTATTCAAATGGTCAAACCCAAATTCAAATACAAGGGCCAAATGTAACATGCCAATTCATATGTTTTATTAACTATCTACTTTCATTCTACTAAATCATATCATACGCACTTAATATTGCATCATACCAAACCTAAATATATCATTCCATAATTAACAATTTATAACAAACCCATCACTAGTATATTTATATAAATATAAATGACCAAATGTAGCTAGGCTTAGATCATCAATCATATTTAGTTCATTATGTACTTTTCAAACACTTATTATTTAAATCATAAATTCATACCATATCATTAAAAATTATACCAACACATCATATAAATTCTTGGTTCATTCTCCATGACCGAATATCCAACCATTACATACATATTTCATTGCAAAATCTGAATACATAATTACTTATAAACAACATTCAAACCGATTCATATTACAATTTAGACATCTCAAAATAAAATATTAACCAAACATAACCTAATTATATTCATCAACCTTATATTTCAAGTCTTTAATACCTAGCATAAACCAAATTTATCAAATACATGTAACATGAATATCTCATTCGAATGCAAGCTCAAATCATGATCAAATGTACTCAAAATAGAGCATAAAAATTAAACACATCATGCATCCATTCAAAAGCACATACACCCCAACTTAATTAGTTACCAAATCCATACATACCACACATATCATATACATATATCAATTCATTCACCACATTATTAACCAAACATAGCGACCATATACCACATATAAATAAGCCATAGCCAAATTGATAAAACCAAACACCTTAAACACTTGATCAAGAGCTCATGAAAATCGAGTCTAATCCTAATGATCAAAGACAAGCCATTTTCACGATAACACATATCAAAAATTCAATGTCATGACATATGTATCCTATCTATTCCTATGGTTCGTACGGGGCTTTCGGACATTGAATATCGATCTGATCGAACTTGAAATATAGCTCCTTTGCTCAATACACATTCGGCTATACACAAATATATTCACAAAAATTCCATTCATCATGTAATATATATATATATATATATATATATATATTATCAAACTTAACGACATTTATATGCTTATTGACTTACCTCGGATACCGACGGACGAAATCAACTACTCGACTACTTTTGATTTCCCCCGATCTAATTCTGTTTTCTTTCGTTCTTGATCTAAATAAATTCAAATCTAACTAATTTAATCACACATTCGTCCAATTTAATCCAAAAAAACATAAATGGGCAAATAACTATTTTGCCCCTAACATTTTACACTTTTTGCAATTTAGTCCTTATTGCATAAAACACAAAATACACAAAATTTACATAGATCATGCAAGGGCTGAATATTCATAAGCTCCATACAAGTCCGTAAATTTCTTTTATTTCACATTTTAGTCCCTCAAATTTACTTTCACAATTTAGCCCAAATTACTCAAATTCATCAAAAATTCAAAGACAAAACATGTTAATTTAACACATATCTTTAATATTTCATCACCAAACAACAAAAATCACAAACTATCATCAATGGCAAAACACAAAATCATCATCAAATTCAAAAATTAAGACATGAGCTTTGAAGATAACTTAGAAACAATCTCAAAAACGTAAAAATTATCAAAAACAAAGTAAAATACATACCTTAATTTAGCTCAACAATGGACGGATACCCTAGCTCTCTTATTTCTTTTTCTTTTCCTTAGTTTCGGCACTAAAAATATGAGTATGGCTTCCTTTAATGTTTTTTTATTATATTTACATTATATTATGTTTTTTTTTATTATGTTAACTTTTATAATTAACATATAAAAACTATATGTTAACCTTATTGCCGTCCACTCACCTAATTAATGGGCTAATTGCATCATAAAACCTCCAATTTATAAAGACAACAACAATTAAGTACTTTCCTATTTAACCATCATATTTTCATTTTATGCGATTAATCCCTTTTATCAAATTAAGCACACAAACAATAAAATTAATTCACGAAACTTTCACACATGTAAATTCACACATAATTAACATAGAAAATAATATTAAAATATTTTTTGGACTCAAATTTGTGGTCTCAAACTACTATTCGATTAGGGTCAAAATCGAAATTTATTCTGGACTTAC
This sequence comes from Gossypium rotundifolium, assembly GCA_025506655.1. Taxonomy (NCBI): domain Eukaryota; kingdom Viridiplantae; phylum Streptophyta; class Magnoliopsida; order Malvales; family Malvaceae; genus Gossypium; species Gossypium rotundifolium. Next base: position 135,642,020 of record CP106722.1, read on the forward strand.
ATGCAAAAGAATTTGTGGTGTCTTGTGGCCTTACACACGGGTTAGGTTGTGTGCTAATGCAAGAGGGCAAAGTGGTTGCTTATCGTCCACGCAGCTAAGGCGCATGAGGTTAACTACCCACGCATGACTTGGAACTAGCGGGTGGTTTTCGCCCTTAAGGTTTGGAGGCACTACCTTTATGGAGAAAGGTCGATTATCTACACAGACCACAAGAGCCTTAAGTATTTATTAACTCAGAAGGAGTTGAACTTGAGGCAACGAAGGTGGGTGGAATTGCTAAAGGACTACGACTGTTCAATAGAGTATCATCCGGGCAAGGCGAATGTAGTAGCCGATGCCCTAAGTCGGAAGGTTGTATCGGATCTACGGGCTTTGTTCGCTCACTTAAGTCTGTATGATGACGGAAGTCTGTTGGCAGAGTTACAAGTCAGGCCCACATGGCTAAAGGAAGTGAAAGAGGGACAGTTGGCTGATAACGACTTAAGTACTAAGTTGCAGCAAGTACAACAAGGGGGATTAAAGGACTATGGCATCAATGATGAAGGAGTATTGTGCTACAAGGGAAAGGTCTGTATGCCGAAAGATAAGGAGCTGAGACAAAGGATTCTTCGGGAAGCGCATGGTAGCCCTTATGCTATGCATCCCGGAGGCATCAAGTTGTATAGAGATCTAAGGGAACAGTTTTGGTGGTTTGATCTGAAACGTGAGGTGACTGAATTTGTGGGGAAATGTTTGACGTGTTAGCAAGTTAAGGCTAAACACCAAGTCCCATCAGGATTGCTTCAACCAATCGAGATTCCCCAATGGAAGTGGGAGAGAATTACCATGGACTTCGTTAGTGGGCTTCCCCTTATGCCTACTAAGAAGGACTCGGTATGGGTGATAGTGGACCGCTTGACCAAGTCCGCACACTTTATCCCAGTCAGAATGGACTATTCTCTTTGGAAGTTGGCTAAGTTGTATGTGGCGAAAATTGTGAGATTACATGGAGTACCAATGTCGATCATCTCTGATAGAGACCCAAGGTTTACATCTCGATTTTGGAAGGCACTTCATCAAGCTTTAGGCACTAAGCTAGACTTCACTATGGCTTTTCATCCACAATCGACAGGCGATCTGAGCAGGTTATCTGAGTGTTGGAGGATATGTTGAGAGGTTGTGTAATGGATTTCCGAGGAAGTTGGGAAGATTACTTGCCTTTAGCTGAATTTGCCTACAACAACAGCTATCAAGCCAGCATTCGGATGGCACCATACGAAGCATTGTATGGAAGGAAGTGTAGAACACCTACTTGTTGGACTGAATTAGGAGAACGTCGAGTTTTGGGATCAGAGATAGTGGCAGAGACAGAAGTGAAGGTTGAAATAATTCGAACACGGTTAAAAGAAGCCTCGGATAGACAGAAGTCTTATGCCGACCTCAAGCGGAAGGAAATAGAGTTTGAAGTAGGAGACCAAGTATTTCTAAAAGTCTCACCATGGAAGAAAGTGATGAGGTTTGGTCGGAAAAGGAAATTAAGCCCAAGATTTATCGGGCCCTATCGGGTACTAAAGCAAGTGGGACCAGTGGCATACCAACTAGAGTTGCCACTGGAGTTGCAGCAAATGCATGACGTGTTCCATATGTCCATGCTACGTCACTACCGATCGGATCCCTCTCACATAGTACCAGTAGAAGAAGTGGAGCTAAGGCCAGACTTAACCTACGAGGAAGAGCCGATTGATTACGGATCGAGATGTGAAAGTACTACGGAGAAGTCGGTTCCTCTAGTTAAAGTATTGTATGCAATCATGGATCGGAGGAAGCTTCGTGGGAACGGAAGAGGCAATGAGACAACAATACCCTCAATTGTTTAGTTAGAAAATTTTGAGGACGAAATTATTTTAAGGGGTAGAAGCGTAACATCCTAAAAAGGGCCTATGCATTTTGGCCTAATTGTACAATAAGACATGTTTTATGTGCTTTGGAATAAATTTGGAATGATTTTGGAAAATAAAGGATGTATGGAAATGTTACTCAAAAATAGGAAAGTGAACATTTTGGAAACCTAAGTAAATTAGGAAAGTGAACATTTTGGAAACCAAGCCAAAAGAGAAACTAAACATTTTGGAAACCAAACCAAAATAGGAAACTAAACATTTTGGAAACCTAACCAAAATAGGAAACTAAACATTTTGGAAACCAAGCCAAAATAGGAAACTAAACATTTTGGAAACTTGGAAAATACAGAATTTGTGAAAATTTTGGAAACTTAAAATGACCCTTGATTGTCGAACTTTAGAGCCCAAAGGGAACTTAGGTCAAGTGACCCTAAAAAATAAAGTACATGAAATTTGACCCAATAACAGACTTGGAAATGTGGCCTGAAGATGCCACCTAAGGCCCTAGAAAATGGCCCAAATGCAAGAGGTTTTTGGGCCTGAGTTTGAGTCATCTAGGAAGCAAATAAAAGAGGTTTTATTTTGCTTCCATGAGTGGAGAGTTGGACGGCACAAGGGAATCTAAGAAGAGGAGTTTTTATTCAATAGAATTTTCGGCTAATTAGGAGATTTGATGGAATTTCATAGTTGATAAAATTAAAACTTATCACAAATGAAGAGTTGGCGGATTTAGGGACTCTAAGGCTAATAGTTTCGGCCAAAGAAAGAAAAGTAAAGAGTCATCCTCTTCTCTTCAACCCCTTGCCGAAATCTCCTAGTCAAATTAGCAACAATCTCTTCTCTTTCCTTTAGCCGAATTCTCCTTTACAAAACTCTCTCCATCTCTTTTTCTTTCTTTCTCTTTTCTTCTACTATCCCTTCACAAAAGTCGAAACTTTGAGATCCATAATAGTGCCATAGCCGAATATTATAAGGGATCATCCGGGATTCAAAAACGAGGAATTTAAAATAAGGATCAACTTCGGGATTTGAGAACTTCAAGGATTTGGCCGACTACAAGGAAAAAGGGAGGTGAAGTTTTCGGGATTTAAAAATCCATAAGGTTGGCCAAATATCAAGTGAAGGAAAACAAAGTTTCTGAGATTTGAATAAACATCAAATCGGCATCAAAGGAACCAAGGATCTAAACATTAGATCTTGTTTTCGGAATCTCAAGGAATCGCTAAACAAATCAGGTGTGTACCCTTACTAACCTTCGATATTTCATATGGCTATTATTTTAATATATGAATATGTAAAGAATGTGAATGTGGCTAAGTACCACAAATGTGGTAAAAAGTACCCAGGTACATTTCCTACTTCTGATAGGATTGTGAAATACGTTATTTTATAACATGCGAATATATGTATATGAACATGAAATTAAGTAAGTTATGCATAATGTATAATTTGGGGCATTCGGGATTTATGTGAAAGGGAAGAGTAGGTGTTGACTTGGTCTCACCAACGAAGGTGTTGACTTTGGTCTCACTAACGAAATTTAGTAACCGGTTACATTATTTGAATATAGTGTCTAATGACACAACGTATATGGTATTGCCTTGATGGTGTGTAGCGGATGGAGGGTTGACTTAGTAGTCCCCACGGTGTGAATGGCGAATACTGGTGGTGTGTAGCGGTTGGACCATTAGGATTGGGTTTGGGTTGCATCATAATTTCATTTTATATGGATCGATGATTTGAACATGAATGCTGATTTGTTGAATGTTAGTATTGTGTGCACATTGAGTGCATTGACTCACCCGTTGTGGGAATTATTTTGGTGATGAGCGATGATGTGACCGGGCGGTGGACCTTGAGGTGGCCATGCTACATTCAGAGATTTTATTTTATTTGAATTTTATTTTATTTGGTACCTTAAACTTTATTTTGGGTTTACTTGATGTAATAAGGCCATAAGGCCCATGGATTATTCTTTGTTTTTACATTACTTTTCAATATTGTGCTAAGAACTATTTTGGACATGTTACATCAAATTGGATTTACAAGATTAAATAAATGGGTTTCAATCTAAGCCCAACTCAAATAATAGTTTTCCAAAATTTTTTTAACAAATTTCTCTAAGTAACAAAACTTATTGAAACCAGTTTACTTTAGGAACATACCGGATCAGGTTGGGCTCGTAGGTAGGGTGTGGGGTGTTCGAGTTACATGACATGCATATTTTCATATGAAATTGTGTAAGGGTTTAACACCGTTGGATGAGGATTTACACACTGAGTCTTGATGACTCACCCTTAGTTAAATTTTGCGGTAATCATTAGATCGTAGATTTGGGAGTGAGGTGGACTCGTGGGGCCATACATATGTTTACTCATAAATTCGTTTCTTTTATTTGGACTTATTTTATTTGGGTTTTGTTATGTAATAAGGCATTGGGTATTTTACTTGGTTTGACTTTCAATTTAATTCTGCTTATTATTAAATGATCAATATCGGATTTTCCTAAAATGATAATAAACCGTTTCTTATTCAAAATTACTTAAACTCAATTTTTACAACAACTATAAAGAATACAAGCTTTTTAACGAGCATACGATATTTAGACATTCCTTTCATGTGACATGCCGAACCGATCGTATCGTTTAGGTAGGGTTTGGGGTGTTACAATTATGGTATCGAGCCTAGGTTCAAAAACTTCATTGTGGGTTTGGGTTCAAAAATGTTTTATATATCTTTTCGTAAGTATGGCTTTTAGAGTCTCGGCACCAAATTCGTAAGTTTCCTTTTACTATATTCGTTATATCTTTGAATGATTGTATTTATTCTTCGTTGTGTGGATGTGATATAGAAATTGTATGTATGTGTGAAAATATGCATTTGCTTGTGTTAGATAGTTGGTTATGTGAAGGGGTTCCAAGATTTAATTAGAAAGTATATTAGTTTTATTAAGATCGAGTGTGCAACAAAGGCGTAGTGTGGTGGGTTAGGATGTGTGATTGTTAGTAGTTAAAAATTTGAGGGACGAAATTTCTTTAAGGAGGTAGATTTGTAACATCCTGAAATTGGGCCTAGTAGGATTGAGCCCAATGGGCCTTAGGCATAGTAGGGTTTAAAATTTTTTGGAGAATAGGAGATCGGCTTAAGTGCAAGTTGGACCTTTTAGATAAGTGATTTTGAAAGGTTAGGGGGCTTTTATGAAGTCTCGGGATCAAATATTAGCTTTGGGGAAATTTTGGTTTTAGGTGAAAAAAACCACGAAAGTTGGCGGTGAGGCCTTAAGAATAAAATATGGAGAAAAGTGACACAAGTGGAGTGTGTGGTGTTGTGGCAAAGTGACACCACTTAAGGACAAGGAATGGCATACAAGGAAGGAAGGAGGTCCAAGGTTCTAGTTGTAGCGTTTGCATTCCTTTTAGATTATTTTATTAAATGAATTTAGACCTTAGACATAGGGTTATATTTAGTTGCGCATGGTTTAAGACACAAGGAGCTAGTTGGTAAAGTGGCTAGCGGCGTGGATTATGTTACAAGAGAGTGCAGGTTGAATCTCATGAGAAGCAAGGAGTATTTATTTTTTGGATTGGACGGTAAGAGTTTCAGGTTGAATTTAAACTCTCTTGACGGAGGAATCCCACATCGGAAAGATACAAAAAGGAAGGTGAAGAGCTAGCTATATAAAGAGCATTCCAGGAGGAGAGTGAAGAGACCTTGGTGGGCGTTTGGGCACAGGAGTGGTCGCAGCGCGGTTTAAACCCAGAGTCCTATCAGGTGTGTAACTCTCTCTACTCTAGTTGTAGAGCGGCAAATGCCGAAGTGTCGGTCACGGTAATAGTAGCCACACGAGCGTGCGAGCGCACGTGTGGGGCTTCGACGCGATAGTTGAGGCCATCAGTAGTATTCTTGTGGTTGGGGCTACTTGGGCCGCGATGGGCCAAAGTGGGCCCAATTGGAATAAATTGTATGATGATATAGTATATAGTGAACTAGACTAGGTGGAACCTATATACGTGGCTAGATTTGTGTTAGGTGGGCCACACGAGCATGTGGGCCTGAATGGGCTGAAATCGGTTTTAGGCCCAATAGTCTAGTGACGATTGGAAATGGTAGCCGAGTCGCTCAGGGTAACATTAGACCTTCGGGAGGGCCATTGCAGGTGCAAAATTACGAAAATATACTTGGTGGGTAAATTACGAATGTAACACCCCAAACCCAGTCTATGCGTCGAGACTAGATTTGGGGTGTTACATTTAGTAATATCGAGCCGATTTCAAAAACTCATTTGTGGTTTGGGTTCAAAAATAATTTACGTATGAAAAGCGTTCGATGATATTTTAAAGATCGTTATGGCACCACAAGCATCCGCGACAAGTCAAGTAAGTATTATTGCTTAATGATTACTATGATAAGATCATAGGAACACTCTAGAACTTCTAGTTTTAGAAGTGAAAAACTGTAGAGATTGAGACTATAGGATATGTTGCGAAAAACAACTTTATATCTCAAATCTCATAAAATATCGTTAATAAACACGAAACAAAATTTACGATTCATAAAACTTGTAATCGGATAAGCGAACAAGCAATCATGAGTACAAGAGGGCGTGGTCGTGGGCGCGGAGAGCGTGGCGTGGTAGAGGCCGAGGTGCTACTGGTGAAGCACCAAATCATATGCGAAGTGGGCCTTTGCGTCAATAGAAAGTGAGACCGGATCACGCGATCACATGGAAGAAGATCATGCATTGACTCAAGCAATGCTACGAGTCTTGGAAAGGGTCGCTGGAACTAGAATTGGGCCAACAACTCGTGGGTCAATTTCAGGCGACTTAAGGCAAATAATGCGAAGTTTTCGAGAGAGTCTCGGTGTAGCTCTCGAATGTGGCGAATACTGGCTCGAAGCTGTGGAACGGATCATGGATGATATGGAATGTACGGCTGAGCAAAAACTGAGAGGAGCTGTATCCTTATTGAGAGATGAGGCGTATCAGTGGTGGCTTACTGTTCGAGAAGGCACTGAAGCCGCACTGATTAACTGGGAATTCTTTAAAGCTGCCTTTCAAGGAAAATACATCGGAACGAGCTATGTTGATGCTCGAAGGAAGGAATTTCTGAATCTTGTCCAAGGAAGTAAGGAGTGGCGGCATATGAAGTCGAGTTTTACGTCGAGCCGTTATGCGGGACAATTGTAGCAGATCATGAGCGTTGTATGCGTTTGAGGATGGACTTAATGATGAGTGAGGGTTTGATTGCTCGCAACAAGTTAGAAATTTTCCACTCTGGTGGAGAAGGCTAAAATAGCGAAGAGGCTAAGAACTCGAGCAGCGAAGCGAGAAAGATCCGAAACAAGAGAGACCACAATGATCTGGTTCTTCCAAGAGATTCCGAAGAAACCGGAATGATGAATCGGTTCAAAGCGAAACCGGTAACAAATAATCAAGTCGAGATTGCCCGAGTGTGGGAAAAGGCATTTTGGGAATGTTGGAGGAAAGCGGGTGCATGCTACAAATGCGGTTCAATGGAACATCGATTACAAAAGTTGTCCTCGACGAATGGATCGACTCAAGAAGTCCGTAATAATGATGCCTGGTAGGCCGGGGTGTCGGCCACCAGGAGGTCGTGGACCGGTCGTGGTGGTAATGGGGCTGGTCGTGGTCAAGGTGCACCGGTCGAGGCAATGGTAATAGAGGAAATGCGAGATGCAAGGCGACTGGTGGTTTATGCAGTTAGGCGCCATGAGCGGCAATGCACTGATGTGATAAGCTGATGCGTTCTTCATTTTGATGTACACATTATTGCCTTAATAGATATTGGCTCTACGCATTCATATGTATCTAGTGCCATATCCGGAAATCAATTTAGAATCTGAAATTACCGAAAATGAGATAGCGATGTCAGTCCTTTAGAATGATCGATGCTATTAATAAAATATTTAAAGGCGTGCCCTTAAAAATCCAAGAGGAAGTATTCTTAGCAAATTTGATGGAACTACCTTTAGTGAGTTCGATCTCATTACAGGCATGGTGGTTGGTTAACCATCGGCGCAATTGGATTGTCTTTGAAAAGCGAATGTCGATGGGACCGGATGATAAGGAAATCATAACGATTGGTGAGCGAAAGAACTATCGGCAAATGTGGTATCTGCATTAAAAGCGGAGAAGTTAGTGCGGAAAGGGTGCGGGGCATTCCTAGCCTTTATCTGTCTTGTGGATGCCAAGGAATTATCCGTGAATGATGTGAGGACGGTGAAGGAATTTCCGATGTATTTCTGAAGAACTTCACGGTATACCTCCGGATCGAGAAGTAGAATTTGGCATTGAGCTTTTTGCAGGGCGGCTCCGGTGTCCATTGCTCCCTATAGAATGGCACCGAAGGAGTTGGTGAGCTCAAAGCTCAAATTCAAGAATTCTTTGGATCGAGGATTCATTCGACCAAGTGTGTCTCGTGGGGAGCACCGGTTTTGTTAAATCAAGAAGAAGGATGGATCGATGCGTATGTGCATTGACTACGACAGTTGAATAAATTGACGATCAAGAATCGGTATCCTCTACGAGAATTGACGATCTGTTTGATCAATTGAAGGAGCTTGAGTTTTCTCCAAAATTGATTTAAGGTCGGGTTATCACCAACTTAAGGTGAAAGAAGCGGACATCTATAAGGCGATGATTTCGGACACGTTACGGACACTATGAGTTTGTAATGATGCCGTTTGGATTAACCAATGCACCAATTGCATTTATGGACATGATGAACCGAGTCTTTCAACCATATTTAGACCGGTTTGTGGTAGTGTTCATAGATGATATATTGGTTTATTAGAAGTGAGGAGGAACATGACCCGACATTTGCGGATAGTATTACAATTACTTCGTGATAAGCAATTGTATGCCAAATTTGGTAAATCGAATTTTGGCTAAAGGAGGTGACTTTCCTTGGTCATGTAGTATCGGTAGAAGGAATAAGGGTGGATCCTCGGAAAATTGAGGCTATTACGGATTGGAAACCACCAACATCGATGGTGAAATTCGGAGTTTCTTGGGTTTGTTTGGATACTATAGGCGTTTTGTAGAGGGTTTTCGTTGATTCTTGCACCCTAACTAAGCTATTTGAAAGGGAGCTCCGTATATCGGACAAAAGCGACAAGAGAGTTTGAGAAATTGAAGAAGATCGTGAAGCTCGGTTTTGATTCAACCGAAGTGGAAAAGAATTCTTTTTTATTGTGATCGTCTCACACGAGTGCAGGTTGTGTGTTGATGCAAAATGGAAAGGTGGTGGCCTATGCTTCGTCAATTGAGACCACACGAAGTAAACTACCCTACTCATGATTTAGAGTTAGGCATTGTTGTCTTTGCTCTAAAGATTTGGAGGCACTATCTCTATGGTGAGAAGTCCATAATCTACACGGATCACAAGAGTCTTAAATACCTCCTTACCCGGAAGGAGTTGAATTTAAGACAAAGAAGATGGGTAGAATTGTTGAAAGATTACGATTTCTCCATTGAATACCATCTGGAAAGGCTAACGTGGTAGGTACGCGTTAAGTCGTAAGGCGGTATCTGAATTAAAACTCTGTTTGCCCATTTGAGTGCATGCGAGGATGGCGGTTTGTTATGCGAACTTGGTGAAGCCGCTATGGTGGAACAAATCAAGGAAAAACGGACATCGGATGAGAAGTTGGGACCTTTACTTGACAAGTTGAAAATGGTGAAATTGAGGATTTTGGAATAAACACGGAAGGTGTGTTGTGTTTTCGAGGAGAGTATGCATGCCTAAGGATCTAGATTTGAGGCAAGCGATTCTCTGAGGCGCATAGTAGCCTTATGCTATGCATCCCGGAGGAAATAAGATGTATCGAGATCTCCGTGAGCGATATTGGTGGCGGGGTTGAGCGTGAGATTCTGAGTTCGTGGGAAAATGTTTGACTTGTCGACAAGTAAAGCGGAACATCAATTACCGTCTGGATTGTTACAACCGATAAAGATTCCTCTTTGGAAATGGGAGAGGATAACTATGGATTTTGTTAGTGGGTTCCGTTAACTTTCGCTAAGAAAAATTCCGTTTGGGTAATTGTTGATGGTTGTGAAGACCGCTCATTTCTTGCCGATTAAATACGGATTATTCATTGCGAAATTGGCGAAACTTACGTATCCGAAATTGTGAGGTTACATGGGGTACCAGTATCTATTATATCGGATAGGGACCCTAGGTTTACATCACGATTCGAAAGCGCGCATGAAGCCTTGGGAACAAAGTTGAATTTCAAGATCGGCTTTTCATCCTCGATCGATGGTCGATCGGAGAGAGTAATCGGATATTGGAAGATATGTTAAGAGGATGTGTAATCGACTTGAGGGTAGTTGGGAGGATTATCTACCATGGCGAAATTCGCGATATAACAACGACTATCGGTCTAGCATTGGATGGCACCTTACGAGGCATTGTATGGTCGTAAGTGTCGCTCTCCTATTGTTGGGTGAGTTGGGCGAAAACGAGATGTTAGGTCTGAGATGATATCGAGACCGAGGATAAGGTAAAAGTTATTGACACGGTTGAAAGAAGCCTCGAGATAAGCGAAGTAAATGCAGATCTGAAGCGGAGGGACATCGAGTATAGTGTGGGAGATCGGGTTTTCTTGAAGGTATCTCCTTGGAAAAAGATCTTGATTAGGAAGGAAGGGCAAGCTAAGTCCTAGATATATTGGACCTTATCGTGTGATGAAGCGGGTTGGTCGGTGGCATATCGAGTTGAGTTACCTCCGGAGTTAAACCAAATTCATAATGTCTTTCATGTTTCCATGTTGAGGCGTTATAGATTGGATCCTTTGCACATTATACCCGGTAGAAGAATTGGAGTGAATTGATTTGTCTTTTGAAGAAGAACCGATTGGAAATCCTAGACCGAGATGTCAAGGTATTGAGGAAGAAAAGCTGTACCGTTGGTCAAAGTTCTATGGCGTAACCACGAAGTGGAAGAAGCTACGTGGGAGCAGAGGATGCAATTCGGCAACAATACCCTCACCTTTTTCAACGAGTAAATTTCGAGGACGAAATTTTCTTTAAGGAGGGTAGAGTTGTAACACCCTAAAAATCGAGTATTTAAATTGGCATGATTTTGGTGTTTAGATTTTAAAGGAAAATTTTTTACTTTTATTATAGTGTTTATTAAAGTCCTAGAGAGGGTAAAGCATAATTTGGAGAAGAATAAAATTTATTATTGGGAATTTATTGAAGTGAAACAAAGGTGATTAAGACTTAAGCTAAATTATGTGCTAAAAGTGTCATAAAATGAGCATATGGCATGGTGGAGATTGGCGCATGGGTTCAAGTAAGAGGAAGAGGTTCGAATCCCTTGTATAGCACCTAGATAAAATTTTGTTTTAATTTTACGCTCATGGCTAGGAAGTGTCGGCAAGGGACATATAAGGAAGGTGTTGACCATGTATTTTGGTTAGTGTATCAATGGATTAAGGTAACAACTAACATATGGTATGGAATCAAAAGTTTAAGGAAAGATAGGGGACATAAGGCACTTATCTAGGGAAAATTTGGAAAGAAATAATGGCCAATTGACCATATCTTTGGATGGCAATATTGGTAGGGGAGGAGAGCCAAAATTTTGTTAGTTTGGCTAAAATCTCATTCTTTTCTCTTTGGTTATTCTTTGCACATTGTGCAGATTTTCTTTGTTTTCTCCTTTCAACATCCCTCTTGGCGATTTTTGCATTTGGTAAAGCCAAAATTTTGTGACCATTTGGTCATTCCTTTTTGCTTATCTTGATAGCCAAATCTTTGTGCCTTTTCTTCTTGTCTGAAATCATCTATACCAAAAAGAAACATCTTTTTCTTTTCTTTGCCATGGTAGAATATACCAGCACCTAAAGTTCTTATTTTCTTTTCTTTTCTTCTAATCTCCTTGAAATCAAAACAACATCACCATCATCCTTTTGTTCTTATACTATTTCTTTTCAATCGAAAATTCTCTCCATCTTCACTCTCTTGGCGAATGTTATTGTGCTTATAAGCAAAAATTTATTTTTCCATTCTTAATCATTTATAGCAGAATTTTCCATCAATTAAACATCATTCTTAATCTTTCTTTTCGAAGTGGGAAGTAGGTAAGGGTTTCTCTCCATTTTGATTTATTGATTAGTGATATTATGGCGAATATCATAGGATTATTGAGAGTCTTTTGGATTGATATAGCATTCATACTAATAACGTTTATTTCGTTATTATTTAGTGCAATAACGAGATTGGAATTCAAGTGATCGGAGAATCGTGGAAAGCGTTGGAAGCGTTTCATTTTGGTAAGAAATCCTACTCTTTAAATCTCTAGTATTATTGATATTATTGTAGATCTAACTAAAATTTCTTTGGATCTTGAAGACCGTCAAAATAGGGAAGAAAAAGGCGGTGTTTAGTTATCGTAAGAGGGTGGATCTGTAAATCCCCATTCAAACGAAGAGCGGTTTGCGCATCGGGATTTTCCACTGGGTTGTGGGCCATCTTAGAAAGAAGTCCATTATTCAAGTAATACGAACCTCGGAGCCGTTATCGTTGGTGGATTCTGGTGGCTAGTGAATCAATAAGCGAGCAAAACCGAAAATCGAAGTGATTCAAAATCAAGAGGGTAAGATTTTGGATTCATTATCGATTAAGATTTATTTTTACGAGTTAGTTGTCTAACGGATCAAAATATATTTTAGGTGCTTGGGGCGAGAAGGGTTAATACTCACGGTATCGAGGTGTGTGATTTTCACACTCATTATTGTCTCGGTTGGATGTCAAATTTCGATATGTTGGTAAATCGTAAAAACGATTAGATCGGTAAAAGCGTAAAAAATGTTATTATGACAAAATACGTAAAATGATAAAATCGTAAAAATTACGGCAGCCTCGAGATATTAATTGTTATTACGTAAATACTCTAGTTCGTGAAAATGGGTCGTAAATACTCTAGTTCGTGAAAATGGGTACGTAAATACTCTAGTTCGTGAAAATGGGTCGTAAATACTCTAGTTCGTGAAAATGGGTACATAAATACTCTAGTTCGTGAAAATGGGCCAGTAAATACTCTAGTTAAGTGAAAATGGGTAGTAAATACTCTAGTTCGTGAAAATGGGCCGTAATTACTCTAGTTCGTGAAAATGGGCGTAAATACTCTAGTTCGTGAAAATGGGCCGTAATTACTCTAGTTCGTGAAAATGGGTCAGTAAATACTTTAGTTTGTTAAAATTTAGCCAAAACACTCTAGTTTGGTAAATGGGCCAAAGCCCACTAAAGCGCTAAATAGACAAATTGTTATAATTATGGGCCAAATGAAATATTATTGATAAACCCACCATGTTATGTGTTATTAATAAATTTTACATTTTAAAGTACATGTATAATTGCATGGGTGGGTTATATGAAGAGAAGAATGGCGATTGCCACAATATCGCTTATTGCCTCTAGTTAGGTGGCTTCTGCCACAATATCGACTTATTGCCTCTAGTTCGGTGGCTCTTACACAATATCGACTTATTGCCTCTAGTTCGGTGGCTCTCGCCACAATATCGACTTATTGCCTCTAGTTCAAGGTGGCTATGCCACAATTATAAAAAAGGCTTAATGCCTACGAATGGTGTGATGGCGGGGTGGGTTGACTTGATCCCCACAGGTGTGATGGTTGATGCAGGGTGTTAGCGGATGGATATTAGGTTTGGGTTGGGAATTACATTTTTCATGCATTATTAATTATTTTTAAATTCATGATATATTGTTGAATTACGAATTGGGCTCGAGCCCGACATAATATCTGACAATCTGCCCAATAATGGTGGTAAGTGAGTTACACTTTGAGTTCTAAGTAACTCACCCTTTAATTTCTTTCCTTCTCGTAATGGAAACTGATGTGGACTTCAATGAGGATGACTTCGTGGAGGCCATCTTGCTATATATGGGTTATTTAAAACTACGAACTTTTAATAAATATTTTTTACTATTTTGGGATGTTGTAATAAATGGCCTCTATAAATAACTTATGGATTTTATGTGTGTTTGAAATTTAAACTTTATTTTGGACTTATAAATCATGGGCTATGATTATATGATGCTTTATAAAAATAAATTTGGGTTTTCAAGTATATGAAATTCTTTTATAAATAGTTCTTTTATTGTTAACTCTTTAACAAATCTCTAACGGTTTTTAATAATACAATAATTTTCTACTAATGTTTCAAATATTTATCAAAATCAAATACTTTTCAAATTTTAAACCATATATAAATTGCGATTTTCAACTCATTAAAGATTTAAGAATGGTTCGAACCATGTAACAAACCAAATCTAGTCTCGGCGCATAGACTGGGTTTGGGGTGTTACAACGAAAATACCATTGGTGGGTAAATTCGAAAATACCCTTGGTGGGTAAATTACGAAAATACCCTTGGTGGGTAAATTACGAAAATACCCTTGGTAGGTAAATTACGAAAATACCCTTGGTGTGTAAATTACGAAAATACCCTTGGTGGGTAAATTACGAAAATACCCTTGGTGGGTAAAATTACTGCTATACCCTTAGAGGTTGGTTAGCTTGATTATGTTGTATATTATTATTACGATTATGATGGTAATCCGTTTCACGTTATTTGATATATGTCTAGCATACATGACATCTGCATACAATTATTATGTCATATTGCATGGGTATGATGAGAGGAGGGGAAGATTGATATTTGTGACTTTGGGTCACTGTGGTTTAGCACCACCGGTGGTTTGGTACCACGTTAATATTCGTGACTTTGGGTCACGGAGGTTTGGCACCTCATAGCGACTCGTCCGTGTGGCCATTACCACGTGGGTTGGCCCCACATTTAATAAACGGAATTGTCGCTAGTGATTTGGTATCACAACGTGGGTTGGCCCCACACATGGATTATTCGTGACTTTGGGTCACCAGTGGTTTGGCACCACATTATATTAATATCAGTAACTTTGGGTCACCAGTGGTTTGGCACCACCAGTGGTTTGGTACCACACGGGGTAGAATCGGGAGTTTCGGATGGTTAGGTTTTAGGTTGCATGACATGCATATTTTCATATGAAATTGTGTAAAGGTTTAACACCCGTTGGATGGGGATTTACACACTGAGTCTTGATGACTCATCCCTTAGTTAAATTTTGCAGGTAATCATTAGATCGCAGATTTGGGAGCTGAGGTGGACTCGTGGGGCCATACATATGCTTACTCATAAATTCGTTTCTTTTATTTGGTCTTATTTTTATTTGGGTTTTTGTTATGTAATAAGGCATTGGGTATTTTACTTGGTTTCGGCTTTCAATTTAGTTACTGCTTATTATTAAATGATCAATATCGGATTTTCCTAAAATGATAATAAACCGTTTCTTATTCAAAATTACTTAAACTCAATTTTTCACAACAACTATAAAGAATACAAGCTTTTTTAACGAACGCACAGTATTTAGATATTCCTTTCATGTGACATGCCAGATCCGGTCGTAACGTTTAGGCCGGGTTTGGGGTGTTACAGTAACGTATCGCACACTTAGTGCCGTTACATTTAACATCTCGCACACTTAGTGTCAAATCCTTGTAACGTATCGCACACTTAGTGCTGTTACATTTAACATCTCGCACACTTAGTGCCAAATCCTTGTAATGTATCGCACACTTAGTGTTGTTACATTTAACATCTCGCACGCTTAGTGCCATATTTCATACTATCATTTCGTACATCGATTTCGCATATAACAAATCAGCATATAAATCTCATGTATATATATATAATTAACAATATATATACATATAAACTTATCAAATTCAATCTTTGAGATTAAAATTACTCGTACACTTAGTGCTCATTAACCGATTTTGAACACATAGTGCTCGATATCAAATTTGCACATTAAGTGCATATCTCAAACTTGCTACTCATTCGTATATATAAATATAAAGCTTAAACATATATATATATATATATACGTATTAACTTATTCATCACTCGAATTCATATCACGTTCGTGTATATCATTGACATATATGTATACATCACATTCGGCTATACTCATTTCTCAAATCATTATCACATTTAGTTATATCAACAATAAACATATATACTTCCATTAGATTCATGTGCATCATTATAAATAAATCCAATCCAACCTACTTGCTTAAAAACTTACCTCGAATATCGACGGACATTATAATCCGCTATTCGAACATGGTTACCAAGCTTATTCCCACTTGGCATAAGCACATATAAATTCATATTTTCATACCAGCATATATATATATATATATATATAAACATTTATCTACAATTAAACACGTCTATTTGCCTATAAACTTACCTTGGACGATGTAAAACAGAACGGGATGACTAGTCGACAACTTTCGTTTTTCCATATCCAAGTCCAATTTCTTTTGTTCTTGATCTATATTATTTCAAATTAACCCCATTTAAACACAATTTCATTCAATTTAATCCAACAACACATAAATGGGAAAATTACTATTTTACTCCTAACATTTACAATTTTTATAATTTAGTCCCTATTGCACAAAACACAAAATACACTAAATTTCTTCATACCCAAGCTAGACCGAATGTTTCCCATGTATATACAAGCCCATATAATTCATTAATTTCATATTTTAGTCCCTCAAATATTTTATTTTCACAATTTAGTCCAAATTACTCAAAATTATCAAAAATCCAAAGATAAAACATGTTAATCTAACACATATAATTAATATTTCATCTTCAACCCACAAAAACAACAAGCTTTCTTCAATGGAAATTCACAAAATACACAACCATTTCAAAATTCAAGCATGGTCTAGCTAAATCACGTAACAACAATCTCAAAAACGTAAAATTTATCAAAAACCGAACAAAATCACTTACCTAATTAAGTCTCCAAAGTGCCGATTGAAGCTAGTTTTTTTCTTTCTTTTTCTTTTGCTGAGTTTCGGTCATGCAACAAAGAAAAAGATGAACACTTTCATCTCTTTCTTTCCAATATAATATTTTATCTTTCATCTCTTTCTTTCCAATCTAATATTTTATCATATATTATAATATATCATAATATCATAAAATAAAATAAACAACATTGAATCACTATTACATGCATTTTGGCCGGCCAATAAGTTCAATTGTGGCTAAATTACCTTATCAATACTTCAACTTATAAAACCATCATCAATTCAGTACTTAAACATTCAACCACCAAATTTTTCTTTTTATGCGATTAAGCCCTTTTTCAAAATTAAGCACCAAAACGATCAAATTTTAATACAAAATTTTCACACACACCAATTCACACATAATGAGAATAGAAAATAATATTAAAATTTTTTTTGACTTGAATTCGTGGTCCCGAAACCACTATTCCGATTAAGGCCAAAATTGGGTTGTTACATCGAAACGTTAAAATTTTTCAACAAAACTTTAATACCACCTTAATGACATTCTGTAAATATTTATAAAAATATTTATGGCTTGGTTTACAGAAACGAGGTCCCAATACCTCATTTTCTAAAACCACTTGACGTTAGGGTCTTTCCACTTAAGCTTAATTAATCATTCGAATAGCATAAATTATCGAATCAAAACATTTTTAAAATTATATTTGACACGTAAATATTAAATATTAATATTTATGAACTTACTCGTTGGATTTGTGGCCTCGAAACCACTATTTTCGATACCATTGAAAAACAGGCTGTTACATTAGCTTGCATATAACTAGATGGTACATATTATATCTCCCAAATCATCATTTCCTTCTAAAACAAAAATACTAAAAAGACTTCCCTAGGTACATGCCATAAGTTCAACAAAAGAAATTCACCATAGAAGTTGAGATCAAGATTTTGGAATTGATGCTGAATTCGACACTCGATAATATGATAAGTACTTAAACTGCGCATAGAAAACAAAACCATTTGCTGAGGTGGTATTTCCATAATCCAATTATAGAATCCTAATATTAAACCATACAAAAGCAATGAATTGAATATTATAATATGTATATATCTTTCAACTATTAAACTATGTTATTTAGTCATATACATCATCTAAAGTATTCACACCATAAAGGACATCACAACAGATATATTGTCACATTTCTCATTCAATTCCAAACATTCTATATCAATTAACACAGGCAATTGTCTTCCCAATTCTTTTTCACAATTCATTGTTTGGTTTATACATTTTAACTCCCTATTAACCTGACTTGGACTCGGACGGAGATCCAACCAATCTCACCAATTTGACACCCAGTGCCTCATCAGGTAAATCCGAAGTAGCAAATTACGCCCAACGCTCATCGGTATAACCGAAGTATAAATGTGCCCAACACTCATCAACTCGTAATTGAAGTAATCCTAAACTCCTATCTTATGGCATGTCAATTATACCCAACCCTACCCAAACAATTAATAGGGTAACCATTTCGGAATTTCATTTATATGTCAATATCTCGATATATATCATAATCTCATCATCAAATCATTGATCCATGCATCTGGCAGCATAACTCATTACAATATAAGTTTAATTTAACATTTATATAAATAGACAACATTTTCACATGTATTCAGCATGGTCAACATCTATATCAATCGATTCAAATAAAATCAATCCAATTCCTTTTTATCAAAACGACTCACCTTATGATCTTACCATGCAAAACAATTCATGATGCAACAAATCAAAGTAGTTTTGATTACAGAAACACAAACTGTAAACTCCAAGCTATTCGTCGATGACTTTGTTTTTTTCTTTCCTTTTTTTGAGAATCCTGGTTGACTTTAGCTACGGATTAACATAAACCTACCAAATCATCAATATACAAACAAATTCACATTCAATTACTAATTTAAACAATGTTGTATTTTATTCAATTTAGTCTCTAAAATCGGGACTAACATAACTTTGAATCTATAGCTCTAATTTGCAAGTTGATTTCATTAGAGTCCTTTAAGACCACCAATTCTCATTTCTACCACAAGTTTTAGAATTTGTTCATTTCCATCCCTATTGAACAAAACTATCAATTCATTTCACAAATTAGTCCTTCTTCAAATCTAAGCCTAAAATCTATCCATTTTGTATCTAGAACTTTAAAGATTAAACAATGGTATCATTCTAAAACTTTAACAGTTTCAAAAATTAACACATAGGTCAACTAGCTTAAGTTCTTGGGATTCTAAAAACATAAAAATTACTAGAAAATGACTAAATTGAACTAACTAATTGAAGTATTAAAAATTTGAAACCCTTGAAGGTTGAATGCCTTAACTCTCCTAAGGTGTTTCGGTTCTTGCATGAAAATGAAGAAGAGGAAAATAATTTATCTTTCTTTCCACTATACTAGCATATACCTTAAGTTACTTACTTATTAAAATTTTATTTAATAAAAACTCATAATTTAAAACATTACCCACCAGTCATCACCGTCCACTATCAAAATTATAGTGGTTTAATTACCATATAAGCCCCTTGACCAAACTCTTGTTAAAGATTCACTAGCAATTGAAGTTTTACTACTTTTGAAAGCTAGTCCCTACACCTTAATTAATCACAAATTCAATAAACTTACCTATTCAAAATTTCAATTTATTTCTACTATAACTCCATAAATATGTAATAAAAATACTTATCGCTTTGATTTTTGAACACCGGGTCTTGAAACTACACTTTCTGACACCATTGACTTTCAGGCCGTTACATGTAATGCCAATGAGAGGATATCATTTACCCTTTTTTGGGCTATGAATTCCACTATTTTGGAATGATGCTACGTCATGTAGAAGTTGTATACCCAACGCACTAGCTTTTGGTTCCTTATCTATTTAAACTGAGACTTTCATTTACATCAAAGTATATGAGTCACACATACATAGTCCATCATCCACTCAAGATTAAGGTATATCACATTATGAACATCACATGTGAATAAATTCATAAATAGATCTAGGGTCTATTCTATTTGGGTAATGTCCGATGTACTGGTAGTCTAATCAACCACATCTATATCTCTATATTTTGGAATTCATCCTTTTTGATACCCAAGACAAGGTATCTCCACATTTGGAGTTGATAAATGACATATTAGTCTTTCAATCAATTTTTTCAATTCTTATTAGACTAAGGACATGTTTAAATTATCTACTGGTACAAGTTTTTTTTTTTTTTTTGCATTACGATCCAACCACAAAATGTTGCTTAATATTATATTAAATTTTAGATAATTAATGAACCAATATTTACTTTCATTTTGTTTCACATGCAAAAGCCATTGAGGATAATATAAAAAAGATATTAATGATTTTGATGGATATTTTATTATACCAATTTGTTTGAAAAATTACAAGTACATAGACGGAATCACCACATGAAGGACACTAGATCCCAACACTTTTGGCTCTATTACCAATTAAACTTAGGCTTTTAATACATCAAAGTATGCGACTCATGCACACATGGTCTGTCAATTACTCAAGATTGAGGTGAGTAGCATTATGAACGTCACAAGTGAATAATTCCATAAACAAATCTAGGATTTATTCTACTTGGGTCCAGTTCGATGTACTATCAATCTAATCAGTCACATCTATTTCTCTATTTTTGGGAGTCATCTGCTTCGATACCCAATGCAAGGAATCTCCCCAATTAGATTTAATAGACTACATAATAGTATTTTAATCGATTTGCTCAATTTGATTAGATTAAAGACCATTTAGATTATCTACTAATATAAGTTGTATTCTCACATTATGATTTGGCCACATTATGCTGCCTAATATTAGTTAAGCATTAGATAATCAATAAGCTAATATTGTCTTTCATTTTGCTTTGTGTTCAAAAATCATTGAGAACATTATTCAAAATATATTAATGATAACAATGGAAATTTTATTTGCCTAATTTGCTTGAAAAATTACAAGTACATAGACAATATCTCTACACTAAGGGCACTAGATCCCAATAGAATAGGGCCTATAAGAACCCAAACAAAATATGGGAATACAAACACGAGAACTAAGCCCGCAACTTAGTTTAAATTGGCAGATTCCCCATATGCATGATACTAGGCTCAAGTTTGGGTTTGCTTTTCAATTTTAGTTTAATTTTATAATTTTTAATTTACCATTTTTGTTAAACAACGTTATTCGAAACTCCTTAATTTTCTCAGTAGAATTAGAACTAGATTTACATTCATAATTTTCCATTTTAAGCATGCATGGTATTTGACTGCACTTCCAAATCACTGAAGTTGTGAATCTCTCCTCTTATCTTTTGACACTCTCTACTTTCCAAGCTTCTTCCTCCTTCCTTTTCTAGTTGAGTATTTAGATGATTATTTTTAACACATTCAAATCAATAAAGTTGAAAACATCTCATCTCCTCTTTCGACACTATTTACTTTCCAAGCTTCCTCCTTCTCCTTCATTTAGTTAAGTATTTAATTAATAAATTCTTCACGTTCCCTATTTTCCTTTGGTTAAAAATAGTGCTTGTTACATTTTTATGGAGATGCAAATCCACGAAATATCCTTAAGGACAATTCTAGTCATGCCTTAAGCAACATCCTCTTGTTTTTAAGTTCCATTTTTACAACATTATTCTTCACAAAGTGGTCACCAAGGTGATTGTGAACAGACAAATGAAAGTAATACCCAAACTCATTGTACCTAATCAAGTTAGCTTCGTATAGCAATGTAGAATGTTCAAGATAATATTATCAGTTCCCAAAGTCGTTCATACTATGTGGCCTTGCAAAAATTGTACGAAGTGGATGGCTATCAAAGTGGATCTTAAGGAGACTTTTAATAGACTCCTATAGGATTTCCTAGAAAATACCGTTAATGATATGCTCAACTACCACTGAATATCATCCAAGTGATTATGAATTGCTTCCCCATTGTCTGTGCATCTACTTTGGAATGAAGAATTACTGATGAATTCTACCCTCCAAGGGGTGTTAGACAAATAATAAATAAAAAATTTGGATTATATGCCATTTTTTATGTGATTCCCGTCATCTCTTGTGACTTGATAAGAAAAGCTCAAGATTGGCTCAAGCGCGAGGGGCCCAAAACTAAAATAAAATTCTTCAAACAAATGTTTTATTTGTTATTTTCATGTTTTGTTGATCTAATGTGCTAGATATTATTATTTTGTTTTATCCACAGATTTTATCATGCATTATATGTTTAAGTGTTTGATATGTTATTATATGTTTATTTGTGAGATTGTGTCATATGTTCCTAAATACATGCGTGTGAAGTAATGTTATAATGCTACTTTTAATCATAGTCTTGTTATATATGCGTTTTGAGTCATTTGTCTAAAAGTATGTCATATGTGCGTGTGCATTCGTGGTAGAGTATATCTATGTTTCTATGTATGTGAGTCAAGAGTCAAGTGACTAATTTTTGTGCTAACTGTCTTAGTCAAATGTTGGAATAAATTTTACAAGCATTTGATGACTATTTATATGTGGTGCAGGTGTCTATTCGTATGGGCTTAGGATGACCATTCATTGTCAAATGCATTCATCAAAGAACCATCTAGAATGATCAAGATTCAAGCTTTTAAGGCTGATTCATTTTTGACTCATCATATGGTGTGCCAAGTTCATGTTTTCAACTTGCTTAGTGAGGAAGAATCCATGAACAATCAAGGCCCATAATTTTGGCCATTCAATGAAGTGCATGAAGAACCTTTCAACTTAATGCATGTGCATGGATTTTAGAAGCCTTTTAATTGCTCAAGATGAATCAACACTTTCTTAAGGGTTAAATGTTCATGCATGTCCAAGGGGGGTGAAAAACATTAATTTCGGCCATGCATGCATCTACCAAGTTCAAGAACCATTTTTAATGACTCGTGTGAACCTTTTATGTTAAGCATGAACATGTTTATGGTGTGTGTGAACACCATTAGATGTTGAATTCCATTAGTCATTTAGGATTCTGTAAATAGCTATGTACTTGAGTTTTTCAGTTAGACCATTTTAATACAAAGACTTATTTTTTAAGAATTGTTTCTTTCTCGGTTCTTAATCGAACGTATTTGAACTTATCAAATTTCCTTCGAGTTTGTGGCATTCAACCCTATCTTATCACTTCGTTATCCACCCCAAAGTGTGGCGACTTCATTATACCAAGGTTTGAGTGTTTGTCAAATTTACGAGGGTTGAGTTCGATTATAACTCCAGTTATGTAAAACATTCAAGTGCTTCGGCTCGCGGTTTCCACCATCATTTGAACCTATTCAAGACGATCCTTCCTACAAGCTATTTTTCAAACTTTTCGAGTCTCGAGAAATCACATCAATTTTTAATATTGAAAATTTGCACATTTCGCTAATATTACGCGTATGGAAAGCCACATAAACAAATAAAAATGTTGAACATATATTTGTCCGGTTTACGATTTTGATTTTAGGGTTGTAAGGTTCTTTAGTGTGAGAATGTTGATTTTTTCCTTCCAAATATACATCCATCTATAGGTTAAGTTGCAATTGGACTAAGTCACTACTATAGGTAAATAGAGATAGACACCAAAGGTTTGTTCACATAGTTTGAAAAGTTCCTATGTTTGCGAGGCCTTGTTTAGAGAGTTAATCCACTATTCTTCAATTAGTACAAGTTGTGATTTAAGTGTCACTCAGTCATCAAGTAGCAACCTCGCTCCTATACTCTTAAACATGATCACTCTCTCTTCAAGACTTTTCCCCTATAAGCCTAGATGTAAATTGATTGACTTAATTAAGTTTACTTACATTGTTTTGCACTCAATAGAATAGTTCATCTGTAAACAAATAAAGCACTCTTTCAATCCATATGTCTAACCTAAACAAACCGTGTATATAAATTAAAAAGGCTTGTTAAGTTACAATTAACCATTTTCTCTATCTCCTTCCTCCTTCCATTTTCCTAATTTCTTCTTTATTTACCCTCCTATCCCTTCACCCATCTCATGTCTTAATAAAAAAGCCATTTTAATATCAAATATCTACAGTCCACCATATATCTTAAATTTATATATATCTATGTAGGGTTACGTGTGTTTGCTTTGAAAGAGATAATCAAACCATTGCATGCAAAGCAGCAAAATGTAAGAGCAAAATTTTCGCAACCATCATTATAAAAAGGGTCCACTTAAAGATATAAGGCTATTGGAAAGCAAGTGTATTCAATAAGACTATGTCTCCTCCATATCTTCATTTCAATATTGCAGCCTATGATAAGAAATTTCTATTCATCAAGGTCCAAATGTGGGGGCAGCTTTCGAATGATGGGTATCGACCCCATGCATGATAGATGGGATTGCTCAATAATTACACTGAGAAACACATATTTCAATTTGTGACATTTAGATCAAGGATTTAAGTGAGATTGTGAGCGACATAGCTACTGTCACAATTGGTTATTTAGTAAATATTGACATGGAGAATCAAAACTAAGATCACAGCTAAGTTGAACTATATTTTTATTCATATACACTTAAATTAATGTTGTGTGAATTTTAATTAATATATTTTAATACTGTTTTCAATTCGGCTCTAGAATGGTTTCTTTAATCCATACTGAAATTTTATATAATATTCTAAAAGTATATTAGTTTTTAAAAATCAAGCCAAATATATTTATAAAATTGTATATTAGCTAAACAATTGTAATAAAAATATATAAAATATTTTTAAAATCAAGATATATGTTATATATTCTTAGAAACTAAAAATCATAATTAAAAATATAAAAATAGTTATAAAACATATTAGTCAATATATTGGGGTGGACGGATTTTATCTAAATTTTACCTCTAAAATTTTAGGGTGTTTTAGAAATGTCACACAAAAATTAAATTTGAGTGCAAATATTTTTAATTAAAAATATAATTATTTGTAGGTATATTACATGTTTAAATAATTAATACAATTATACTTTTTAATTTTTTAAATATTTGAAAGTCGAAGAATTATGTAAATAATTAATCATTATAACTTTAAATTTATATATATAATATGGCAAATTATAAAAAATATATATATGATAATAAGATACTTTAAACAGTGTCATTTCGGTTGGGCACTTTATGTGGGGAGAGAGTAGGGGTTGATTACTTAGCCGGAGCCCGGAAAACACCCAAGAAAGAGTAAGGGTTGGCAACCCAATGCCAATGTTTTTTTGTTTTATAGGGTTGAATTGTAGGATAAGGTTGTCTTATCGATTTGTGGGAGTGAGTTGTCACCTTTGGAAAGCTTAATCATGAAACATAAGAAAAGTTCAAAGGCTTTGATTTAGGCATTAATTAATTAAAGATATGGGAGTTTCTCTTTATTGGGCGAAGTATCTTGCTTTCAACCATCAAATATCCCATCAACTTTCAATTCAATGAGTTCATTCAGGATCTTCCCCAATTCTGGAACTTGCTACCTCAATTCTGTCTTTAATGTCAGCCCACTTTACTCAACATAACTGGCTCATGTACACTCTAACTTGTGCTTTCTAAGTGAGCCCCTTTTTTCCAGGATGGGCTCTCCAGGCCATTATATTTCCTTCCCCGAGTTCAATGGTTCAATTACTTTTTGGAGTACGGAATTCGAATTTATTCTCACTTTGGGTATGTATTTTTTTTTATCTAAATTAATCTTTAATATTTCCTTCAAAATTTTAAAGTTTAGACTTTCATGTGAGAATAATTGTTAAATATTAAACTCCAATATGGAAATAATTCTTAAGTTTAGAGATTAATTTAGATAAAAAAAATTAAAACTTCAATGTAAGAGCAATTGTCTAGTTTATACTCCAATATAAAAACATTTATCAAATTTAATGACTAATTTGGATAAAAAAAAGTTTACACCTCAACGTGAGAGTTATTGCCAAGCTAAGTCCCAAAGCTTTATAGCTTTAATAGGGATGGCAATTCAAATTTCGTATTTATCCAATTCAAATTTTATGGATTCAAAGCGAATACAAATACACTCCTTCGAATAGAATTCCAATAATCTGAATATGTATCTATTGGTTACAAAATATTTAAATTTTGTTTCTAACAAGTTTGCACCCAAGACCTCTTATACATAAAACCATGTTTTAACAACTAATATGGCTCTTAAACATTAATTATAATTTACATAAATTAATAATTAATGTACAAAAATATAATAAAAATTTGTTATATTATATATATATATATATATATACTAATTAATAATAAAATTAAAATAAATATTTCGTCTTCTTTTAAATATCATGTAGCTTCTTCTAAATTTTATTGTTTTATCTATAAACCTAAGTAAACAATGAGATGAGACCATCGTAATTCCTAAATTTTTCGTTGCTTTTTTATTATTTTATTAACTCAAGTAGTTAAATTACTTTAAAAAATTATTTAATATTTATATAATTAAAATAAATATTATAATATAAATTTATTTTTTAATATCATTTAATTATATTCAATACATGTTATATTATAAAAATAGTATAGATACATGTTTAAGGACATATATATATATGTTATATATATATATATATATATATATACACAATAATATTATTATACAATTATGATATTATAATGCGTATTATTTTATTAATGGTATGCACCTAAACGTTAAACATGTAACTCATTTTATGGTAGATTATAATATATACAATTAGCATTATATAATTAAGGTAGATTATTTAAGATTACTAGCCCTATATACAATTACATTACTATAACGTACATTTTTATATTAATGATATATAAGATTAAACCCTAAATGTATTATTATAATAGACATCGATAATGGTAATAGAATGATCGCAAAGAAATAAAAAAATAAAAATAAAAATATACAGATTTTACGTGAAAACCTTTTCGAAAAAAAGCTATGGACAAAGAGAAGAAATTCTCTAATATTGAAAAATGAATGATACAAGATGATGTGATTCCGCCCACCAAAGCTGAATTAATTCTTCTCAAGGTGAAACAATTTGAAGTTGGGCCGAATTTCCATGAATCACATCTTCTTGAGATGGCCGAAACAAAGATTGATCATTTGTGTTTACCAATTGGGTCAACCATGGGGGGGGAACCAAGTGGGTCAAAGAAGAGTTTAAAGGGCCTATGTGTGGACGTTGGGAACAAGCCCAAATTAATCATGTTCTGATTGGCCAAGACCAAGTCAAATGCTTATCCAAGAGTTGGATGAGACCTCTATTGGGCTTGATTAATCATGAGACACTTGAAGACTTTAATTAAGTTTCATTTTAGTTTAATAAGTTTGTATCTTTAAATTATGCCTTGCATTATACGTTTGCATTGTGTCTAGCATTATGTGTTCTGCATTTAATTAAGTCATGCATAAAGGCATCTCAAATGTTGATTAAGTTTGTGTTTTAATTATGTGCATTATGAAAATAAGTTTGCATTTTAATTAAGCCATGCATTTATGCATCTTATATGTTAATTATGTTTAAGCATAGGTTGGAGTTACATGTTCATAAATAAATGCATGTGTATTTATATTATGTTGATTTCTATTATAAATATGTGTGTTTTAAGTTAATTATTTTAGCTGAATAAGAATATGAAAAGTTGTCAACGTTTAATGTCTAATTATTTATCTTGTAGGTGACTATTTATAGGACCAAGAATAACTCTTCAAGTCTGATTGATTTCATTCACTTAAAGCTCATTATGGTGGTTGTTCGAGTGGATCACAAGTGGCTCTTCAAAATCTGATCGATTTCATGCACTCAAGGATCATTATAGAGCCATTAAAAGAGATGAATGTCAAGCAACATAACATTCGGCCATAAGGGAGATGAAGGGACACTAAACAGCACAATTATGGAACATTAAACTTTCAACAAGTGAAAAGATTTGACTTTTCAGCTATCTGAATTAAGTGAAGAGTCATGACTTATTGGTTGCTCATCATAAAGTTATAACCGAATTTTAAGTTGTGATAAAAGCTAATGTGAATTTGAATAGTAAAATTAGGGCCTATATATATCTTATAAAAGGACAATCTTGAGGTTAGACAATTATTCTGAATATAAACTTAGTTGGTGAGATTATTATCTCACGGTTCTTCATTGAACTAAGCTGAACTTATCAAATGTTTACTAGTTTGTGGTGTTCACCCAATTGTCTTAACAATTCGTTTCCCATCACGGAGTGTGGCGACTTTGTTTACCAAGGTTTGAGTATTCTTTCACGTTTAAGTGGGTCATAGTTTTAATATAGCTACGGTTCCTTAAAGTATTCAAGTGCTACGGGTCAAGGTTTCCACCAATTGAACCTATTCAAGATAGTCCTTCCATTCGAGCTATTTTCAAAACCTCCAAGTCTAGAAAATCATATCACAAGAGGAGTTTCAACTATATCTATTTAAGGGTTGAAAAAACCTATGACCCTTGACCTCTCACCCCCACAGATCCCCTTATTTATTTCTTCAACAAGTGACAGGATTCGGGTCACACAAACTCTAACACAACTAAATTTATGGTAAATTATAATATATACAATTAGCATTATATAATAAGGGTAGATTATTAATGATATGTAATCCTATATACAATTATGATATTAACTGTATGCTTTTATATAATGATATGTAAGCTTAAACTCTAAATGTGGAACTAACTTTATGGTAGATTATAATATATGCAATTATAATTTATTTAGAATTCTTATGTTTAAGTCGTTGGGTATATTATCTTCAAACAAAAAGCAAAAAAAAGTTGTTAGGTACTGTCGAAACCATTTTTAAAATTGGGTTTTGAAAAACGAGATCGACCTTTTTTTTTAAAAAAAAAACGAAAGTGGAAGTCGCCACCAATCTTTTTTACTTAGGTGTGGTTGGATCACCTTGTAAAACGTTTTATTTTAAAACATTTTTGGTCCACAAAAACAAGAAAACGAGTTTGGGAGTCGGTAACGTATGAGGAAGGGTTAGCAGCCTCATAACGCCCAAAAATTTGTACCAAATAGATAAGATCATGTCTGAATGTTGAAAATAAAGAAAATTACAAAATATGATCCTTTTATTAGAAAGAAAACCAAGACTTACCTATCTCAAAGAAGTAAAGTACTTTACCCAATAAGTTAAGGTATAGCACCTCATGACTTTAAAATTAAGCTCATCTTTATTTAAGGAAATTTCTACCTCGAGACGCAAAATGTCGAACCCAATAAGTTAAGGCAAAACACTTTGAATTCCCAAGAATAGGTTTTTTATTTTGAATTTGAGATTTCTTTATTCCGAAGGAATATAAACATCACATCCAGTACGTTGGGATACGACTTTAACCATTGTAATTAAAGTCATCTCATGATTTAAAACTTGTTCAAAGGGTATTTTAATTATTTAGCCAAATGAAAAATCGCAACCCAGTACGTTAGGACACTATTTCCCGAATTTCTAAATACCAAAATATTGCCTTATTTTAAAATATAGTAAGCTTGTAAAAATGTACTTTTATTTTGAACAATAATCCATATAACAATATCGCATTTATAAACTATCATATACAAATATTAAAAACGATTATAATACAATAGCATACAATATAAAATACAACTAAAATAACTACACTATAATAATCATAAAATAGTAAATAAATAAAAGAGCGTTATATAAACAAATAAAATATATAAAGAAATATATGTAAAACAATAAAAAATACTAGCTAATAAATATATAATTTAAGAAATATATAAAACATATGTGAAACGTGTTATAAAATATAAATAAACTTTATACAAAAATAATTTTTTAGAAAATAATATATGATATAATATACTACTATGTAAATATATATATATATATATATATATATATATATATGAATATGTAATGAAAATAATAAAATAATAAATAACGAATAATAAAATATAGATTATTAAACAAGTAAAATAATATATAGGAATAGTTAAATATACAATAAAATAATACATATAAAATATAGGAAAATAATATAAAATATAATAAAATAATTTAATATTCTATATAATGATAAAAATATAATAAAAGGATAAAAATAAAATAAATAAAAAGAATCAGGGGTCAAATACTAATTAAAACAGATTAATAGGACTACATTAAAAATACACGTTAAATCCCAGGGACTAATATGCAAATTAAGCCCTTTTTTAAAACGGTGCCGTTTCGATCTTTTAGCCTTTAAAACAGTCAGGGTTTAATTGAAATAAAAATATTTTTTAGGGTTAATTTTAAATAAATGAAAAGTTAATTTGGAACGAAATTAAAAATAATAAAAATTTCTGAAGGACTGAAATGGTAATTACACCATTCAGTGAAAACGCGCAGATCCTACAAGTCAATCGGGTCGGGTTCCGGGTAAAAGCTAAACGGCGTCGTTTTGGAGTTTATACCCCCAGGCCAAAACGACGTCGTTTTTCAATTCGTATAAAAGGCTAATGTTTCTGAAAAAAAATCATTTTCATTCTATTTTTCTCAAAAAAAAACTCTCTGAACCCTCTACTGGGCAATTTCCGACTTGCCTCCGGTGAAGTTCCGACCGCCGTCTATCGCCGTCGCCGGCCACCGCGCGTGGTGGCTGGAATCCCAAAAACGTAGGTTTTTTTCCTTTTCTTTTAGTATTATATATATGTTATATATATGAAAAAATAATAAAATATATATAAAAAATAGTATACGGAAATAAAAATAAAAATAAAACAAGACCTTTGTTTTTTTATTTCTTGAATCTCTCTGTGTATTTGCCTATCTTGCTTTATATATATCTGTGTATATTTTCTCCCTATTTTTCGTGTGTAGCAGTGTCTTCCCCTCTTTTACAGATTTTACATGGGGTTTTATAACCCTTGAAATGAAAAAAATAAAAAGGAAAGAAATCGGTCCATATTTGTTGTCGATTTTCTTTCTTTTGTGCTGTGAGAAACGAAATCTCATGGTGATGACCAGCGCTTAAGCGTGGCGATTCGGTGGTGCGCTAAATATGGTGTGATCGGAGGCCAAACAAAACTACTGTGGCTGAAGGCTAGAGCATGTGTGACGATCGATTGAATGGCCCCACTTTTACGGTGCCTAGCATTTCAAAAACCCTAGGCCATTCTATCTTCTGTTCAGGGATTTGGGCCTCTCTTAGGCTGTGTATTTGCTTGGGCTAATGGGTCACAAGCTTAGGTATTGGGTCTGTTGGGTAGTTTAGGACCTAGGCAGTTTGGGTTAAGGTGTAACGGGCTTGGTTTGGTCTGGTAAGTTAGGTCTGCTAGGTTTGGGTCAAGGGGTGTAATTGGGCTTTTGTAAATTGATTTTGGGCCAAATGTTGTGATTGGACTGTTTAAGGATAAACACTGGTTTTATTTATTTGGTTTATTTTAATGCCCGGTCAAAATTGGGCTATTATAGCTGCCCCTCTTTACTTATTGTCGTGTAACGAGAATATAGCAAAGACTAATAAAGGACCAATTTTGACCGGTTTTGGCCAAGCCTCGACCTCTTGATCCTCGCTTTCTTTAAATGATTCCAACTCCACTGTAGCTTCAATAGTATTGGAACTTCATCTTGATTTCAATAGGTTTGATAGCTTCAACTTCATGAAGGTAGTATCCACTATCTTTTGATCTGTTCCACTGCAAACTCAGGGAGACCAGATCTGATATTTTCAATTTGATCCCTGCAAACTCAGGGATCACCAAACTAATGTCTTCGATCTGCTTCCTACAAACTCGGGAATCATTAGATCTGTCATTTTCAACCTGTTTCCTGCAAAGCTCAGGAATGCTAGATTAGTGGTTTAAATTTGTTCCACTACTGCTTAGGGAGACAAGATTTATCGTTCGATCTTGGTCCACTACTACTTAGGGAGACAAGATTTGATGTTCGATCTTGGTCATCTACTGCTTAGGGCGACAAGATCTACAATTTTTGACCTATTCCACTGCTGGTCAGGGAGATAGGGCTGGTGGCTTAAATCTGTTCCACTACTGCTTAGGGAGACAAGATTTGATGTTTGATATTGGTCCTCTACTGCTTAGGGCAACAAGATCTACAATTTTTACCTATTCCACTACTGGTCAGGGAGATAGGGCTGGTGGCTTAAATCTGTTCCACTACTGCTTAGGGAGACAAGATTTGATGTTCGATCTTGGTCCTCTACTGCTTAGGGCGACAAGATCTACAATTTTAGACCTATTCCACTGCTGGTCAGGGAGATAGGGCTAGTGTCTTCGATCTGTTTCCTGCAAACTCAGGAATTGTCAGATATGCTATTTTCAATCTGATCCCTGCAAAGCTCAGGGGTCGCCAGATTGATGTGATCTACTTCCTGCAAGTTCAGGAATTGCCAGATCTGCTATCTTCAGTCTGCTCCACTGCAAACTTAAGGATGTCAGACTGGTGGTTAAATCTGTTCCACTACTGCTTAGGGAGACAAGATTTGTCGTTCGATCTTGGTTCCCTACTGCTTAGGGTGACAAGATCTACAATTTTTTTACCTATTCCACTGCTGGTCAGGGAGATAGGACTGATGTCTTTGATCTGCTTCCTGCAAACTCAGGAATTGTCAGATCTGCTATTTTTAATCTGATCCCTGTAGGCTCAGGGATTGCCAGATTGATGTCTTCGATCGGCTTCCTGCAAGCTTAGGAATTGCCAGATCTGCTGTCTCCAATCTGCTCCACTACATCTCAGGGATGTTAGACTAGAATCTTCAATCTTACTACATTGTCCTTTAGAGGACATAACCTGTAGAATGAATATATGCTTTTGTCTAATTGGGATACCTTGATCAAAATGCATCAAATGTTCCTAATTTGGACATGCTATGATATATGAATGTAAAAACGATATGAGTATGATTCCGGCTCAAGGTGTTATCACTCATTTATCCGTCAAGGCTTCATCTTCATTTCCCTTGAAGTATCATTTTTTTCTCAATTGTTTTGCCCCGTGGTAATTCTAAGTCTACTCCACTCGAACCTTGGGACATGAAGTTTGTGCCTCCTATTGTAATAACATTTGGATTCTTCCATCCAACCTATTACCACTCAGAGGTATAGAACTTATATCGTCTTTCACCATTCCCTAGGTGTATAAATTTGAAATTTACACAAATGCATAATCTCCCGAAAATGGTCCCTTTTACACTTGGCTTGACCTTGTTTGACATTTGTCGATATGGTATCACCAACGGAATTGTCTTATCCAATAAGAATCCGAAGAGATAATCATTTTTCAATGTTTCCAATCCCTTAGGCTTGGTGAGTTCTGAACAATAGTCATGTTTCAGATTCCTCATATTATTCAGAAGCTTCTAGAGTAATACGAAACTCCTTTTATGAGAGTGTTATTAGTCCATTAATCGTTATTTCAATAAATGCTTGAAAAAGAACATAAAAATGGACGAGAAAGAAATTAGTCAGGAGCATAGCTTAGAAAGATAATTTAATCAAAGATAACCTAGACAATAAAAGAAAATCGATTTGGGTGTATCTCAAAAAGAATAAAGCAATCAAAGAATAGAAATTCAAAAATGGGTAAGATAGATGTTAGGTGCCCCAGATATCGTAGCCTGAGTTCCTTTGCTCCAACTTCTTGAGGACCATTTTAAACTCAATATGTGTTTAGGGGATCACGAGAACTTTGTCGATGCCCCAAGGTGTAACATATTTCCTTATTGCTAATTTAGACGTAGCAAGACTACTGTATGCCATACTTTTATTCAAAATTTGAGCCGCCCTTTTTGGGTTTTCAACTCAAAGCCCCTTTGGTCTCAAAGCGCCCTTTGCGAGTTTTCGCCTTGGCCTCTCCTTTTCTTTCTTTCTTTCTTTTTTTTGAGGTGCCCTTTACGGGTTTTCACCTTGATCTTTCCTTTTTCAGGTAAAATATCTCTTGACCAAACATGAATTCACCGGATTAGGCAAGTCTTCGCCATCCATCTCGATCAATACTAATGCTCATCTAGAACAGGCTCTACATAAGTCCTTCCCAGTTCAGCATATGCTTTCCTCTAAAATCATTTTGTAGAGGAAAAATCTTTTTCAACATCAGGTTCCCATTGTGGAATTCTTTTGGATGAACCTATTTGTCGTAAGCTCACATCATTCGACCATGATGGATAACTTTTAACCTCTTCTTCGATTAGATTCAATTGGCAAAACTGTTTCTATTCCGCTGAGAAATGTGTTGCCCCAACAAAGGTCCTAGCCAACGTTTGATACTCATAGAGAGTAGTGATAGCTTCTTATGCCAATCTTTACAAGTCTTAGCCACCTTTTATTTCTTCTTCTTCATTTTTTTTTTGGCAACTTTTGTTGTACTGTGATATGCTGCCTGATCGTTGGACAAACTATAGACTTTGACTTTGTACAGTTATTTAGACGCAATCCTTTATGGCATTTGATCCTTTTCCTTTTTATATATATATATATTTTTTTGTTTTTTAATTTTTTTAAATATGATGACTTCGACCTTGTAATATTGGCATATGAAGCTACTTCCACTCTCTTAGTGAAGTAAACGATAACTATGTTGATGAGTCGATATTGACTAAAAGCTTTTGACGAGATTGGCCCCATCACATCCATGCCCCACATATGGAAAATTTGTGAAGAACTGG
Organism: Gossypium rotundifolium; assembly: GCA_025506655.1. NCBI lineage: Eukaryota > Viridiplantae > Streptophyta > Magnoliopsida > Malvales > Malvaceae > Gossypium > Gossypium rotundifolium. Next base: position 135,676,526 of record CP106722.1, read on the forward strand.
AGTAGGCATATGAATCATGTCTTCTTTAATTCCGTATTTGCGGTATGACTAATGCAATCCCCTTGCGTGGTAGATCAACAGTGCCCGATCATCTTTGTTTAGCCTGCTTCTCATTAGCCAAGACATGTCCTGATATAATTGTACGAAAACATCTTTGATTTTTCAAAGATAACTCAATAATGTCTCGTCTTATTTCTGTGATGGGCTCAGCTACAATCTTCACTCCTTTCATAGGCACGCAATATCTAATGACCCTTTGTAGAGTAAGGTCTATTTTTCATCTTGTTAAACCATTCTTAACAAGTCAAAAGATACGTCACAAACTCTGTCATCTTCAAAATCTTGAGATCCCCTAGACCCATATCTTGTTCAAAAAGGGAGTCAGTAACAATGTCGCTCATGACGTTGATATCTGAGTACCTAAGCAAGAAATCCAAAGAATAAATGATTCTAAGGATGATTATTGGTATGGTCATGAATAAAGAATGAAAGAATATTCTAAAGAACAAAAGAATGTACAGTATAAAATAGAAGGGATGAAAGAATATTTGCTCAAACAGATGCATTTTATTGAAATAAAATTTTAGGACACAAGCCTATTTCACAAAGGGGTCTTATTGCCTCTAGGCTTAAGGCAACAAGCATGTTTTGCACACTACTCTAGATTAACTCTAAAAATACGGGGATCTCCTCCACAATCCCATTTATTCAAAACATTCCCAAGTACATAAGGGTTTGGAAACTTCGTTCTCAATTCTCTCTTTGCTTTCGATTTCTTCAAGGGATCACAACTTTCTTGTCTCCATGATTGGGTAATGGGTTCTCCACAATGGGTGTATCATCAATCTTGATAACTCCCATCTTAAAAAGTCTCTCAACTGCCTTTTTGAAGGCAGTGCAATTTTTATTGAATGTCCCGTTACTCCAGCGTGGTATTCACATTGAACGTTGGAATCATACCATTTAGGATATAAGGGTTCTAACGGCTGAAGATAATATAGAGACACCACATGCACGTCAAATAAACTTTGATATAGATCCTTATATGTCATCGAGATTGGTGTAAATTCAGTTTTGCTTTGGAGAAACGATTTCGGTAACTACCATCCTTGGGTAATGTAAATTATATAGAGACACCACATGCACGTCAAATAAACTTTGATATAGATCCTTATATGTCATCGAGATTGGTGTAAATTAGAGCTTTTCAGAGTTTTGCTTTGGAGAAACCTGATTGCTGGTAACTACCATCCTTGGCTAATTTACTGTAATCTACTCTAAATTATTCGTTTTCTTTTCCATCTTCTTAAAGGCTTTTGAGGTCCCTTCTCCTCTTTCTTTTGTTTCTACCAGAGTAACCGGTTTGGCTTGATCATTGCTCGGGTTAACCCCCATTGGAGAGTAAATGATGTCTTCCTCCTTATCCTTACTATTGTCCACTAAGCCACTCATTTTTCCAAGCCCTCCGGCTAGTAACTAGGTTAGCTGGCCTATCGTATTCCTTTGGAATTCCTGCATTTCTTGTTGAATTTCAGTCAATTGCCCTTGCATCTGTATTTGCATTTGCTCTATTCTTTCCCGTCTTTGTTCCATGTTTTCCAGGTTAACTGAAACATTTTTACCTAATTAGAATCCTCTTGTAAAAGTCTAATGCAAATGATGCAATGTAATGTAAATGCATGAATGCAAAGAAAGAGAGACGTTGATCCTGAATTCAATTACTTACTAGAAAATAAATTTCTTTACACAAAACGGATCGCATACACGACCTTGTCCTCATAGTCCAAGTGAAAACATGAATCCCTTCTTTGCAAAAGTCAAGTCTTGCAAACTTCTAATAGATGCCTCCTCTAGCTCCTTTTGCTTGATCTGGACTGCGACTCCTGTTCATTTGTTAGCTTCTTCAAGAATGTCGAGCCTTGGTAATCTTCGAATAGTCTTGTCAACTTGAATCCTTGGGTGATAAGGTCTTGTATTCCTTCACGGACAATCAGTCTTCTCTCATTGTATTCACTTGGACTATATTCAGACGATCGTATTATAATCCACTTTATAAAAAAATCCATTTTCTTATGACCAACTTTTCTATTTAGTAATCGAACTTGAAATCAACACCTTTTTTCTATGATGTGAATGCAATGCAATCAAAACAAAAGTAAACCCGTTAGCACAGGAAAAATAACATAGAACCTATCAGGGTGACCACTAGGGTTTGACATGGTTCTACCTAAGGTAGGCCCTTAGGGTTCACTATATGCGATTAGCTCTAAGGTTGAGGTACCTGAACCAGCAGATTCCTCGATCCTCATCCATTATAGGCTCATACGGATCGAGTTCAGTTTAGGGGAATACATTTCCCTATGGCTGCACGGAGATGAAAACCTCACGAAGGAGTAACTTCTTGCTCCCACTTAAGGGTGTGACCACGGTCATGCAATGCAATGCAAAGATATTTTATACAAACAAAAGCGCATGCAAATAAAAATGATCATAATTTTTAAACAAGATTTTTAAACTCAGACATAAGGACATGAAACTATCGATTTTACGGTCTGACTCTCTTATGTCCCCAGTGGAGTCGCCAAGCTGTCGAAACCATTTTTAAAATTGGGTTTTGAAAAACGGGATCGACCTTTTAAAAAAAAAAACAAAAGTGGAAGTCACCACCAATCTTTTTTACTTAGGTGTGATTGAATCATCTTGTAAAATGTTTTAGTCCACAAAAACAAGAAAACGAGTTCAGGAGTCGGTTACGTATGAGGAAGGGTTAGCACCCTCATAACGCCCAAAAATTGGTACCAAATCGATAAGATCATGTCCGAATGTTGAAAATAAAGAAAATTACAAAATATGATCCTTTTATTAGAAAGAAAACCAAGACTTACCTATCTCAAAGAAGTAAAGTACTTTACCCAATAAGTTAAGGTATAGCACCTCATGACTTTAAAATTAAGCTCGTCTTTATTCAAGGAAATTCCTACCTCGAGACGCAAAATGTCGAACCCAATAAGTTAAGGCAAAACACTTTGAGTTCCCAAGAATAGGTTTTTTATTTTGAATTTGAGATTTCTTTATTCCGAAGGAATATAAACATCACATCCAGTAGTTAGGATACGACATTTTTAACCCTCGTAATTAAAGTCATCTCATGATTTAAAACTTGTTAAAAGGGTATTTTAATAATTTAGCCAAATGGAAAATCGCAACCCAGTACGTTAGTGCACTATTTCCCGAATTTCTAAATACCAAAACATTGCCTTATTTTAAAATATAGTTAGCTTGTAAAAATGTACTTTTATTTTGAACAATAATCCATATAACAATATCGTATTTATAAACTATCATACACAAATATTAAAAACGATTATAATACAATAGCATACAATATAAAATACAACTAAAATAACTACACTATAATAATCATAAAATAGTAAATAAATAAAAGGGCATTATATAAACAAATAAAATATATAAAGAAATATATGTAAAACAATAAAAAAAGTACTAGATAATAAATATATAATTTAAGAAATATATAAAACATATGTGAAACGTATTATAAAATATAAATAAACTTTATACAAAAATAATTTTTTGGAAAATAATATATGATATAATATACTACTATGTATGTATATATATATATATATATATATATATATATATAATATAGTATATATAAAAAGAATATGTAATGAAAATAATAAAATAATAAATAACGAATAATAAAATATATAATAAAATATAGATTATTAAACAAGTAAAATAATATATAGGAATAATTAAATATACAATAAAATAATACATATAAAATATAGGAAAATAATATAAAATATAATAAAATAATTTAATATTCTATATAATGATAAAATATAATAAAAGGATAAAAATAAAATAAATAAAAAGAATCGGGGTCAAATACTAATTAAAAGCATTAATAGGACTACATTAAAAATACACGTTAAATCCCAGGGACTAATATGGAAATTAAGCCCTTTTTTAAAATGGTGCCGTTCCGATCTTTTAGCCTTTAAAACAGTTAGGGTTTAATTGAAATAAAAATATTTTTTAGGGTTAATTTTAAATAAATGAAAAGTTAATTTGGAATGAAATTAAAAATAATAAAAATTTCTGAAGGACTGAAATGGTAATTACACCATTCAGTGAAAACGCGCAGATCCTACAAGTCAATCGGGTCGGGTTTCGGGTAAAAGCTAAATGGCGTCGTTTTGGAGTTTATACCCCCAAGCCAAAACGACGTCGTTTTTCAATTTGTATAAAAGGCTAATGTTTCTGAAAAAAAATCATTTTCATTCTGTTTTTCTCAAAAAAAAAAACTCTTTGAACCTCTCATTGGGCGATTTCCGACTTGCCTCCGGTGAAGTTCGACGCATAAATCTACCTGCCGGCCACCATGGCGTGGTGGCTAGAATCCCAAAACGTAGGTTTTTTCCTTTTCTTTTAGTATTATATATATTATATATATGAAAAAAAATAAAATATATATAAAAAGCGATATCTGAAATAAAATAAAAATAAAACAAGACCTTTGTTTTTTTATTTCTTGAATCTCTCTGTGTATGTGCCTATCTTGCTTTATATATATCTGTGTATATTTTCTCCCTGTTTTTCGTGTGTAGCAGTGTCTCCCCCCTCTTTTACAGATTTTCATGGGGTTTTATAACCCTTGAAATGCAAAAAAAATAAAAAGGAAAGAGATCGGTCCATATTTGTTGTCGATTTTCTTTCTTTTTGTGCAGGAGAAATGGAGATCTCGCGGTGATGACCAGGCGCGCTAACTGTGGCACGATTCGGTGGTGCGCTAAATATGGTGTGATCGGAGGCCAGACAAAACTGCAGCGTGAAGGTTGGAGGCTGTGACGCGACGATCGATTGGAATGGCCCCTGTTTACGGCGCCTAGGGTTTCAGAAAACCCTAGGCCATTCTGTCTTCTGTTCAGGGATTTGGGCCTCTCTTAGGCTGTGTATTTGCTTGGGCTAATGGGTCACAAGCTTAAGTATTGGGTCTGTTGGGTAGTTTAGGACCTAGGCAGTTTGGGTTAAGGTGTAACGGGCTTGGTTTGGTCTGGTAAGTTAGGTCTGCTAGGTTTGGATCAAGGGGTGTAATTGGGTTTTTGTGAATTGATTTTGGGCCAAATGTTGTAACTGGACTGTTTAAGGATAAACACTGATTTTATTTATTTTGGTTTATTTTAAAGCCCGGTCAAAATTGAGCTATTGCAGATACATTTAAATTGTTGTGAAGTTGTTAAGTTTAATTTGTTTGGGTTTTTATTTAAGTATTTCTATTATTTTTTTACATTTATTTATTTTAATTTTGAATAAATTTTATTTTGTTTTATTTTAATTATTTTTAAAATTTTAATTTTAAAATAATTGAATTTAAATTTTGCATTGACGAATAATAATATTTAATTTAGATTTGGATTTACACAATAATACTCAATAATTTACAGATTCATATTTTTAGATACATTTGCTAATTTGGATTTAGATAAGTCAAAAAGCACAAATATTTGACCCATTTCTATTCTTGAGTTTCAAAATCGTTGATTTTTCTTTTCAATCTACTTTTAACCCTCAGCCAATATTGTAAAAATTGGATCAATAATCGAATTCATCTCATAAACATAATCTAAAAAAAAAATTAAAAAGATTTCGCCAATTTCTCAATTTATAATTTATACCGGTTAATAATAATTTACTTTATTTTTGATTTTTTACCACCAATCGGATCATAGATTTGTTATTTATCAATTAATCAACACAATTGATTGATTTAGTCCAATTTTGACATCACTCCTCTCAACCTCACAATTAATTATATTCACTTGATGAGGATATTATGCATCTTAATTCACTCAAACTCACTAAATTAAAAAGAGTTTAATAAACAGCGGGAGTAGGATTTCATTTTTTCTGTTTATTTGAAAGAAGGTCGGGAGTAGGAATAATCTAAATTGAAGCTTAATTATCATTGATTGTGGATTTTAATATATTTTAATTTGAAGCAAGCTGTGTATTAGGATCACATTTAACTTGAGATTGAAGATCATGTATGTCATATGTCATATTCTCATATGTAAACTAATTTCGCTCTTGTTTGTTGTTTCATAGATTTGTTGAAAAAATTTAAATTTATTGAAAATTAATATTTTTAATGATTTAATTTTTATACATATTTATAATCTAAAATAAATTGATAGAATTTTTCATAAAAAAGTGTGGAAAATAACAAGTACATAACAGTTACTTATCATTTAATAGAGAATTTTTTAAATTAATTATATTTTATTTTATTTTAATATTGTATATCCTATAAAAACTATACGTTTAAAATTTATTTTTATTTAGAATAAAGTGAAATATTTAAAATTAAAGATAAAATGTAAAATATTTTTTATAGTTTAAAATCTATATTTATAAAAAAATTAATTATATCCTGTAATTAATTTTAAGTGATATATCAAACAATTTTATAATTTAAATTTAGTACTTAAATTTTTAATACTTAATTTTTCAACACTTATTTTTTCAGCATTTGATTTTTCAATTTATCAAACAACACTAACATTAAGTCCAAATTTTTATTTTATTTTAGTCTAGTCGCTTGTTTATTATTTTATTGTGAATTTAATTTTAAAATTTGTATATTCATTTGGGCCCAAACCTTAAACTTTAAATTTGAAACCTTCACGCAAGCTTAATTTGGGCCTATTTAGAAATATGATTCTTTGGGTTAAAGTATTTAGGATGTCTCTATATTATGTGAATTAAATTAAATTATTCTCTTTATTATTAAATGAATCAATTTAGTTTTTATACTTTTAAAAAGAATTAAATAAGCCCAAATTGTAATTGAGTAAATATTTAAGGCCCATTTGTTTATATGTAAAAAGTTTTACAAAAATATTTTCTACATTTTTCTGTGTTTATTTCACATAAAATAGCTTGGTCAACGGAAAATGAATTATAGGTCAACGCAAAATAAGCCATTTTTTTATAAAATGATTTACCATTTTGAAAAGCGTAAGTCATTTTCTAGAAAAGAGCTACTCCATAGGTAATTTTATTTTATATAAAATTTAACTTAAATCAAACTTAATATTATTATATTGATATTAAATGTTATTTTTATTTTTAAAACATTTAAAATTATTAAAATATTAATATAAAATATTATATTTTCTAATATTATTAAACATGCAATTTTTTTTTTGAAACTAAATTTAGATTGGGCTTTATTTAAATAAATCATAAGTACATAACTAAGAAAACAAAAGAAAAGGGCCCAAAGAGAAGTTTCCCGACCCATGAAGACAAGATAAAAACGGAAACAAACCCATCAACAATTATCAAACTAAGAAAAGAGGCCCTAAACTGTTCATAACAGCCCAAAAATTCAAAAAACAAATAAAACAAAACAGAAGACTCTAGAACCATATTAACGGCACCTTTAATTTTGCCCAATCAGAAAACTGGTCACCGTCCTGTCACTTCATCTGCCTTTACTTCTGCTAGATACTTCCAGGTTCCCAATGGAGGCCTTTCACCTACCGCTTTGATAATCACGTTTCAGCCTCCCCTTCTTTCACTTTCTTCATTTTATTTTCAAATCTGATTTTCCTTCTTTCCCCATTTCCTTCCGCCTTTCCCTTCTTTCACGTCCTTTCCTTTATTTTCAGTCTGGTTCACCCTCTTTTTCCTTTTCTTTCAGATGCTCAGCATATTCAGGGACGCTTCCGATCAGGTAAATCTCACCCTTTCCCTTTAATGTTTCTGTTGCAAGAGTATGTGCTAGGCTATTCGCTGTTCGTGGAATATGTTCAAACCATCATCTTTTGATTTTTGCTAGTAACTGTTGAATGTCGTATATATATATGCCTCGATCATTGATTTATCTTTGTTTTTGTTCTGCATTTCTTTATTATTAATAATGCATCCCCTTCGATAATGAGTTTTGACCATTGCATGTCAATGCCGATTTAGGTTGTTGTCTTGCAAGCAATTGCTTCGGCAGCAAAGGCTGATTCAACTTGTTGATAGATCATTGAAAATGATAATAGAACTGTACCTTCTCTGTCTCTGGCTACGATCCCCACTGCCGATTGACAAAGCTTTCCATCAAATGCTACGTCGAAGTTGATCTTCACGATCTGGCCAGGTGGGTGCTTCCATCTTTTGACTTCCGGAAGGACTTTTGGTAATTTCTCTTCAATTCCATTCAGCTCTAAAATATAAATGTTAATGAAGTTTGTTGTCTCTTTCCCAGATCTACTGACTTTCTCGTGTATTCGCTTATTTCTTTCTCCCCAGATTGCCCATAAAGCACAACAGAAGACTCTACATTGGGAAGGGGTAATCTGTTCGAAAACCCAGGTGAGCCACTGTATAAACTCCTTATGTGAAACTTTAAGAATTTTTGAAAAAAATAATTCTTTCCATACGAAATAGGACATTCTCGAAAAAAGTGGTTCATGGTTTTTGCTTCTTTTCCACGCCGAGGGCAGATTGTGTTATTAGATAATTTCCTATGATGCATATTAACCCGTATAGGTAGATAATTCCACGATATTTTTTAGACTGTAACTTTGATATTAGAAGGTAGATTAAGTAGCCAAAGTTTTTTGTAAAATTTTCTATAGTCGGTTTGTAAAGCGTAAGCTTTAGGATCTATTTCAATGCCCTGTAATAGTTTATAGGCATTGCGTATCGTGAATTCTCTCGAGGGCTCTCTGCTCCAGGCTAAGATATCATCATACGGTTCTTTTGCTAGCGGAATGCGTACTATCTTTACGGCTACATCCTCCGAAAAGGTAGACCCCATCAACTCTTCTTTCCATTTTTTGCTACTATCATCAATCAATTCGGCAACTTTAAAATCGTACAAATTATTAAGGTAAGATGATAATCTGGAATTTTCCAAATCTGGTATCCAAACATCATTTAAAACTGAAATTTCTGATCCCCTACCCACTTTCCAACAGAGACCATCTGCTAAAATGCCTTTAGTTGCCCATATACTTTTCCATGTAAATGAGAAATTATTTCCCAAACGCGAATTTAGAAATTCCTCATTCGAAAAATATTTTACTTTTAATATTTTTGCAACTAACGAGTTAGGATTGTTCAAAATTCTCCAACCTTGTTTAGCTAAAAAAGACACATTAAATTTAGCCATGCCTTTAAATCCCATTCCTCTCTCGTCTTTTAGTTGACATGTGTTGCCATTGATACCAATGAATTCTTTTCTTCCCATGTGCTTTTTGCCACAAGAAATTAGCGATGATCCTCTCAAGTTCTCCATAAAGGGAATTTAGTAGTAGAAAACAAGAAATAGCATAGGTCGAAATTGCCTAAAGTATTGATTTAATGAATACCTACTTGCCTCTTTGTGATAAAAATCTGTTGCTCCAACCTTTGATTCTAAATCGAACCTTTTCTTTAAGATTTTGAAAAGACTCCTTTTTACGTCTGCCAACATCATTGTGAAGACCTAAGTACTTTTCCATATCTGTTGAAGATCGTACTCCTAAGATTGTTGATATCTCCCCTTTATTTTCTTCCGATGTGTTTGGGTTGTAAAAAATCGTAGATTTATTAAAGTTAACACATTGGCCAGAACATTCTTCATATTCCTTAAGAATTCCTTTTAGCAGCCTCACTCCTTTATTTGTTGCTTCCCCAAATAGTAGACAATCATCTGTAAAGAGTAAATGTGAAATTGCTAGTCCTCTCCTACTTACCTTTGCTCTTTTAATCAGACCCTCTTTCATAGCCCATCTCATTAATGCCGACAATCCCTCATTGCATAATAGGAAAAGAAAAGGGCTAAGAGGATCACCCGTTCTCAATCCTCTAGTAGCTTGAAAATCTCTTCCTCTCTTCCTATTGATGTTAACTTTATATGACTGTAACATCCCCAAACCCGGCCCACAAGTCCTGACCGAATCTGGTATGTCATTGCGAAAAAACGTTTGAAAAATCTTTGTCTTTGGAATAAACTTGAAAATTTTGTTAACTTTTGGAAAGTGTGTCCACTAAAAAAATTACTTAGTAATATAAGCTCGTTATAAAATATGTGAATTAAAACTTTATGATAATTTATTATATTATAAAGCATTTGAAGAAAATATATCTAACTATAATATAAACTTCAATAATCATAACTAGAACACTTTAAATAAAAGTGGCTCTTATTACATCAAAGAAATACCCAAAATTGATAAAATAAAATAATTAAATCAAATAAAACATCCTTTGCATAAAATCTGCTTTTCGCATGGCGCTTTGTCTCCACTCCAATCCGGTCCGATCAACATGTCACCTGCGATGTTGGACAAATAATTGGGTGAGTCACACGGACTCAGTGTGTAATTAAAACCATCGAAATCCACCCACATGCTAGCCACATAACATCCCAATTATCAAATGCAACATGTAAATATAATCATTTAGACATTACCATAATTTGGGCTTGGCCCACAATCAAATCATATTCAAGCACTGTGTTAGGCCCTTTTCTCATTAGTCTACTGATCACTGGGCTTGGCCCATTTCCACGTATGTTCTCAAAACATACCAATCCACATGTCATATTGGGCTTGGCCCATTTTCATATCATTTCATAACGGAACGATGCAACATGAAACCTAACCCAATCCTAAGGTCCATCCGCTCCACACCCCCTTAACCAGCCTATCACACACCAGGGGACTATCGAGTCACCCTCTCCTTTTGCCTCCAAAAGGCAACCAAAGCCATCCACGATGTAGCGTGTAGCTAACATCAAACCACGATGGGGCACACAGCCACCCACCAAGCCACGATATGGCATAAAGTCGATATCAATCAAGGTAACCACGCGAACTAAATCGCAAAGATCCCCAACGCGACTTCAGTCAGCGTCAATCTACATGTAGCACAAAGCTGATATCAACCACGTACTCGAAGTACACCCGTACCTTCTTTCAGAAACCCACCCATGCACATGTAACATAATATAATGCGAAGATGATGCATGTGCATGATACTTACAATCATAGGCATACTCACATATTAAAAATCAATTATCACATATTAACCAATTTGCTACTAACCTGGTCATCATCATACCCCCTTCAAGGGTATCAATTTCACATTTATCGCACTTGTTAGCAAACATATTAAACAGGCAAATATCACGCAAATCCTAAACAATGGCTAACTACACACCTTATAACCAAGCTCTAAACCTCGATCCGACGCTATCATTTAGCGAGACTACCATTATCTGCCTATCGTTTTCTGTTGCACGCCCACACCCCGGTGGCCAATCTCGTACAGCAGAAACCGATCTCTTTTTGAACTTCGGGATGGGAGCTTTCCCTTTCTCCTCTTGACCGCACTCGTGATCCATCGATGAGACTTAATCGAACACTTCGTTAATTATCAATATACGCAACTTAAACCAAATATCTAAAACTTAACCTACTTAGGAAAAGTCTTGAAATCTCGAAAGTTCCTTAATCACCTTTAATACTCTTAAAGGGTCACAATCAATCGATTATCAAATATATATCCAATATGGCCTTGTGGTTGAATATCACAAGTCACTTACCTTGATGACTTCAATTCTAAAGGCTCCCCAATATCAAGACTATCGTTGCTTACTCTTAGCGATAAATTTCTCGAATCACCCTCCTAAAGTGCGGCTACAACCAAGAAATAGAATTAGATCTTCAACCTTGACTTTTGAAACTTGTGATGAGAAGAAAAGAATGAAGGCACTTTTAATAATCGACTATGGCTCTTTAAAATATAAATATAAAAGGGAGTATGAAACTTACCGGATTCGACTAAAATCCTATTGAACAAAGGCACATTCGGCTATTCAAGGAACAAATATGGAGTTGAGGTTATAGGAAAGAAAAGAAGAAAAGGAGAGGTTTAAGAGAATGCAACAATGGCAAATTTAAGAAAGGCTTCGATTTAATCAAAGTAAAAAGAAGACAAGATGTGATAGAAGAAGAAAATAAATGCATAAAGGGGTCCAACCTTCGGCTTTTGTTGAATGAAAATAAAGAGCAAATTCGGCAATAACCAAAATGAAAAGAAAGTGTTTTAGAAAGAAAAGAATTTGGCACACCTAAAAGCTAATAATAATTTTTTTTTTCGGCACACATTACTAGCTCTTCATAGCCGAAATTTGCTACCCCAAGGAATCCTATCCTTGGCCACCACATCTTTACTTATCCAACCCCAAGTTAATCTCCTAATTTACCTCTTCAACAAATAAAACAAATTAATCCCATATCATACTCTTTCCTATTAAACTAAAATAAATAAAACAAATAAAATAACTCTACAATTATCTCATATCTACTAATTTAAACTAAATAAAATAAATTAATGATTATTCCCTCCCAATGAATTCAAAGACAAGCATCAAGCTTATCCCCTATTTTATAACTTTATCACTTATTCAAAACAATTAAAAGACCACCTTATCATCTAATAAATAAAAAAAATAAAGTCCAAACTTAATCCAATACCTCAGTTAAATAAACAAAAAACTAACTTAATTTTTATCTCCATTTGAAACTCCCATGTGTTAGTCCAACACCTTCAAATCTGCGCCAAAAGAAAAAGAAATTAAACTCCAAACGCCACTCACATGGTTCGACCTTGGAACCATCGCGACACCTCTCCTCCAACGCCTGTGCCACTTTACCACTTTAATTTTATGCCATAAAGCCCCAACATTTGTATTTAAGCCCTTCCTACTCAAGCCCATAATCGATATGAAAAATAAAACACGCGAAATCTTTGTGCAGAAGCCCTCGAATTAAGCGCCCTGCCGCCTCTAGCTCTTATGTGTGACGAGAACCACTTGGCCAAGTTCTTTGTTGTGTCAAAGACACGCCCACTCTTTTAAGGCTTTCTTCTTTGTAACGCCAAAACATAAAAATTAGAACCGGTTTGTTGCCGCTTGGACTCGAACCTGTGCCCTCAATGACGCTACTTTCAAATTTCTTAGCGGTAGCATGAAGCCACTTTGCCAATGCCTTTCTTGTGTCTTAAACTCTATAAAATTATTTTAAGGCCTTCTTGCCCAGTTTCCCTTTCTACACTAAAATCTAAAATTTTCTAAAGCCTTCTCCTTTTATCCAAGCATTCTTAAATCCTCTAAACACATCCAAGCACACCCAAAAACCTTCCAACACCTAAATTATACTCAACTGCATAGCCCCTAAACCTTGGATGTTACAATGACACTGTGGTAATACATTTCAAAATTAACTGTGGTAATACATTTCAAAATTAACTCTACCCAATCTTTTGCAAAACCAGTCTGCATCATTACTTTCTTAAGAAAACCCCACTCAACCCTATCGTAAGCTTTGCTCATGTCAAGTTTGACTGCCATATATCCTTTTTTTCCCTATATGTTTATGTCAAAACATGTGTAGAACTTCATAAACTAGTAAAACATTATCAGAAATTAGCTTTCCTGGGACAAAAGCACTTTAAGCCGCATCAATGTATCCCCCAATTACTTCTTGAAACCTATTTGCAATTATCTTTGCCACGATTTTGTAGAGAATCGTACACAAGCTAATAGGTCTGAAGTTGGCTAAATCGAAAGGGTTTTGAGTTTTTGGAATGAGCACAACATCTGTTGAATTTAGTTGGTCAAAATTCTGATCATTATTTAGAATTTCCAAACATAAAGTAACTTCTTTACCTACAATGTGCCAATATCGTTGAAAAACTAATGCTAGAAATTCATCAGGTCCTAGTGTTTTAGTTGCCCCCATTCCTTTTAAAGCTGAAAGCACTTCTTCTTTTGTATAATCTGATAATAAGGTAGCATTAATATCTGGCGAAATACTCTTCTCAATGCCTTGTAATAGATGAGATAGGTCCCCAATTCCATTTGACATAAATAGCTTCTAAAAGTATAAGGTAGCAGTTTCAGCGTTCTTACTTTCTTTGGTAGCCTCTCATCCGTTGTCAAGCTGCAGCCTTGAAATTGTATTTATTTTCCTATGAGATGAGGCATACTTATGAAAGAAGGCCAAATTCATGTCCCCTACTTTAAGCCAGTTCGCCCTTGCCCTCTGTTCCTAGTAAATTTCGTCTCTGTCGATTTCCATGTTCAGATCGACCTTAGTTTCAATGATCTTCACTGTTGTATAATCATCTATTTCTTTTTTCATCAAGATCTCCAATTCCTTAGTCAATTTTTTCTTTAACCCCTCTCTCTCTTTTTTAATTGACCTTGCCCATTCCTTTAAGTGTACTTGTAGCTTTTCTAGTTTCTCTAAAATTGTACCTGTATTTGGTTCCCAAGATGCCTTAGTTTTTTTATCTAGGAATTCCTCTGTGATCTACCACGCCTCAAATTTAAATTGTGAGTTTCCAGCATAGATGTTTTCACTTTTTGTATTTAAAAGAATTGGACAATGATCTGACATCGACTGGGGTAGATGATGAATATTGCCTTTTGGAAAAAGACACTTCCATTTCTCATTTGCAACTCCTCTGTCAAGTCTTTCTTTTATATTTGTTTCTACAAAATTTCCTCTTTCCCATGTAAACCAGCCCCCCGAATACCCTATATTTTCTAATTGACAATTTTCTAGAGTCTTTCAAAATGCCTCCATTTTTTTTCTTCTCTTGGTATCCTTCTACTTTTCTCAAAGGTGTACATTATTTCATTGAAATCCCCCTTTACTAGCCATGGGTGACTTTGATCTTCTCCCAATTTTTGTAGTAGAGTCCAAGAATCATCCATACAATTAACATAAGGTGAACCGTAGAAACCTGTAAATCTCCATTCTTCATTAGTATTCTTCTCCTTAACTATTACATCAATGTGGTTCTTAGAGAAGCTTCTTAAAGTGACCATGATATCTTCCTTCCATGCTAAACATAAACCTACATGCGAGCCTTCAACTTCAATCTCGATCCCATTCGAAAAACCACAACTCCTCCTTACCTTTTCCATATGTTGCTTATCAATTTTTGTCTCCATTAAGAACCATGTGGGGATTCTGTTGCTTTAAGAAATACCGTAGCCTCCTAGTCGCCTGTGGACTCCCCAACCCACGAACATTCCAGCTTATGCTTTTCATTGTATCCAGTCGGCTTGCCTTTTGGCAGCCGTCGATCTCATAAATTGTGAAGCATCATGTTGCTCCATAGTTTCAATCAATGCTTCTGGTAAAAATTCTTCATTAACCTTTTTGCCTTCTTTTTTCAGCCTTTTTGTTCCATCTTCATATACTTCTACTTCACAACAATTCTCAATTTTCATCTTCTGGGGATTTCCTTTTCCTTGTGCTGCATTCATCATTTCTTTTCATCATCTCTTATGCTAGGTCTATTCTTTTCCATCTTACCTTCTTAACTAAAACTGGATTATTTGTTTTCCTATTTTTATTGACATCTATCTGAACATCTTCCATAAGTTTAGAAACTTCCTCCTTTTCCTTCATCTTTTCCTCCCCATCATTCAATTCTAGTTTTTTAAACAGCATCCCATTCGTACTATCTCCCTCTTCAATTGTTTTTCCTTTCAATGCTGTATCTCTGCACCTCTTGTATAAGAACAATGGGCCCTCCCCTTTTTTGAGAAAGCATTAAATTTCATACTTTCCTTCCCAATTAAATTTTCTTCTACTTTTAAAGCCGACGTGTATGGTGGATCAACTCTAATTTTATTTTTTTCTGGAGGATCAAGCTCATGGCAATCCATAAGACCATGCCCCATTCTTCCACATCCAAAGAAGAACATGGGTAACTTTTCATACTTAAAAGAAATCTATGATTTATTCATATTATCAGTTGAGACAAAAATACCTCGTCTAAGGGGTTTCTGTACATCAAGATTTATTTTGAGATGACATAAATCTCCATTAATTTTAGATCTAAGCACTCCACCAAAAGTAACACCAATGGCATGTAGTAGATCTTTTTTTATCAAATTCTGGTAAACACGAACCTATCCTTATCCAATACGGTGAAGAATTGAGCCGAATATGGGCTCTTTCCATCGACTGGGTTATTCTATTAAATAAAATTAGGCTTTTTCGAAAAAGCCATGGCCTCCCTCCATAATCATCTCCAGATCTTCTTCTAAATCAAACGCGATCAAAAATAAATTCTGCCCTGCCATCTGGATCTCAAATTTCTGCTTTGTCTTCCATATGCTTCTCATCTGTGCCCTAAAACTTTCTAGGTTGTAAAACTTCTCCTTCCAAATTGTGCAAATCAAAGATGGTTTCTCACTTGGAGTCACAGTCGACCCTTTGATAGATAGTTGTCCGAGTTCTTTTGCTAGAAGGGAAATCTCATCCCTCTCTTTTCGATCGTCACCACCGCTTTTCGTCATCCCAAGCTGCAGCAATTACTGCTTTCTCTAGGACTTTAAGCAGAGCACTCTTGGCGACCTCCTTTAAATGTCTTTATTAAACATACATATTTAATTATTATTTAGTCATATAATTTATTATTTAATACTTCAATTTTATTTTAATAATAAATTTTAAAATTAATAATTTTAAATAATATTCTTCACATATTATTGAAAATATTCAATATTAATATTTTAATAATAAATATTTATTACAATTATAAATATATCAATATTAAATGTTTTGTAGTATAAAGGTTAAAATATATCATAAGTCTATGTACTTTTCACTAATTTGCAATTTAGTTGTTGTACTTTTATTTTTAAGAATTTAATCCATCTACTTTTGATTTGAAAATCAAGTCCAATTGTTGACATTGTTAATTTGTTTTCAATTTTGTTGATGTCACATTTTATATAAAAAATACTCATTTGGGAGTCATGTAACTAAAAATGGCATTGTAATGAACCTGAATTTAACTAAATATTTTTAATATATGTAAAAACAATGTAAAATACAAATTTATAGATATAAAATAAACCCAATTAAACAATGAAAAGATAAGAAAATCTTAAATATATGTTTGTTTCATTGAAAATAACTTATGAAATATTTTTAAGAAATCTATCAAACAATGGATATTTTACATAGATTCATCCAAACACCAGAAAATATTAACTTTTCCAAGAAAGTAAGTCATTTTCCAAAATCTTTTTGGAAGCCATTTTTAGTGAAACAAATAGACCCTTACTGTATAAAAGATTTCTTGAAATTTATTTATTTTTTCAACTGTAGTTCAATTCCAAACAAAAGATTTTTGTGGACTGTGCCTTAAATTTACAAATTGACATTGCAACGAGGAAGAGCTGACATCCTAATGATGAGACACTCGACATCCAAACGAGAAGAAAATGATGTCCCGATGATGCGAAGAATAACATCCTGACGAGGGACATACGACGTGGCAATGTGTTTCCCAATTCAACCATGTTTTATTCTCCTAGTTAAACTCTGATTAGTCTAGGGTTATTTTAGTCGCATTTAACCTACAAATTTAGCCTATAAAAAGGGTTATTGTAACCTATATTAATCATCATCATCGTTGAGATTGAGAGAGTTTTTGTGAGTTTTAGGGAATTTCGGGTTTTAGCCAGAGTGCTTTGTTCTTTCAGGGTTTAAAGTTCATTTGTTGAGATTATCTTCATCTTGTACTCTTTAGTTTTTTGCTCATTTAGTAAAGTATTCTTTGCCGTGGTTTTTTGTCCTCTTTTTTGGAGGAATTTTTCCACGTAAATATTTATGTGTTTGATCTTCTCTACTTTTATTTTTGTTTTCTCGTTGCCTATAAGAGTCGTATCATAGCTTGGTTTGCATTCCACAAATCGACATATTCAGATATGATAATAATGTTCAATATTGAGAGGTTCAACTACTACACAAATTTTAGTTTTTAGCAAGTTCTATAACGTCCCAAAGTTTTCGAATTTTTAATTGCGTAAGATTGTCAAGTAATTTGTTATGGTGGGTTGGTTAAGTGCTTTGGGTTGTTTGCTTAGGTCTTAAGTTTGAATCTTGTTTTGAGTGTATGGAATGTTTTTGTTGCTTGTCTTTGTTAGTAGTTAAATTCTTTTTGAATTACAAAAGCTGGTGGTTAGGTTATTATAAGATTGTGGGAGATAAGTTGTTAGTAATATTTTATTTTATTTTTATGTTTGACTTAACCAGCAATATCCCTATTTTGTTTCCCAAAAACTATCGTCCAAAGAAAACCCCATTGTTCCCATTTTTTTTAAATTTTTTTCTCTATTTCTTTCTTTTCCCCTTCTTTCCCATAGTTGTTTCTCTTTTCGGTTCGCTCCTTGTTTGTTTCTTGGTTGCTGTTTATTGTTTGTCTTTTGTGTGTTGGTGTGATCATGTAATAGTCCATTTTTTAATGGTATTGAAAACAATGATTTTGGGACCACAACTCTAACGTGTCGGTCTGTAAATATTAGTTCTTTCATATTTACAAGGTCATTAGTATTGTAATAAATTTTGGTTAAGAAATTTTTATCTTTTAGATAGTTAATTAAGTAAAAAGAACTAAATCATAAAAGCAGGGGAAGTTGGTTTCCATTAGTAAAAGTATTGAATTAATAAAGTAAGTTAAACATAGGGATTAATAGGGTTATTAAACCATATAAAATGGCGATAGACAAAAATGGGTAAGATTTTGGTAACTTATTAAGTTAAAAAAAGGGTAAATGAGTAAATGAGTAAATAAATAAATTTAAGTAAAAGATGAAATAAAATTTCATCACTTTCCTCAAGCCATAATCGGCCAAGCTTGGTAGAAACACCATTTTTGGAAGGGTAAAGCTCGGTCAAGCTAGGGTTGGAGATTGAAAGTGATTTTCTTGCCTGTTTTTAGTAATTTTTATATTTTTGAGGTCGTATTAGCTTAACCTAGCTAACCGAGGACTAGTTTGTAAAACTGTCAAACATTGTGGAATGTGCCATTGATAAGTTGAGTTGTTTTCTTGAAGCTTTTCAAAGATTTCTAAGCTTTGTTGTTAGATTGGACTATTTTGTAAAGTAGTTTTTGATGATTTTAATTTTTAAGGACTAAATTGCTAAAATGATGAAAATGTTTGTACTTGAAAAGAAATAAATGCAAGGAGCGCCTAGTGTGAAGCCATGGAAGAATCGGCTAGGCTTGGGTGTAAAAGAAAATGGGTAATTTGCATGTTTGAGGCTTAGGGATTAAATTGAATAAAGGTGAAAAGTTGAGGGAAATTTTATAAAATATAAAAAAGGACTAATATAGAATGATTGATTTTGGTTGTTGATTTCGGTAATTGAATGAAACTATTGTTTTAGATCACGAGTGCGTTGACGGTAGTGGAAAAGAAAAGATCGTGGAGTAGTCCCTGTGTTTTTGAGATTATTACTAACCATTCTGGTAAATTTGTACTATACAATTTACATTGATATTTATTTATCAATATCAGTTGCACTTTAATTCATACTATGTTATTCAGGCTTAGTGCCAGTGTTAATTAGGCTTAGTGCGTAACATGCTTTGAGTTGGTGTATTAAATGTTCATGTTCTCTGCAAACTTGGTAATATGTAGAAAATGAGTTGACTTATCAAACTTACAAAGCTTTTTTGTACTTACTCTTTTAATTTTATATTTTAGGACTCTTGGAATCGTAGCATCGATTGGATCAACTTGGAAGCTCACACACTATCATCCATACCTTGGTAGTCATTTTGTGCTTTGTTTTGAAGTTGGCTAAAAGTCGCATGTAATATAAAGGGGTCCTATAGTACTATGATATTTTGTAATGGAACTAGAATTTTAAAAATGGTCATTTTGATGTTTGTATGAAATGTTTGATATTTTGGTGTTTATGCTTGTAAATATGATATGTGATGCATATATATAATATCTGAATGAGTTGACATTTTGATTGTGATGATGTTTGGGTTGATTGAATATTTACATGTGATACCAATGAGGGTACATTGGTTAGTTGATGGAAATAGGGTGTATATGTGTGGTTTTGATATGTTTTGGTCATTTTTTATGTAAGTATTGACTAGGTTTTTTTGCTTTAGATGTGGCAATATAACTTTGTTTTGGTTGAAGTTGTTTCGGTTAAATGAGGTGCCTTTGAATGGCATTTTGGTTAAGAGAAATAGGTTGATTGATTTGGTATGTTTATGTGTGTTTGAAAGGTGTTTAGGTCTATTGGATGTATGCATAAATGGAGTGGATGGTTGGGCAAGTTTTGGACTTAAATAGGCTTGTTTATAGGGTCAAATTGTGGAGCACATGACCTGGGACATGGGTTGTCAAACAACCAAGCTACACGGCCATGTGTATCAAGTCAGTGAGTTACATGGTCTAGCACACGGCCTACGACATGACCGTGTGACCTAAATAAATGAGTTACACGATTTAAGACACTGGCTGGGACACGGCTGTGTGTCCCATTGTTCGAATACCACACGGTCCGAGCTATGTCACACGGCCTGACCACACAGTCGTGTACCTTTGTTTCTCACATTTTTCAATTTTTTCCCAAACTTTCTAAATTATTTCAAATTAGTCCCAAAATGATTTTAAGTTGTTTTTAAAGTCTTAGAAACACAATTTAAGGTCTATATATATATGTTTGTTATAAGATACTTAGATGTAAGACTGTGATGAATTATTAATGTATTTTAATGCTAATTGTTGTATTACTCGGTAATGCTCCATAACCTTAATCCAATGACGGATACAGGTTGGGAGTGTTACATTTTATGGTATCAGAGTTACAGTTTAGCCTGTTCTTGGACTGAACATAGCATGTTTGGAGTCTAGAAATACATGTCACTTATTAACAGATGATAGTGTGGTGGCTTTTGATTATTTTTGAAATGTTTTCATTTAGATAAAATATGTCATCCAGATCCAATCGAGCAAATTTCGACGAGGTAGAAAGTTTTATTCCAACTACTGATGAAGGTAATACTCGAAATGAGCCCGGATTACAAGGGCTTGGAGATATGGCACCGAATGTTTTTCTTCGTATGATGCACGATATGTATGAGGCATACTAAAAGGTAAATTCAACAGCTTAATAAACTTGTTCCCTCCATCCTCAAAGTTTGACTCAACAAAATGTTTCGAGAATTACTATCGATAAAGTTAGAAAATGTTGTGCCATAGAATTTTGTGGTAATATGGGTGATGACCGAACTAAGGCCGAGTATTGGTTAGAGCATACTCAGAGGGTGTTTGATGAAATGATATGTTCTCTAGAGGATTGTTTGCAATGCACGGGGTCATTGCTAAAAGAAGAGGCATTTTAGTGGTGGTCCACGTTAACTTCAATGGTACTAAAGGAAAGAGTCAATTGGGATTTCATTAAATCCGAGTTTCATAAGAAATATATTAGTAAATGATATCTGGAGTAAAAGAAGAAAAATTTCTTAAACTAAAGCAAGGGAATAAAACCGTGGTCGAGTATGAGAGATAATTTATATAGCTTAGTAAATATGCACGTGAGATTGCACCTACGGAAGAAGACATGTGTGTACGTTTTGAAGATTGATTAAATGATGAAATCAAAATGTTAGTTGGAGCCATAGAGATTCATGAGTTTGTGTTTTTGTCTGACCGAGCCCAAAAGATGGAAGAAATTTGTGCTAGCAAAAGACGTAATGAGGCGAAAAACCACGATTTTGAATTGGACCTAAGACTTTCTTTGGTTCTGCACAAAAAAATTAAAGGGAATCCAATGATGGATTCTCAACACAATCAGAGTTTTCAGGTAGGGATCATTCGAAGTAGAGTGGCAAGAAAGCTTCAACTCCTTTAGTGGCTAGTATAGGCTGTGTGCAAAATACCAATAGGACGGAGTGCAAACAATACGGTCGATATCATTTTGGAGTATGTGGGTTAATGACGGGACATGCTTTATATGTGGATCCCTTGATCACTTTAAAAGGGATTGTCCAGATCAAAATGAGCCTAATAAAGTTCAAAATGCAAAATTTGTGACTACTCCTACACGAAGTCGACAACTTGGAAATAGTAATTCAGCTGGAGTTAATTAGAGTGGAGCTAAAGACAAGTTGAATAAACCTGAAGCTAGAGTTCCTACCAAAACCTATGCTATCTATGCATGAGAGGATGCCTCAGTTCCCGACGTCATTACTAGTACCTTTTCTCTCTTTAATGTTAGTGTATATGCATTAATTGACTTGGGGTCAACATATTCATATATATTCACTACATTAGTGACAGAAAAGAATTTACCTGTTGAGTCTACTGATTTTATCGTCAAAGTCATGAATCCTTTAGGTCACAATGTTATAGTTGACTTGGTATGCAAGCAATGTCCACTGAAAATTCAAGGTTATAACTTTCCCGCTGATTTAATGCTTTTACCTTTTAATGAGTTTGATGCCATTTTTGGAATGGACTGGTTGAATCTACATGATGTTGTGATTAATTGTCGAGGAAAAAGAGTTGATTTGAGATGTCTTGATGGTGAGATAATTTCTATTAGATTTAATAAAACTGATGGTATTTTGAGTATGATCTCAGTAGTGAAAGCATAGAAACTAGTACGGAAGGTTGTGATGCATTTTAGCTTACATTCTGGACTCCAGAGTGCCAGAGAAGAAGGTGGATCAAGTACCGACGGTATGTGAATTCTTAGACGTATTTCCTAAAGAGCTATCGGGATTTCTGCTAGAGTGAAAAGTGGAATTTTCCATTGATCTAATACTTGGTACTGCACTAGCATCGATTCCACCGTATAGAATGACACCGACAAAATTAAAAAAAACTTAAAGCACAGTTGCAAGAATTACTAGACATGAGCTTCATTCGACTGAGTGTATCTCCTTTGGGAGCTCCAGTATTATTTGTGAAAAAGAAAGATGGTTCGATGAGATTATGTATAGACTACCGATAACTAAATAAGGTAACGATAAAGAACAAATATTCATTTTCCCGTATTGAATAACTATTCGATCAGTTGAAAGATGCAACTGTATTTTCAAAGATAGATCTCAGATTTGGATAGTATCAGATGCAGGTAAAGGATTGTGATGTACCGAAGACTACCTTCCAGACTCAATATGGACATTATGAATTCTTGGTAATGTCTTTTGGTTGACTAATGCCCCAACGACTTTCATGGATTTTATGAACATGGTTTTTCAGCCTCAGTTGGATAGATTTGTAGTTGTGTTTATTAATGATATACTGATCTACTCTGAAAAAGAGACCAAGCATGCTCAACATTTGAGAACAATACTGTAGACCTTGCATGAGAAGCAATTGTAGGTAAAATTTAGTAAATGCGAGTTCTGGTTGAAGAAAGTTAGATTCCTTAGACATCTGGTTTCCGTAGAAGGTATACATTTGGATCTGTGTAAGATCTTTGCCATTATAAATTGGAAAGTTCCAAAGAATGTTTATGAGGTACGTAGTTTTCTAGGACTGGCAGGTTATTACCATCGTTTTGTTAAAAAAATTTCTATAATAACCTCGCCGATGACCAAGTTACTACAGAAGAATGTTCAATTTGTTTGGTCTGGCGAGTGCCAACATAGTTTTGATCAGTTAAAAAGAATGTTCACAGAAGCTCCAGTTTTGACACAACCTGAGTCTGGAAAAGAATTTGTTGTTTACAGTGATGCTTCACTAAGTGGATTGAGATGTGTATTGATGCAACCCGAAAAAGTTATAGCTTATGCTTCTCCTCAGTTGAAACCTCGTGAGAGGAATTACCCGACATATGAATCAGAATTGGCCATACCTCTACAGTGAAAAGTGTCACCTATTTACAAATCATAAGAGTCTGAAGTACTTGATGACGCATAAGGAACTAAATCTGAGACAACAGTGGTGGTTAGAGCTATTGAAAGATTATGACCTTATGATTAATTACCATTCTAGGAAGGAAAATGTAGTTGTAGATGCTTTAAGTTGGAAGTCATTGTTTGCTTTAAGGGCTATGAATGCACATTTATTTTTAGAGGATGATGGTTCTGTTATAGCCTGGCTCAGGGCTAAGCCGTTATTTCTTTAATGAATTTAGGAATTGCAAAATTATGGCCCAAGATTAGTAGCCAAACGAGAGTTGATCTAGAATGATTCGGCTGCGAGATTCACTGTAAGCGATAATGGTATGATGTATTTTTGTAACAGGTTGTGTATTCTAAATAATCCTGAGTTAAAGCAGGATATTTTATCGAAAGCTCATAGCAGCACATACTTCATTCATCTGGATAGCACGAATATGTTTAATGACCTAAAGAAAATGTATTGGTGGCCAAGTATGAAACAGGAGATTTTAAAATTTGTGACTAAATGTCTGGTTTGCCGACAGGTAAAAGTTGAATATCACGTACTGTCAGGATTATTGTAGCCTGTCACTATTCTTGAATGGAAGTGGAAGCGAGTTACGATAGATTTTATATCAGGATTGCTTATGACACTGAGGAAAAAGGGCTCTATCTGGGTTATAGTTGACAGACTAATGAAATCAACTCATTTCATTCTGGTACGTATTGGTTATTCACTTGAGAAGTTAGCAGAGTTGTATGTATCTGAGATTGTCAGATTGCATGGAGTGCCATTATCAATTATTTCTGATAGAGATCAGAGATTCACCTTAAGAATTTTGGGTAAGCTTCACAAAGCTCTAGGTACTAAACTTAATTTCAGCACCGCATATCATCCGCAGATAGATAGGCAATCAGATTCTGGAAGACATGTTATGATGTTGTATACTTGAATTTGAAGGTGGCTGGGAAAGATATTTGTCGTTGGAGGAATTTGCATAAATAACAATTATCAATCCAGCATTAAAATGGCACCATTTGAGGCTATTTACGGAACGAAATGTAAAACGCCACTCTATTGGTCTAATTTGAGTGAATCTAAATTGGTTGGTACTTATTTGATACGAGAGACAAAAAGATAATGTTTGAATAATTTGAGAGTATTTGAAAGTGACATATGATCGTAAGAAATCATATGTTGATCTGAAAACAAAAGATATAGAGTTTTCAATTGGTGATCGAGTGTTTCTAAGAGTTTCACCGTGGAAGAAGGTACCTCGATTTGGTCGAAAGGGAAAACTGAGTCCAAGATTTATTGGCCATATGAAATTATAGAGAGGATTGGTCTTGTCGCTTATAGCTTGGCTCTACCCCTATAACTTGAAAAGATTCACTATGTTTTCCATATTTCGATGCTAAGACGGTACAAGTTAGATCCTTCGCATGTGATACTCACTGTTAGGTTGAGATATAGCCAGATTTATCGTATTCAGAAGAACCGATCAGGATTCTAGCACGTGAAGTAAAAGAACCCCAAAATAAAAGAGTACCATTACTAAAAGTCTTATGGAATCGTCACAGGATGGAAGAGGCTACATGGGAGACTGAAGATTTGATAAGATCACAATATCCGAATATGTTTAGTGGTAAGAAAAATCAGGATAAAATTTCCTCAAGGGGGGAGAGTTGTAGCAATCCATTTTTAGTGGTGTCAGAAACAGTGGTTTCGGGACCACAAATCTAACGTGCCTATTTGTAAATATTAATTATTTAATATTTACAAGGTCATTAGTATCGTATTAAATTTTGGTTGAGAAATTTTATTGTTTAGATAGTTAATTAAGTAAAAAGGACTAAATTGTAATAGTAAAGAAAGTTGGTTTCCATTAGATAAAAGTATTAAATTGATAAAGGAAGTTAAACACAGGGATTAGTAGGGTTATTAAACCATATAGGATGGTGGTGGACAAAAATGTGTAAGATTTTGGTAACTTATTATCTTAAAAAAAGGGTAAATGAGTAAATTAGTAAATAAATAAATTTAAGTAAAAAGATGAAAAAAAATTCATTACTTTCCTCAAGTCTTAATCGGCCAACCTTGGTAGAAACACCATTTTTGGAAGGGTAAAGCTCGGTCAAGCTAGGGTTGGAGATTGTAAGTGATTTTTTATTAACTTCGCTAACTCGAGGACTAATTTGTAAAACTGTCAAACATTGTGGATTGTGCCACTGATGAGTTGAGTTGTTTTCTTGAAGCTTTTGAAAGATTTCTAAGCTTTGTTGTTAGATTGGACTATTTTGTAAAGTAGTTTTTGATGATTTTAATGTTTAAGGATTAAATTGCTAAAATGATGAAATTATTTGTACTTAAAAGGAAATAAATGCAAGTAGGTGCTGGTATGAGGCCATAGAAGAATTGACTAGGCTTGGGTGTGAAAGAAAATGGGTAATTTTCATGTTTGGGGCTTAGAAATTAAATTGAATAAAGGTGAAAAGTTGAAGGCAACTTTGTAAAGTGTCAAAAAGGACTAAATTGAATAGAATGCTTGATTTTGGCTGTTGATTTCATTAATTTAATGAAACTATTATTTTAGATCACGAGTGTGTTGACGATCGTGAAAAATAAAAGATCATGGTGTAGTCCCTGTGTTTTTTCGATTACTGCAAACCAGTTTAGTAAGTTCATACTATACAATTTATGTTTATATTTATTTATCAATATTAGGTGCTGTTTAAATTCGTACTATGTTATTCAGGCTTAGTGTCTAGCTAACTTAGTTCTGGTGTTATTTAGGCTTAGTGCCTAGAAGGCTTGTGCCGGTGTTATTCAGGCTTAGTGCCGGTGTTAATTAGGCTTAGTGACTAGCAGGGTTTGAGCTAGTGTATTAAATGTTCACATTCCTTGGAAACTTGGTAATATGTAGAAAATGAGTTGACTTACTGAACTTACTAAGCTTCTTTGAGCTTACTCTTTTAATTTGATTTTGTAGGACTCTTGGAATCGTCGCATTGATTGGATCAACTTGGAAGCTCACACACTACCATCCATACCTTGGTAGTCATTTTGTGCTTTGTTTTGAAGTTGGTTAAAAGTGGCGTGTAATATAAAGGGGTTCTGTAGTACTATGATATTTTGTACTGGAACTAGAAGTTTAAAAATGGTCATTTTGATTTTTGTATGAAATTTTTGATATTTTGGTGTTTATGCTTGTAAATATGATATGTGATGCATATATATAATATTTGAATTAGTTGACATTTTGATTGTGAAGATGTTTGGGTTGATTGAATATTTACATGTGGTACCAATGAGGATACATTTGTTAATTGATGGAATTAGGTTGCATATGTGTGATTTTGATATGTTTTGGTCATTGTTTATGTACGTATCGACTAGGTTTTGTGTTTTAGATGTGGCAATATAGCTTTGATTTGGTTGAAGTTGTTTTAGTTCAATGAGGTGCCTTTGAATGGCATTTTGGTTAAGAGAAATAGGTTGATTGATTTGGTATGTTTATATGTGTTTGAAAGGTGTTTAGGTCTATTGGATGTATGCATAAATGGAGTGGATGGTTGGGCAAGTTTTGGACTTAAATTGGCTTGTTTATAGGGTCAAATTATAGAACATACAGCCTGGGAAACGGGCTGTCACACGGCCTTGCTACACGGCCGTGTGTAATTGATTATTTCATGTAATACCCCTTACCCATGTTCTACATTGAACTGGATACGAGGCATTACCGTACTTAACTCACAGGGTCATACGACTTTTGGCTATCAAATTTCATTCCAAATTACAACCTTTCCACACACACCCCTCTGACATCCTTATAATGGGCCTACGAAGCCCTAAACATGCCTCTAAAAGGTTTCGGTAATAGATCGAGAAATTCTACACACTTGGAAAATTTTTTCACTTGAACAGGGGCCACACGCCCGTGTCAGCTTAGGGACACGCCCGTGTACCCCTAAAACATGCCCATGTCTTCCACCCGTGATGGACACTGCCAAATTACACACGGCCTTGGCACGCCCGTGGCCGTAGACTATGTGTCACACCTTGATATACTGACTTATTCACATGGCTTGGAGCACATGCCCATGTGCTAACCGTGTGTCACACACGGCCTATACAAACGGCCGTGGGGTTACCCGTGGTCTATTTTGACTTAAAACACTAACATGCAGGGAACACACAGCCTAGACATGCGCCCGTGTGTCTATCCGAGTGGGCACTTTGAGGCTATCTACCAAGCCTTTTTCCACTCTCATTTGCATACCATCATATATTAGCACATAATATCACATAACATTAATATAACTCTTGAATTAAGGACATTTAATCATAAGTGTGATAAAGTCTTCATCCCACACACTAGGGAGAACTATTCCCAATACATTTACAACAACTTAAGCCATCATCCATGGCTACACACAACCCAATTATAAGTTCTCTTAGGCCATCACAATTTGGTTACATCAACAAAGACTTAATCAACCTTAAGTACTAGCCCTATACATGCCATGACTCATAGTGTCTGCTTGCTAGTGTGAAAACATCTCCGGCGATCTCCAACCTAGCTAGCTAAATTTACCTATAAGAGATGGGAGAATGAAAGGAGTAAGCAATAATGCTTAGTAAGTTCATCTACATAATTTGACAATCATAGATATTTACTGAATAAACGTAACTACGAGGTAATATGTCAAGTTTTTCTCATTAGCTCATGATTATTTACTCAATCATTCTTGAAGCTTACTCATTCTATCTCCTACCACATTCTTACCATGCTACAAGCCTATTTGCTCGTTTAATTAGATATTTACTGAATAAACGTAACTACGAGGTAATATGTCAAGTTTTTCTCATTAGCTCATGATTATTTACTCAATCATTCTTGAAGCTTACTCATTCTATCTCCTACCACATTCTTACCATGCTACAAGCCTATTTGCTCGTTTAATTAACATACATTCCTCGCACTAATCACACATGATCATATAAAACAACACATCTAGCATTTTCGATAAGCCAATCATTCTACTAATCTCTTGGTGGTTTCGCACTTAACCCACCATCAACCTCTAATAGGGTGGTATCACACGCAACCCACCAATCATTTATACTTATGGTGATTTCGCACTTAGCTCACCAATCATTTATAAGCGATGGTTTCGCTTTACGTACCCATCGATTACTAATTAGTCGATAATAATATAGTTGATGGTTCGCATTACATCAATTAATAATTAATCGTGGTAACGATAATAATATAGTTGATGGTATCGCATACGACCTATCAATTAATAATTAATCAGGTGGTAAAGCACACAGCCCACCAATGATAATATAGTTGATGGTATCGCACATAGCCCATCAATTAATAATGTATCATTAGTGGTAAAGCACACAGCCCACCAATGATAATATGGTTGATGGTATCACACAGACCCACCAATGATAATATGGTTGATGGTATCCTCAAGTTTATCTTGTCAACAACCTTTAAGCTATCATACACAAGGTCGAGACATCACTTCTGACCTTGGTATTTCTTCCTCTAGGGCATATACTCAGTAATCCACTAATTTAGAACTCTATACAGGTCTAAATGATCATTCAAATTTTTTTATCGGTTGATTTACGACAATTCGAATGACATTCCTCTTCTTGGGAACTTTGTCAAGCCAAATTTGAAATCATTAAGGTTTTATCTCCCTTTCTCATTAGAGCATTCACCGACTGTAATACTCTTGACTTGTACGCCTTAAGAACTCAGCCTTTAGTGCTCAACTACCTCTGGCCATAACCTCAATCATATTGCAAAATGTATTCTAGTGTCAAAACATTTATGCACATAACTGTACTTCCTTATTCTTGTATTAGAAGATATGCTACTACTAAATCTCATACCAATACTTCCGCATAAGTTCTGGATTTATCATCATTCAACTTCTATCTCAAGGAACATCAACAACAGAAATCTTATCCAACCTGGATTTTATCACCTTAAATAAACTCATTCAGAGCTTATTTAAAATACCATTTACTATCTCACTTCTAAACCTTTTTGATCTGAAAAGAAAACTCACTTTGGTCACTAACCTCGCTGAAACTAAGATATTACCAACTAAGATCAACCGAGTAACTAACTCGCACTACTTAACATGGATCTTTCATTCAGTCTGTAACATCCTAAAAAGGGCCTATGCATTTTGGCCTAATTGTACAATAAGACATGTTTTATGTGTTTTGGAATAAATTTGGAATGATTTTGGAAAATAAAGGATGTGTGGAAATGTTATGTCAAAAATAGGAAAGTGAACATTTTTGGAAACCAAGCCAAAAGAGGAAACTAAACATTTTGGAAACCAAACCAAAATAGGAAACTAAACATTTTGGAAACCTAACCAAAATAGGAAACTAAACATTTTGGAAACCAAGCCAAAATAGGAAACTAAACATTTTGGAAACTTGGAAAATACAGAGCCGCGCGAAAATTTTGGAAACTTAAAAATGACCCCGGAATGCCGAACTTTAGAGCCCAAAGGGGAACTTAGGGCCAAGTGACCCTAAAAAAATAAAGTACATGAAATTTGACCCAATAACGGACTTGGAAATGTGGCCGAAGATGCCACCTAAGGCCTAGAAAAATGGCCCAAATGCAAGAGGTTTTGGGCTGAGTTTGAGTCATCTAGGAAGCAAATAAAAGAGGTTTTATTTTGCTTCCATGAGTGGAGAGTTGGACGGCACAAGGGAATATAAGAAGAGGAATTTTTATTCAATAGAGTTTTCGGCTAATTAGGAGATTTGATGGAATTTTATAGTTGATAAAATTAAAACTTATCACAAATGAAGAGTTGGCGGATTTAGGGACTCTAAGGCTAATAGTTTCGGCCAAAGAGAGAAAAGTAAAGAGCCATTCTCTTCTCTTCAACCCTTTGCCGAAATCTCCTAGACAAATTAGCAACAATCTCTTCTCTTTCCTTTAGCCGAATTCTCCTTTACAAAACTCTCTCCATCTCTTTTCCTTTCTTTCTCTTTTCTTCTACTATCCCTTCACAAAAGCCGAAACTTCGAGATCCCAAATAGTGCCATAGCCGAATATTAACAGAGATCATCCGGGATTTGAAAACGAGGTAAGTACATCAACATACATTCGGCCAAAAGGTCCCTTCCATAATTGAATAATAGTTCAATTCTAACAAGTGATTTTGCAGAATTAAAAATAAAGATCAACTTGGATTTGAGAACTTCAAGGTAAGTAAGTCTATACATTCGCCAAGGCTAAATCTTAGTCAATTAGATCAAATTGATCAAAAACTAACCTATTCGAGATCTAGGTTTTGGCCGATTATAAGGAAAAATGGAGGTGAAGTTTTGTGATTTAAAATCCATAAGGTAAGCCCTAAAGTATTCGCCAAGGCTTGTGTGATTACATAGATAAGATCTATAATTATTAAAAAGCTGAAAACTAATTTATGTTGAGATCTAGGTTGGCGAATATCAAGTGAAGGAAAACAAAGTTTTGGATTTGAATAAGCATCAAATCGGCATCAAAGGTAAGCCTCTTTACAAATCCTACTAGGATTTGGATATTATAACCAAAATAGAATTTATGCTAAGTAATACATGATAAACCAAATGTAGGAACTAAGGATCTAAACATTAGATCTTGTTTTGGAATCTCAAGGAATCGCTAAACAAATCGGTGTGTACCCTTACTAACCTTTGATATTTCATATGGCTATTATTTTAATATATGAATATGTAAAGAATGTGAATATGGCTAAGTACCACAAATGTGGTAAAAGTACCTGCACGTTTCCTACTTGATAGGATTGTGAAATATGTTATTTTATAACATGCGAATATATGTATATGAACATGAAATTAAGTAAGTTATGCATAATGTATAATTTGGGGCATTCTGGATTTATGTGAAAGGGAAGAGTAGGTGTTGACTTGGTCTCACCAACGAAGGTGTTGACTTTGGTCTCACCAACGAAATTTGGTAACTCCGGTTACATTATTTGAATATAGTGTCTAATGACACAACGCTTATGGTATCGCCTTCGATGGAGTGTAGTGAAGGAGGGTTGACTTAGTAGTCCCCACGGTGTGAATGGCGTGTACGGTGGTGTGTAGCGGTTGGACCATTAGGATTGGGTTTGGGATGCATCATAATTTATTTCATATGATTTTGATGTTTGAACATGTATGCCTGATTTGTTGAATGTTAGTATAGTGTGCACATTGAGTCATTGACTCACCCCGTTGTGGGAATTATTTTCGTGATGATGGCGATTTGAATGGGCGGTGGACCTTGAGGTGGCCATGCTACATTCGGAGATTTTATTTTATTTGGACTTTATTTTATTTGGTACCTTAAACTTTATTTTGGGTTTACTTGATGTAATAAGGCCATAAGGCCCAGTGGATTATTCTTTATGTTTACTTTACTTTTAAATATTGTGCTAAGAACTATTTTGGACATATTAAATCAAATTGGTTTTACAAGATTAAATAAATGGGTTTCCAATCTAAGCCCAACTCAAAATAATAGTTTTCCAAAAATTTTAAAAATTTCTCTAAGTAACAAAAAATTATTGAAATCAGTTTACTTTAGGAACATACCAGATCCGGTTCAGGCTTGTGGGCCGGGTGTGGGGTGTTTCACAGTCACCTGTACTATGTCTGCTATCTGAGAAGTATTACAATAACTATACCCACCATTATAATAGCTCAAGAAGTTTCCACTAATTCATCTTCAAAATTTTCTGTAACATAAGATACCCTCAATCATCAAAATTCAAAAAATACACATTGACTTTTCCATGGATCATTTCATCACATATAACTCACAACACATACACAAAAGTGATCGCCTCAGGATCACCAACCTGTTAACTCTTTTTCTCGATTTAGATTGAACTCAGTACTATAATTTTCAATTAATAGTTCCTTTTATAGCTTTCAACTTGACCATCATAGTTTGAACCTTTTGATATGCATATCTTTATAACATGATCCTTACTCACGTACATGCAGAATTTTATTCTCTTTATCGATTTATGCGTGATTATACACAACTTGGATCATATCTCAATACATTAATCCACTCTTTTCTCCTCACCTAGAACATATTTTAAGCACACTCTCATCTGAGTTTCTCTTGCTATGCTAATCTAAAACCTTTACTATCTCCATATCTCACGATAGTAGGAACATCTTGATCGAATTCATTAACTCTATTCGGCTTACCCGAAAATATATCATATAATGTGTAACTTGTGATTTCACTTCTTATACTAGAATCATCCCCAAATTCTCCCTTAAAGCACTCGAATAGGGTTACGAGGAGATAAAGAGACATCGATTTCAATTAACCAAATCGACAACTGCTTAGCCTAATTTCTTAATCAGCTAACATTCTCACACAATCACAATTTCCTGAAAAGAACAACCACATCACCCTTTGAAGGGAAACAAGTATTAATACATAATACTCAAGGGGATCATTATAATCCATTCATGGTATTAATTAACCATGCTCAGGTCACAGGCTTCAAGCCAACTTACTCATACTCGCCCTTATTTAGCACATACTATGCCACGCATCGTACTCGTTTCTTTGTGATTCATTTACGAGTACCTGTTTTGACTCATTCACATAACTTTAGTATTGATTTCAAATTCTACTTCTAGACTTATCTACGTGTCCCATTGATCACTAGGGATAATCAAATACGCATATTCATCGTCATTCATGTAGGTACGAAACCAATTCCACATCCCCGAGGTGGTCTTATATGGAGTCACCTCTAAATGCCAATGCCATATCCCAGATAAGGTCTTATATGGACTTCCACATCAAATATCGATGCCATATTCCAAATATGGTCTTATACGATTCTCAACTCGATGTCGAGGCCATGTCTCGGACATGGTCTTATACGGGACCTTATCTATTTCATATCTCAATATCAACCTTTCTATTATAGTCCCCTAGGACTTCGATCTCAGGTTCAACAACAATTACTCTATTTAGTAGAGTGTCATGTACCAATGTGATACAAAGCATTCTCAATTATGCTAACATAATCATTGCATTAATCAAATGCAAACTTAATCAACTTAACTCTCATAACATCTCATCATTAATGAAATATCATTATAGTCACACAACTCGCTCCAAGAGAGCTTTCACGCTTACTCATGCTACAATTGTTTCTATCACTCATAATCTCGAACAGTGACTTCACTTACTTAATATTTAACTCTAATTTCTCTTACCATCGATTGTCAATTTAGAGAATGTCTTACAGGTTTTGAGTACGTCGTTTACCTGAGTGCCATAGTCCAACTATGGTCTTACTCATATTACGCATCATAGCCCAGCTATTTCCTTTCATATCATCACAATGCCATAGCCTCGCTACGGTCTTACACAAAATCTCATATCAATACCAATGCCATATCCCTGATACGGTCTTACATGGAACCCATGTCGATATTGATGCCATATCCTACATATGGTCTTATACGAGATCTTTCTTTTGTGCCGAAGTCATGTCCCAGACATGGTCTTATACGGGATCACGTATCGTCACCAATGCCATGTCCCAGACATGGTCTTATATGGGATCACATGTACTGCCATGGTCCAACCATGGTCTTATTCATCATTTTATCATTGAACGATCGTACTCATCTTTTGCATTCTACTTAGTCAAACTTCCCAATTTAACTCTCACACTATGATACGTATAGTTTTATATAGAGTCACGAAATAAGACATTATACATTTTCTACTTTAACAAACACATGAGATTTAACCATGTGGACACATTCATCTTACATCCTTCAAACAATTGTACATATACACATATCTCGTTCTCTGGACAATTTTACTCACTATATACACTTAACCCAATAAGTTGAGTATAAAACACCATACGCATATCAAATCAATATAAATAAGTTCATCACTTCATAACTCTCATTTCATTCCTCTACTTGGAGTTATAACATTTCATACCTTATCACCCACATGTCATAAACTTCTAATCATACTTCTTTAAATTTCAACAATGCATAAGCACATTTCAATTACCTCATTGCCACTTACAACCTTATTGATATTAGCTCGGTTTGGAATCATTTCTGTCTTAACAAACCAGTTTTGTTAGAGCCGGGAGATATCACACTATCATGGTCTACCTATGACATGTATAGCTAGACTCTTACTCATGCTAGGTTAGTCCGAGAACCGACTAAACCATATCTCTGATATCACTAAATGTAACACCACTTACCCGTGTTCTACACCGGAACCATATACGAGGCATTACCGTACTTAACTCATAGGGTCATACGACTTTAGGCTATCAAATTTCATTCCAAATTACAACCTTTCCACACACACACCCCTCTAGGCCTACGAAGCCCTAAACATGCCTCTAAAAGGTTTCGAAAATAGATCGGGAACTTCTACACACTTGGAAATTTTTTTACCTAGACAGGGGCCACACGCCCGTGTCGACTTAGGGACACGACTGTGTGCCCCTAAAACACGCCCATGTCTTCCACTGCGGTGGACACTGCCAAATTACACACGGCCTTGACACGCCCATGGCCGTAGACCATGTGTCACACCTTGATATACTGACTTATTCACACGGCTTGGAGCACACACCCATGTGCTAACCGTGTGTCACACACGGCCTATACAAACGGCCGTGGGGTTAGCCCGTGGTCTATTCTGACTTAAAACACTAACATGCAGGGAACACACGGCCTAGACACGCCTATGTGTCTATCCGAGTGGGCACTTTGAAGCTATCTACCAAGCCTTTTTCCACTCTTATTTGCATACCATCATATATTAGCACATAATATCACATAACATCAATAGAACTCTTGAATTAAGGACATTTAATCATAAGAGTGATAAAGTCTTCATCCCACACACTAGGGAGAACTATTCCCAATTCATTTACAACAACTTAAGCCATCATCTATGGCTACACACAACCCAATTATAAGTTCTCTTAGGCCAACACAATTTGGCTACATCAACAAAGACTTAATCAACCTTAAGTACTAGCCCTATACATGTCATGACTCATAAGGACTTGATACCTCATACCAAGTGTCTGCTCGATAGTGTGAAAACATCTCTGGCGATCTCCAACCCGGGCTAGCTAAATTTACCTATAAGAGATGGGAGAAGGAAAGGAGTAAGCAATAATGCTTAGTAAGTTCATCTGCATAATTTGACAATCATAGATATTCACTGAATAAACGTAACTACGAGGTAATATGTCGAGTTTTTCTCATTAGCTCATGTTTACTTACTCAATCATTCTTGAAGCTTACTCATTCCATCTCCTACCACATTCTTACCATGCTACAAGCCTCTTTCTCTTTTAATTAACATACATTCCTGCACTGATCACACATGATCATATAAAACAACACATCCAGCATTTTCGATAAGCCACTCATTCTACTAATCTCTTGGTGGTTTCTCACTTAGCCCACCATCAACCTCTAATGGGGTGGTATCGCACATAGCCCACCAATCATTTATACTTATGGTGATTTCGCACTTAGCTCACCAATCATTTATACTTATGGTGATTTTGCATTTAGCTCACCAATCATTTATAAGCGATGGTATCGCACACAACCCATCGATTACTAATTAGTCAAGTGGTTCCGCACACAGCCCAACGATAATAATATAGTTGATGGTATCGCACACAGCCCATCAATTAATAATTAATCAGGTGGTACCGCACATAGCCCACCAATGATAATATGGTTGATGGTATCACACATAGCCCATCAATTAATAATTGATCAGGTGGTAACGCACACAACCCACCGATGATAATATGGTTGATGGTATAGCACACAGCCCATCAATTAATAATTAATCAGGTGGTAATGCACACAGCCCACCAATGATAATATAGTTGATGGTATCGCACACAGCCCATCAATAACCCTCAATGAGGTGTATTTGCATGCAACTCACCGTTATTATACATTCACAAATATTTATTCACATACATTTCTCTAATTCAAATGTTCATTCGTGAACATCCTCACTCACTATCATTCTTACTTAGATTCTGCAATAATCGTTCACATTCACACAATGCATTTATAAATCTATTCACATTCACACAATGCATTTATAAATCTATCTTATGCAACTAGGTGCGTTGATTACACATAATCCACTGGGTTTTATCATATTCTGAATTCATTTCAATTCAGTTCTAACACATACTTTCTCCCTTTCAACATATCCGTTGAATCACTCAAATTTTTAAATAACACTCTTGAGTCTTATACGCATAACGTCATATTGACATTATACCCTAATAGGGTCTTACATGATATATCGTATTGATTCCATGTCCCTAGCATGGTCTTATTCAATATCTCACACCGAGGCCATATGCCAACATCGTCTTACACGAGACCTTAACTATCATCATATCATGCTATATATATTTTCTATTACTCTTAGATTCTTTTAACATCTCATCAAAAGATATTTCAAACATTCATTGAATAAATATGCATTACATATTATATTGGAATATTAAATTAGCTCGTACCTAATTACAACAATCGTACATGAACTTACCTCGATGATGAAAAGGCCGAAAATGACTTTTTTGCCCACATTTCTCTTTTCACCCGTTCTAAGGCTGAAACTCATTTTCTTTGATCTAGAACAATGGAATTTAGTGATTTAATCACTTATAAAACATAATTCACCATAAACTACACTTTAGGAAAAAATGACTATTTTGCCCCTATACTTTGGCAAAATTATGATTTTGCCCCTAGGCTCGTAAATAAATTTTTATCACATTTTCTTGTTAAGCAAGCCTAGATGAAGATTTAATCTTCTTATAACTATCCACAATTTCATCTATTTCATGCCTTAATGAACAAATTACAACTTTTACATTTTAGCCCAAATTAGGTGTTTTCATAACAACACCTTTCGCAAAAGTTGTTTCTCATCACTTTAACATTCATTTTCTTCCATAAAAACTCAGAAACCAACATAAACTTTTTCATGGCAAGTCCCTAAAATCTTAACCATATTCCAAATTAGTCCCCTCATTAGCTAGCTTAAGCTTTGGGGACTCCAAAAGTACAAAAATTATCAACTAAAGCCATCAAAATCACTTACTTGAAGAGGAGATGAGTTGCTAAAATTTTAAGCTTCAAAAACCCCCATTCTTGTTTGTATTTTCGGTGGAAGAAGAGAAGAAATAAAAAGATGATAGCTTTTTACTCATTTCATCTTATTTTTTTTCTTTCTTTTTTTTAATCACCTAACATGGCCACATTTAATGCTCTTGTCCCCTTAGCATTCTTTGACCGTCGAAGCTAATTACCATGGCTTAATTGCACATTTGGGACCTCCAATTTATAATCCACAGCTATTTGGCACCTCTAGCAAACAAAATAGAACTTTCACACTTTATGTGATTTAGTCCCTTTTCACAATTTAGCTAGAAATTGCTAAAATTAAGGCACCAAAATTTTTATGCATCCTTATACTCATGTTATAACACATAACATAACTTAAAAATAATTTCTCTAGCCTCGAATTAGTGATTTTGAGATCACTGTTCTGACTAGCCCTTAAATCAGGCTGTTACATTTCAGGTGTGAGTATCACATGGCCTAAGATATAACCGTGTGTAATTTATTATTTTAAGTGTGAGTATCATAAGGCCTAAGACACAACCATGTGTAATTTATTATTTCAAGTGTGAGTAACACACGACCTAAGACACAACCCTGTTTATCAAGTTAGTGAGCTACAAGGTCTAGCACACGGAATGCGACACAGCCCTGTGACCTAAGTCAGTGAGTTGTACGGTTTAATAAATGGGCTGGGAGATGGCTGTGTGTCCCATTGTTTAAATACGACATAGTCCGGGCTATGTCACATAGCCTGACCATGAGGCCGCTTGCCTTTGTTTCTCACATTTTTAAATTTTTTCCCAAACTTTTTGAATTGTTTTCAATTAGTCCTGAAATGATTTTAAGTTGTTTTTAAAGTCTTGGAAACACCATTTATGGTTTATATATATGTTTGTTATAAGATACTTAGATGTATGACTAAGATGAATTATTAATGTATTTCAATGTTAAATTTTGTCTTGCTTGGTAATGCCTCGTAACCTTAATCCGGCGACAGATATGGGTTAGGGGTGTTACAAATAATTTCTCTTGGATAGTACTTGCATCAAAGGGGTAAAAAACTATTCAATTATTTCTGGTTATCCTTCTCTTAGTTCATTTTTGGTGAAGTGATGGTTGTTTTGGTATTTGATCTTGTTTGGATTTTTTATTAGTGATTTCGTGATTCTTGTTAGGCAGAAGAGTTGTGGACCAAGACCTTCCGGCAGAGTAAGCTCAATTTTGAGTGTTGCTTCAGTGAAGTAATCAAATTGTCTTTTGGTTTTGAAATTTTGATTTAAGAATGTGTTCTTAGATGAGTTTTCTTGTGACTAATTAGGGTTTTGATGAATAATTGTAGGTTCGTCAATTCCAAGAGTGTGCTTAATCATAGCAATGATCAGATGTGTGAAAATGACCCAAAAACTCATTCAAAATTCAATAAAATTGTGAAAACAATGACTATTTCAAAACTGTCTAGTGACCACATGACTGTGTGTTAGGCCATGTAGTGGACTGTGTATGCCACACAGCCATGAAGGAGGCCGTGTTTAGGTCGTGTGGAATTGTGTAGACCGCATGGGTAGATCGTGTAGACCACACAGGCTAGGTTTTGTGTTGTGTAGGCCATTTTGGCCAAATTTTGGGCCCGATTTGGGGTAGTTTGAGGGACTCAAAAATTGGGTCCAAAGACCTT
Organism: Gossypium rotundifolium; assembly: GCA_025506655.1. Taxonomy (NCBI): domain Eukaryota; kingdom Viridiplantae; phylum Streptophyta; class Magnoliopsida; order Malvales; family Malvaceae; genus Gossypium; species Gossypium rotundifolium. Next base: position 135,716,203 of record CP106722.1, read on the forward strand.
GTAAAGGGCTGGAAAATCATAAGTTTTAGGACGTAAGCTATAATTAAACCATATGCCATGTTATAATCAATATGAATTATGTATGTAAGCATGCCATGTGATATATGCTATATGTATGTATGCTTTATGTTTATGTGTATGATATGCATATGTTTAGGGTGGGTATGTTATGGTGGAGGAAGCGTATATGGTAGTTCATACTATAAAAATGGCAGCTAGACTGCAAATTAAATGTATGGCAGGTCAGCTGCAAATAAATATGAGTGGCACACCGCCACTATTATTGTGATTGGATGGATGGACCCCTGTGTTCCTATATAGTGTGATTGGCTGGTCAGAGATAGTGCGTAGCGAATGGGGTAGGATATCTTATGATTATGAGTCGATTTATATGATACGTTATGATACAATCGGCTTGTTTTGATACGATATGAAATATTTAAAATGATAAACTATGTGACATTTTGTTATATGTATTTTTAATATACACTGAATGTGGGCCAAATCACACATTGGGCTTTGAGCTCAAATCTTTTGAAACACCCCAAACCCGGCCCACAAGCCCTGACCGGATCTGGTAGGCTCCTCGAGTGAAGTGTAGCTACCTCGTTTTGTCATTTTGGAAATAATTAGTGGTTTTAAAGAAATTGGATTTGAGTTGTGATCAATTTGAAAACCGTGTTGTTTTTGGAGTTTGTATTGACACGTTATTATCATGTTTCAAAAGTTACAAGTTAAAAGAAGTGCCGAATTTTTAGAGCTTCTTATTATTAACTTGAAAACCGTAGGTGTTTGGGCGTCAAAACAATTGAATTTGTTTTACGAAAAATGTTTGATCATTTGTTTGATGTTGTTTGTATCATAATAAAAATAAAAACGCAAGAATAAAACAGTTTAAATAGTAATGGACTTATTTCAAAAAAACAAAACCCGAAATAAAACTTAAAAACTTAATCATGAGAAACCAGAAAAAAATGTTGAGCTGAGCATGGCCACCACTAAGTCCCTATCGACCCGGTCCATTTACTGAGTATCACCTGCAAAATGTTAGCCCACGAAGGGTGAGTCAACAGACTTCGGTGTAATAATACCATCTGATTCCCAATCAATAAAACATATTATTTCACATACGAACAAATACAAGCAATGATGCAACCCAAACCCACCTAAACGTCCATCCTCTACACATCACCCGTACCTGCCAATCTCACCGTGGGGATTACTAAATCGACCCTCCATCCGCTACACACCATCGAAGGCAGTCGCTGCAGTCAACTGCACATCGCCCTTATAATTGTGGTATAGCCACCAGATAATGTGACAGAATCATCGAAGTCATAAATGTGACATAGGTCACCAGATAATGTGGTAAAAACCACGTGAACACTTCCCCTTTAACATTATCACCCATATGCCCATGCAACATACAAATCATACAGATATCATGCAATATACCTTACCCCATGGCCATAGTGAAATTTCACATATTTTCATAGCAATGCTTATAAACATTATTAACGAGTATCAAGGGTAACGTACCTGAATACACTGTACCATTGAATGGTACCTTAGCCATGTTTATTCGTCACTTTATTAACACATGCTTATCATTATTACTTAATAATCTATCGGGAATTTAGTGAGAGGTTACACACCTGGTTACTAACACGATTACTGAATCCCGAAAATCCCGATCTAACGCACTAGATCCCCTTTCCTACATTCGACCAACACTAAGATCATTAGCAAAGGCCATTCGGCTATACAGACAAATCTCGAAAGGTTGACGCACAACCATAATCCTTATCGTAATGCATTCCGAATACTAGCCACAACCCAAGATATTCGAGACTGATCTCCCCCCTACAATCGGCCAACATTAATCACTTAATCTTAATAGCCTTCAGCTTATCAAATATCTAAGAGACAAATTGAATCAGCATGAATCCTTACCACTAACTTACTGGAATCGATTGACAGGGAGAAGATGACTCTGATCTACTGGTTCAAAGTCCCGGAGATCCTAAAAGAAACCGATTGCATGGTTGATTAAAGCCAAGACAAATGTCGAAATCCAGCTTTGGTCCTACACATGTCGACAAAGAAAAGTAAGGGAGAATAGAGGAGATTCGGTCATGACAGACTTACCTATTCCAAACCGATTAGAGAAGAAATCAAGGGAGATCTCGCTTGGTTGATATTTACCAAAACCGAGAAGGATGAATTTGAGAGATTTCTGCAATGGCTTAAGAAAAAGCACTTGAGATTCGGCCAAAGTGGAATGGGAGAAAGATGAATGGTATTCGGCTTTGGTTTACAGAAAAGAGATTAAGGGGGTTTCGGCTTTTGATGACAGAAGAAATTGTGAGAAGAAGAAGAAAAAGGATGATGGTGAGGCTCAAGTTATGGTTCGGCTAAGGTGAGAAAGAGGAAGAAAAGAATGAGAGAAAGAAAAGATGAGTAAAAGGTGATTAGGAGATTTCGGCACACACCCTCCCTATGCATGACCAAATATCCCCCCTCCAAAGTCCCCTTTTACCGTCCAACTCTTCCTCTCTCATCCAAATCCCCTTTTCACTCTTTCTTAGTTGAATCTTTAAGCTGTCAGACCCAATCTATACTTCATCCTTTCAGAGTCCCTGTGCCGTCCACCACTGCATCTCCTTGCTGAAAAATAAAAGCTCCAAAACGCTTCCCTTGCTACTCGAACCTAGGTCCCTTCATACTCCCTGTGGCGTCACCTCACAAGGCCCTAAGTGGCGCCTCTTTGCCACCTTACCAGCTTAGTACTTGTGTCCTAAGCCACACAATAAACTCCTTAAGGACTAGCTCCCTTAGTTCCCTTTTTAGGCTTAAAAGTCCAATAATTTTCCAAGGCTTCCACCTATATCCCAAGGTTCCCGAAGCCCCCAAAACACATTCAAATCACACATAAGCACATAGCCACATACATTTAAGTAAAAATGCATAACCCCTAAATCCCAGATATTACAGTTCTACCCCCTTAAAATAATTTTCACCTCAAAATTACCTTGCTGAAATATGTGAGGGTATTGTTGTCGCATTGCTTCCTCTGGCTCCCACGAAGCTTCTTCCGATCCATGGTTACGCCATAACACTTTGACTAGAGGAATTGTTTTCCTCTAAAGCACCTTCACATCCTGTTCCAAAATCTGAATCGGCTCCTCCTCATACGACAAATCTGGTCTTAGCTCCACCTCCTCAACCGGTATTACATGAGATGGGTCTGATTGGTAAAGACGTAGCATCAAAATGTGAAACACATCGTGCATCTATTCCAACTCTGAAGGCAACTCTAACTGATACGCTACTGGTCCAACCCGCTTCAAAATCCGATAAGGTCCTATAAACCTAGGACTTAACTTTCCCGTGCGACCAAATCTCATCACCTTCTTCCACGGTGAAACTTTTAGAAACACCCGATCTCCCACAGCAAACTCTATCTCCTTCCGCTTAAGATCTGCATACGACTTCTGCCTGTCAGATGCCTCCCTCAACCGTGTCCGAATTACCTTAACCTTTTCTTCAGATTCTGCCACAATCTCCGGACCCAAAACCTGACGTTCCCTCAATTCTATCCAACATGTAGGAGTGCGACACTTTCGTCCATACAGTGCTTCATACGGTGCCATCCGAATACTTGCTTGATAGCTGTTATTGTACACAAATTTCGCTAAAGGCAAGAACTCCTCCCAACTTCCTCTGAAATCTATCACGCAACCTCTCAACATATCCTCTAGCACTTGAATTACCCACTCAGATTGGCCGTCCGACTGCGGATGGAATGCCGTACTGAAGTCCAACCTGGTGCCCAATGCTTGATGTAGTGCTTTCCAAAACCTCGACGTGAACCTCGGATCCCTATTCGAAATAATTGACACTGACACTCTGTGCAGCCTCACGATTTCTGCTATATACAATTTCGCCAACCTTTGTAGCGAATAGTCAACCTACACTGGTATGAAATGTGCAGACTTCATCAACCGATCTACTATCACCCATACCGAGTCCTTCTTAGTAGGCGTAAGGGGAAGCCCACTAACGAAGTCCATGGTAATTCTCTCCCACTTCCATTGTGGAATCTTTATCGGCTGAAGCAATCTTGACGGTACTTGGTGTTCAGCCTTGACTTGCTGACACGTTAAACACTTCCCTACAAATTCTGTAACTTCCCGCTTAAGACCAGGCCACCAAAACTGATCCTGTAGATCCCTATATAACTTACTTCCTACAGGATACATAGCATAAGGGCTACTATGCGATTCCTAAAGAATTTTTTGCCTTAATTCCTCATCCTTTGGCATACAAACCTTGCCCCGAAAACACAGGACTCCATCACCGTTTGCACCATAGTCTTCCAAATCCCCATTTTATACTTGTAGCAGCTTAGCACTTAGTTTACCATCTACCAATTGTTTCTCCTTCACCTGACTTAGCCACGTTGGCTTCACTTGCAACTCTGCTAACAAGCTTCCATCATCTTAAAGGCTAAGATGTGCAAACATCGCCCTTAGATCTGACACAACTTTCTGACTTAGGGCATCTGCCACCACATTCGCCTTGCCCGGGTGATACTCTATTGAGCAATCATAGTCTTTCAACAACTCCACCAACCTTCGCTGTCTCAAATTTAGCTCCTTCTGAGCCAGCAGATACTTCAAACTCTTGTGGTCCGTGTAAATCATCGACCTTTCTCCATACAAATAGTGCCTCCACACTTTTAGAGCGAACACTACTGCCACCAACTCCAGATCATGTGTCGGATAGTTAACCTCATGTGGCCTCAACTATCGAGACGCATAAGCGATCACTTTCCCGTCTTGCATAAGGACACATCCCTGTCCTGTATGGGAAGCATCACAATACACCACGAAGTCTTTCCCTACTTCCGACTGAATCAAAATCGAGCCTCAGTCAATACTCTCTTAAGCTTCTCAAAACTTTCTTGCTGCTTATCCGCTCATACGAAAGGTACCTCCTTCCTTAACAACTTCGTCAGAGGTGCTGCTATTGATGAGAACCCTTCAACAAACCTCCTATAATAGCCTGCTAACCCCAAGAAACTACGAACCTCTGCCACAGACTTAGGTGGTTTCTAATCTAATACTGCCTCAATTTTCCGAGGATCCACCCATATTCCTTCCACAGACACCACATGCCCTAAGAACGTAACTTCCTTCAGCCAAAATTCGCACTTGCTGAACTTGGCATATAGCTTCTTTTCCCTTAACACTTGCAATACAATCCGGAGATGCTCATCATGTTCTTCCTCAGACTTGGAATACACTAAGATATCATCTATAAACACAACGACAAACCGATCCAAGTAGTGTTAGAAAACTCGATTCATCATATCCATGAACGCAGCTGGGGCGTTTGTCAATTTGAACGGCATTACTAAGAACTCATAATGCCCGTACCTTGTTCGAAAAGCTGTCTTATGGATATTTGCTTCCTTCACCATAAGGTGGTGATATCCAGACCGTAGATCTATCTTTGAAAATACCGCGGCCCCCTTAAGCTGATCGAATAAGTCATCTATCCTTGGCAATGGGTACTTGTTCTTGATGGTCAGCTTATTCAACTACCAATAATCTATGCACAGACGCATAGTCTCATCCTTCTTCTTCACGAATAGGACCGGTGCTCCCCATGGAGACACACTAGGTCGGATAAACCCACGATCGAGTAACTCTTGGATCTGGGCTTTAAGCTCTTCTAACTCCTTTGGTGCCATTCGGCATGGAGTGATTGACATAGGAGCTGTACCCAATAGTAAATCAATTTTGAACTTCACCTCCTTGTCCGGGGGTAATCCAGGTAGCTCTTTCAAAAGATATCCACAAATTCCCTTACTGTTCTCACTCCACTAACTCCTTCTTCATTCGTATCCAAAGCACTCACGAAGGCCAAAAATGCCTTGCACCCTTTCCGAACCATCTTATCAGCCTTTAATACGGAGACTATGTTAGCCAAATAATTTTTTCTTTCTCCTATCATTATTATCTCCTCATCCTCTAGAGTCCTTAACTCTATTCGCTTAGCTGCACAATCTAATTTAGCCCGATGTTCCACTAGCCAATCCATGCCTAGAATGAGATCAAATTCTCCGAAGGGTAGTTCCATCAAGTTGGCAGGAAAAACCACTCCCTGAATTTCTAGAGGCACACCCTAATATCCTATTCACCACTATCGCTTGACCTAACGGGATCACTACACCATCTCCCTAATGAGATAGTTCAGATATTACACCTAGTGTTTCACTACTCTACATGCAACATATGAGTAGGTCGAGCCAACATCAATTAAAGCAAAGTAAGGCTTGTCAGCTATAAGGAATGTACCGGTTATGACATCTGGTGCGTCACCATCCTCCCTCCGACGAACCGTATACACTAGACCCGACTGTCTCACCTCTGTGTTACCAACACCTCTACCCGGTGTTCCCCGATCTCTTCCAAAACCATTACCTCGCTAACTGGACCCACGACCCACGGTGGTCTGCTGGCCCACCTCTTCCAGCCTGATTAAGACCCTGACTTGTTGGTCGGCTCTCGTCTGTTTTTATAGGATAGTCTCTAATCATGTGATCCTTGGACCCACACTTAAAACATCCCCTTGTCTTCTTCCAACACTCTCTCAGGTGCATCTTTCCACACTGAGCACAAGTACGATATTATCCTCCCGTAACAACCTGCTGACCTCACGGCCCATCAACTTTAGGTCTCTTTTGAATGTTCCCGAATGACCCTGATGATCCAAACCTCTCTTTTGTCTATTTCTATTGAAATTCTGTCTCACAGATTCCTTAAACCCTTCAGCTACCTTAGCCTTCTCTACCAACACGGTAAACTCCTGCTCCTACTGTGGAGCAATCAGCAGTCTTAGGTCATCCCTCAGTCCGTCCTCAAACTTGACACATCGTTCATGCTCCGTAGCCACGATGCCTTGAGCATACCGGCTCAGCCTCTAAAAATTTTGCCTCGTACTCGCCATGGACCTATTCCCCGAACCATCCTAAAAATGCCTTCCTCACAAGATCAATATAGCTAGTCACAATATACTTCTTCCGATCGCGCCTTAAAATATTCCCAAGTGAGATCATCACCGCAAAGACTATCCCGAACCGTGAGCCACCACGGTATGACTCATCGCGAGAAGCGACACCACCCCTTTCGGGCCTCAAAGATTCAGATCCAAATCATCCATGATTCGCTCCGTCGCCTCCAACCAATACTCGGTAGTATTGGGCGCACACAGATACTCATCTAATACCTCCGCTCCATTGGCTCGAGTCGCCGGCATGATTTTGAGCTCCCATGCCTCCACCGCTCTAGCCACCCTCTCAAGGACCTGCAGCATCGCCTGCGATATTGTATCATCCCTCGTCTGATCTTAGTATTTAGCACCAACAGCTGGTAGTGGTGGCATCTTATTCTCGGACCCTTGACCAGACCTAACGGGTTCTGATACGGTCATTCTGCCCCTACCATACCCACACATATTACGACCACGTCCCCTAAAACTCATGCCTACGATTGCGATTTAATCTGCTTTAAAAATTTTATGCATTAGTTTTTGTTCCACTGATTACCCACGAACAAGTTTTATGTAAAGAGGTTTAGTGGTAGTTCTTTCGATCATTTCAAGGTTTTCATTTCAAGTCTCCTATCCTAATTCAGAGAATCACATTCATTCTACTACACACATTCACCACCTTGAACATTTTCGTCCGTTCCCAACCCAGGGGTATTTTTGTAATTTATCTTATAGGGGCATTTTGGTAATTTCCAAATTAGGGTATCTTGATTTTTTACAAAATAGGGGTTTTTGGTATTTTTGCAAAATAAGAATATTTTGATAAAGGTTGAGGGTAGTATGGCAATTTTATAAACTGAAGGTATTTTAGTAATTTTGCAAATCAGGAGTATTTCGGTAATTTTGTAAACCGGGGATATTTCAAATTTTTTTCAAAATCTAAAATAGTTTTTACAAATCAAAGGGGTATTTCGGTGATTTTAAAACTAAGGTTTTTATAAAACAGTGTAGCTAGTCCCTTTCGGGTTTTAATTATTGAATTTAGCCTATGAATAAGTCCTCTTTGTTAGGGTGAACCGTCACTACGCACCAGGTAGGATTCAAGCGGAGAGGAGGTGAATCATTAGGACTGCTTAAATACCAAGTTCTCCCTGAATCCAATCCTAGACATGCACACAACGATTGCCACACCCTTAACTCGGTGACTCACTCACATGTTTGTTTGATTAGGCTTTAAATTTTATGTAATTCTGAGTTGGAGTAAGCTAATCCTAGAGTTCAATAGCTCCTAATCTACTAATCTATGTCCCCTAATACCCACATACAAATTACACAGTAGTTAGGGGTACTTACCTGGTGGACTTCGGGCCGGAGACTCAGGTGCCATGCCAGAAAACCTGCTCATCCATTAGTAAAACTTGATTTCAAAATAAAAAAATGTTTTGGGCCCAAAAGCCCTCAAGGTCGAGTTTTGAATCGGGCTCTGATACCAAATTAAAACACCCCAATCCCGCCCACAAGCCCTGACCGAATTTGGCATGCTCCTCGAGTAAAGTGTAGCTACCTCGTTTTGTCATTTTGGAAATAATTGGTGGTTTTAAAGAAATTGGATTTGAGTTGTGATCAATTTGAAAATCGTGTTGTTTTTGGAGTTTGTATTGACACGTTATTATCATGTCTCAAAAGTTACAAGTTAAAAGAAGTGCCAAATTTTAGAGCTTCTTATTATTAACTTGAAAACCGTAGGTGTTTGGGCGTCAAAACAATTGAAGTTGTTTTACGAAAAATGTTTGATCATTTGCTTGATGTTGTTCGTATCATAATAAAAATAAAAACGTAAGAATAAAATAGTTTAAATAGTAATGGCCTTATTACAACCAAACAAAACCCGAAATAAAACTTAAAAAATTAATCATGAGAAACCAGAAAAAAAATGCTGAGCTAAGCATGGCACCACTAAGTCCCTGTTGACCCGGTCCATTTACTGAGTATCACCTACAAAATGTTAGCCCACGAATGGTGAGTCAACAGACTCAGTGTGTAACAGCCATCACAGATTCCTAATCAATAAAACATATTATTTCACATACGAACAAATACAAGCAATGATGCAACCCAAACCCACCTAAACGTCCATCCTCTACACATCACCCGTACCTGCCAATCACACCGTGGGGATTACTAAATCAACCCTCCATCTGCTACACACCATCGAAGGCAGTCACTGTAGTCAACTGCACATCGCCCTTATAATTGTGGCATAGCCACAAAATAATGTGACAGAGTCACCAAATTCATAATATGTGACATAGGTCACCAGATAATGTGGTAAAAACCACCGGAACACTTCCCCTTTAACATTATCATCCATATGCCCATGCAACATACAAATCATATAGATATCATGCAATATACCTTACCCCATGGCCATAGTGAAATTTCACACATTTTCATAGCAATGCTTATAAACATTATTAATGAGTATCAAGGGTAACGTACCTGAATACACTGTACCATTGAATGGTACCCTTAGCCATGTTTATTCGTCACTTTATTAACACATGCTTATCATTATTACTTAATAATCTATCAGGAATTTAGTGAGATGTTACACACATAGTTACTAACGCGATTACCGAATCCCAAAAATTTCAATCTAATGCACTAGATCCCCTTTCCTACATTCGGCCAACACTAAGATCATTAGCAAAGGCCATTTGACTATACAGACAAATCCCGAAAGGTTGACACACAACCATAATCCTTATCGTAACACCTTCCGAATACTAGCCACAACCCGAGATATGCGAGACTGATCTCCCCCCTACAATCGGCCAATATTAATCACTTAATCTTAATAGCCTTTGACTTTTCAAATATCTAAGAGACAAATTGAATCAGCATGAATCCTTACCACTAACTTACTAGAATTGATTGACAGGGAGAAGATGACTCTGATCTACTGCTTCAAAGTTCCAGAGATCCTAAAAGAAACCGATTGCATGGTTGATTAAAAGCCAAGACAAATGTCGAAATTTAACTTTTGTCCTACACATGTCGACAAAGAAAAGTAAGGGAGAATAGAGGAGATTCGGTCATGACAGACTTACCTATTCCAAATCGATTAGAGATGAAATCAAGGGAGATCTCTGCTTGGTTGATATTCGGCCAAAACTGAGAAGGGATAAATTTGAGAGATTTCAGCAATGGCTTAAGAAAAAGCACTTGAGATTCAGCCAAAGTGGAATAGGAGAAAGATGAATGGTATTGACTTTGGTTTATAGAAAAGAGATTAAGGGGGTTTCGACTTTTGATGACAGAAGATATTGTGAGAAGAAGGAGAAAAAGGATGATGGTGAGGCTCAAGTTATGGTTCGGCTAAGGTGAGAAAGAGGAAGAAAAGATTGAGAGAAAGAAAAGATGAGTAAGAGGTGATTAGGAGATTTCGGCACACACCCCCTGTGCATGACATAATATCCCCCCTCCAAAGTCCCCTTTTGCCATCCAACTCTTCCTCTCTCATCTAAATCCCCCTTTTCGCTCCTTCTTAGCTGAAGCTGTCAGACCCAATCTATACTTCATCCTTTTAGAGTCCTGTGCCGTCCACCACTACATCTCCTTGCCGAAAAATAAAAGCTCCAAAATGCTTCCCTTGTTGGTCGAACCTAGGTCCCTTCATACTCCCTGTGGCGTCACCTCACAAGGCCCTAAGGGGCGCCTCTTTGCCACCTTACCAGCTTAGTACTTGTTTCCTAAGCCACACAATAAACTCCTTAAGGCCTAGCTCCCTTAGTTCCCTTTTTAGGCTTAAAAGTCAAATAATTTTCTAAGGCTTCCACCTACATCCCAAGGTTCCCGAAGCCCCCAAAACACATTCAAATCACACATAAGCACATAGCCACATACATTTAAGTGAAAATGCATAACCCCTAAATCCCGGATATTACATCTTTTTTTTTGGTTTCAGGTAATCCTCCAAATTAGGATTGGACGGTGACACTGGAGCTTAGGTTTCATAATTTGTTATGGTTTAAACACTATGGAATTTTTAGCTGTTATTTTGGACATTTTGGGACTTTTTTTAAAAATTCATTATTTTTGGACACTTCATGTTTTCTTAGACCATTAAGACTATTTTGGGTTTTTTATTCAAATGACTTTATCTTAAATACACCCAACTTAAGGTAACTAAAATTGCACTACAGTTTTACAAATAATAAGTTAAAATTTTTTTCCGTTGCAAACTTAACTGTAAGTTTCTCCAAAATGTTTTAGTATGCGATGGTGTTTCATATATTAGTTTTGGGTTTTGAAACACAAGTAAGCTTTGAATTTTGGAGAGACAATATGTTTTTTTTAGAAAAAGTGAATCGATAGAATTTTTCTTCTGTTGAATTTTGTTTTTCTGCAAATCTAACATTTGTCTCTTTTTGTTTAAGTGTTGTAACCTCCAAAATCTGACCATAATGTCTAAGTCGGGTGTGGGTGTTACATTTGGTGGTATTAGAGCCAGGTTACAAAACTCGACTGCGTTTTTTGGGTCCACAATATATTAAGAAATAAATTTTTGTTCTAAACTAGAATTTTATTGCGATGATTTTTGAATTTCTTGATAAATGAAATCAAGACTCCAGTGCTGATCCAAGTAAGAACTCTAAACTTTAGTTTTGGTTTAGAGATGCTTTGCATGTGATGCTTTAGTATAATAAATGACTTTTAGACTGTAGTGTAGTAAAACACTCTCTAAACGCTAATAAGTATTTCAATAAAACTTTAAGATTAAGGCTTAAAAACTAAAACTAATTTCTAAAAATTTAAAAATTGTAGATACGATAATGAGCACTCGTGGTTATCGTGGACATGGTACTCGTGGGCTGAGACTTTTTTGATGGCCAGTATGCCCCAATTAGATACGAGTAAGATTGTCGAAACTGCAACTGCTGAGACTAAGTCTACGGTTTAGACTGCCGGGGATGATGCATTGTCATAGGTAATGTTGATGGTTTTAAAGAGGATCGCTAGGACCCATGCGGGATCTAGATCTAGGAGCGAGGGTCGATAGCTGAACAAATCTGGTCCAATAGAGTTGAGCTATTTAGGGGCGTCACTAAGTCACCCCGACTTTGGCTGAGTACTGGTTAGAAGCCACAAGAAGGATAATAAAAGATTTAGATTACACCCCTAAGCATAAATTGAAAGGTGTGGTATCTTTGCTTCGTGATGAAGCATACCAATGGTGGTTGATTTTGTAGGAGGGTGGTCAGCCTGAACAGATGATGTGGGATTAATTTTGGAATGCCTTTCAAATTAAATATGTGGGGCAAGCTATGTTGAGGCTCGTAAATGCTAGTTTTTAGGGTTAACTTACAGGGACAGATCGGTGGCCGAGTATGAGGTTGAATTTTTCTGATTGAGTAGGTTTGCTAGAGGGTTGGTTGCCAATGATTATGAAAAGAGCATACATTTTGAGGAGGGCTTGAGGTATGATCTCAAGGTCTTAATAGCTCCTTAGAGGGAGCAGGTTTTGCAGCTTTGGTGGACAATGACAAGATTGTTGAGGAGGTTAAGTGTACTGAGCGCGAGAAAAGGGAGTGAGAGAAAGATTAGAATAAAAATAAGAGGGATTTGGTCTATTTTAGTTCATCTCAGTGGCCCATGAAACAGGCCAAATGTGATAGACCTCCACAGGTAGAGCTAGCTATCAGAGTTGAACTAGTTGCTAGAGCTGAGCAAGTTTTGATATGTGGGTACTATAACATCCACCATTCGGGAAACTGTTAGAGGAGGAATAGGGCATACTTTAGGTGTGGGATAGTAGGACATAAGAATAGTGAGTGTCCCCTTATGGTTGAGCCTGGGCAGGCTTCAGTTCAAGGTTAGATTCTGCCTCAAAAGGTTAGTCAGTAACCTGCTAGAGGTCGTGGTTAGATACAAGGGGATAGTGGTGGTAGTCGTGGTCATAGGGCACCAAACAGAGGTGCGAGTTAGGTTGGGGTTAGACAACCTACTTTGGTTTATGCGGTGAGACGTTGTGAGGATAGAAATGTGGCAGCTGTGATTATCGGTATGTTTGTTATCCATACTTTGCCTTAATTGATTGTGGTTTTATGCATTCCTATGTATCTAGTAGAGTAGTGGGAAATTTAGGGATTGTGGTGAAGGACACTAGTTGTGAACTTTCTGTGATTAGTCCATTGGGTCTATCTATTCGAGTTAGTAAGGTTTATAGGAAGTGTCCACTTGAGGTTCAGGCGTATGTATTACCTACTATTTTGATGGAGTTATCGTTTGGGGAGTTCGACTTTATTTTGGGTATGGATTGGTTGGTGGAGCATTGTGTATGGTTGGACTATGAGACTAAAAGATTAACCTTAAGTTTAGTGATGATGTCAAATTTGTGATGGTTGGAGACCATCGAGATTATTTATCCAATGTAATTTTCACTTTATTAGCTGAAAAGCTAATCCGTGAAGGTTGTGAAGCATATTTAGCTTGTGTGCATAACATGAATAGTGTGAGTTTGGCTATTGGGGAAATTCTCACTATGAAGGATTTTACAGATGTCTTCCCTAAGGAGTAACCAAGATTACCTCTAGATGGATAGGTCAACTTCGGGATTGAATTACTATCAGGTACTGCTCCGGTGTCCATCGTTCCATATCGAATGGCACTAAAAGAGATAAGGAAACCTAAGTTGTAGCTTCAAAAACTTTTGGATATAAGATTTATTCGGCCTAATGTGTTCTCGTGGAGAGCACCAATTCTTTTTGTTAAGAAAAAAGATGGATCATGTAACATCTTGTATCGAGGGCTTTGCATTTTATGTGTTGGTATGGTATGTTAGTTTAGGGTATTCTAGGGTCCAGGAAGGAGTTAGGGGTAAGTCGGAGTCTTGTTCAAAATTTACTTTTGGGCACTTTAAGGGGGCAGTTAGCTGAGTTGAGCCTTAAGGGAGATTGTTTGTGTTGAATGACACAAGAAGTGCTTTAGTAAAGTGGCAAAAAGGCGCCACTTAAGAAGTTGAAGAGGTGACGCCATAGGAAGCTAGGGGAGTAGGTTCGAGGCATGGAATTCTCATTTTGAGAATTATTTTGGCATCAAGGGGGAGCAGAGGTGGAGTTCAGCGGGGATGCTTGGAAAAGGGAGAGTGGATTAAGTCAAAGTTTTTGAATGGTTGGCAAAGAGGAATTTTAGGAGGTTGAAACATTCAAATTGGTTTTGAATGAGTGAATAGGAGGAAATTTAGGAGGAAAAGATGGGATTGAAGAGAGTGGAGGTTTAGTCAAATTTTGAAGGTAGTAGGTGGTGTTGGGCATTCGATTCTTGTGTGTTTAAGAGTGTGCTAAAATTTGGGTGTGGGTTCTTTCCATTTTCGATTTTGGGTGCTAGTTTAGGGGGTGACCGAATGTTGGTGAAGGCCTTGGGGAAGTGCTGAATATTCAGCTAGTTAGGGAGCCCTTAGGGTCTTTTTCCTCTCATTCTTTTGTGCCGAAACCATATTTTTTTTGGCATTCATTTTTTCTTTCAAATACCAAAAGTGAGTGGCCTTCCAAGACTCTTTTTCTTCTTTTGTGCATAGTCGAATCTTCCTAGCACCTTACCATTTCTTCTTTCTTTTGGTGCAGTAAGAGCCGAAACTTTATTTTTTCTCTCTGTTCTCTTCATCTCTTTTCTTTGTTGGCTAAAACCTTTTGAAGCTTTAACCTTTGTCGAAAACTTTGATATTCTCCTCTCTTTTCATTCAACACTTTAGCCGAATATCTCTTGTAAAGGGGGCACCTTTCTTTTTCATCTCTTTTCTTTTCATAGCAGAACAATTTTGGCTTTTGGGGTAGGTTCTTTCTACTATTGGTCAATCTCCCTAACTCTCCCTCATCTTGTTTTTCTCTCTTATCTCTTTCGTTTTCTTTAGAAAGAAAGGCCGAAACCTGTTATTTGTTTTGGGTGGCTCTTATTTGGTTATAAGCAGAATCTTTTCTTTTGGTTCCTGGATGCAGTGGATCACTGTTAGTGATTTTTCATTCTCTCAATTGGGTTGTCCAGTGGCTGTGGTAAGGGGCTTCTTTCATTTCAATTATCTTCTTTGCGTTTGAGTGCCGAAGGCAGTAAGCCTATTTTATTTTGATGCTTGGCCAAATGTAGGTGTGGTGGTGACGCTTCTTGTGGATTTTTAGGATTCTTTCAGCCTGTGAATTAAATCTAGAGTTTCAGGATTTGTCAATCTAGGTAAGGGTTTTTGTTTTAAGTGTTATTTTAATCTCTTAGATTTAATTTCATCGCTTTAATTCGATCTAGTGACTAAGGGTTGTTTATGGATTCAAATGCCAGCAAAGCGTTAGGAGGGGTTGGACTTGTAAACCCAGCCCCTGAGTTCAAGAAGCGAGCAGTATCAACAGTGCAAGATTAGCCACCAGGTTATGGGCTGGCATCAGAGCAAGATCATAGGCAGATAGCGGTGGTCTCGATTAACTATAGTGTTGACGTAGAGGGTGTGATATTACATGTTATCAGGTTTGTAACTTTTACACACTTCATATGTTTAATATGCTATTATTGTGTTTTGTCAAAAGCCGAGGTAACAGTGGAAATCACTATGTTACACTTGTGGGTAAAAGCAAGGACTCCGGGTAAGTCCATTTTGGTAGCTAACGTGAATTATATATATTAAAACCTGCACGTCCCATGTTATATCTTCTTAAGTGCTAAGCATGATCATATTGTATTGAAAAGCATATACATGGAAAATGGGTATGATGAGAGGAGGGGGAAGGTATGATTTATCAGACTATCACCAGTGGTTAGGTACCACAAAGTGGGTTGGCCCCACATACTATCATATTGTGACCAAGTCTTAGTGGTTTGGAACCACCAGTGGTTAGGTACCACATATATTTTTGTGACTCGTCCCAGTAGCTTGGTACCACGGTGGGTTGGCCCCAAATATTGATATAAGGGATTGTCACCAGTGGTTAGGTACCACAAAGTGGGTTAGCCCCACATATGATTATTGTGACTTTTGTCACCAGTGGTTTGGAACCACCAGTGGTTAGGTACCACCAGTGGCTAGGTGCCACAAAGGGTAGACTTGGGAGACTCGTATGGATACCTAGGTTGGATGGGTTGCATGACATCCATATTTGCATATGAATCTGTGTAAGAGCTTAACATCTTTTGGGATGGAGATTTATACACTGAGTCTCGATGACTCACCCCTTCCGTTATCTTTTTGTAGATAATTCTTAGATCACAAATATGGAGCCGGGGTGGACTCGAGGTGGCCATGCTCAATATTTTGGTTTTATTTTATGTTTATTTTAGATTTATTTTTATTTACTTTAAGTTTGGATTTCAGCTTTGTAATAAGGCCACTTAGATTTTACTTTGGGATAATTTATTCGTTTTTAGTTTCTTTAAAACTTGGTTAAACGTTAAGGGCATGCCTAGTAAACTATGAGATAAATGTTTTCAAAACTTGAATAAACTTTTGGGATTTTTTGAAGTTTTACATCGAGTAATTAACAAACAAGGGATAACTAGAAGGTGACTCTATTTTGCTAAGCTAGGTCTCAAAATCTTTTAACAGTTTACTCAATCCAAACTGGATTCCTTTATAAATATACAAAGGTTTTCTTCCCAACTCGAGACGATAAACTGGTTTACAAAATGTTTTCTTCCCTGTGACATGCCAGATTCAGTCGTAGTGTTTTGACCGGGTTTGGTGTATTACAATTTTGGTATCAGAGCCTGGTTCAAAAGCTCGGTTGTGGGTATAAGGCCCAAATTGTTTTCAATAAAGGGTTTGCAAAATGATTTTTATGGAAATGCATATTTCAGAAAGCATGGATCCTGAGTCTCTGGTATTGATCCGCGACGGTAAGTCTCCTAACTGCTGTTTATATAGTTTAAATGATTATGATATGAATTCTAGTAATAGGAATTCACTATAGATACTAAAGCCTATAGGATTGTGTGAACTTGCGAGAACAATCACTTTAATAAATTGCTCATAAGACTGTGCCGTAATCAACAGTGGAAGAAAGCTAACTCATAAAATTCTTAAATTAGATTAAATCGTGAATGCTAGTCATGAGCACTCGAGGGCGTGGACGTAATGTGCGTGGTCGTGGTAGGGGTAGGATGACTGTGTCGGAACCAGTAGGGTCTGGTCATGAGTTAGAGAATAAGGTGCCACCGCCGCCAACTGTGGATGCTAAGTTTCAGGACCAAATGGGTGGAGACGACGCGGTGTCTCAGGCAATGCTACGGGTCCTGGAGAGAGTTGCTGGAGCAAGCGTAAGTACGAGGGCTCATAAATCTATATCTTTACGACTTGAGCTAATGGAGTAGAGGTATTTAAGGGTGTTTCGGGTGTAGCTTCCAACACAGCTAAGTACTGGTTAGAGGCGACAGAGTGCATAATAGATGATCTGGATTTCACGACTGAGGAGAAGTTGAAAGGGATAGTGTCTCTTCTCTGGGATGAGTCTTATCAGTGGTGGCTCATGGTCAGAGATGGTGCGATGGCCTATGATATCACTTGGAATTTCTTTAAGGCAGCTTACAAGAGGAAATACGTCGGGTCTAGTTATATAGATGCGCAACATAAGGCATTTTTGAATTTGGTTCAGGAAAGTAAGTCGGTATTTGAATACGAGGCAAAATTCTTGCGATTAAGTAGGTATGCCCAGGGTATTGTGGCTACGGACCATGAGCACTTTGTTCGGTTTGAGGATGGGCTGAGAGATAAGCTGCGAGTGTTGATTGCTCCACAGCGAGAGAGGGAATTTTTGTTCTTGTGGAAAAGGCCAAGATAGCCGAAGAGGTGAAGAGGTCTGAGAAATAGAACCAGGATAGGAATAGGAATAAAAGAAATTTTAGGCCATCTGGGTCTGCTGGGAGTTTTTAAAATAGGGCTAGATTAGGTGGACCGAGTCAAGCTGTAAGGCCTGTTGCTGTTCAGTGGCCACCGCAGTGTGTTCGATGTGGGAAATCTCATTCAGGAGAGTGTTAGGCAGGCAGAGGATGTTTTGAATATGGATCTTTGGATCATCGGATTAGGGATTGTCTGCGGAGGCCAGTTAGGACTCAGTCTGAGGGTCAAGGAAGGGCACAATTCAGAAGGAATGGTCAGCAACCACAGAGGGGTCGTGGTCCAGTCGGAGGAGGTAATGGTTTCGGTTGAGGCCGTGGAGCACCAGGCAGAGGTGCTGGGAGTTCAGATGCAAGATAGCCTGGGTTGGTCTATGCAGCTAGGCGTCGAGAGGAGGGCGATGCACTGGACGTCATAACCGGTACGTTCCTAATTTATGGTTTTCCTTATACTGCTCTTAGTGATGTTGGTTCGACGTACTCTTACGTTGCTTGTAGTATAATGGGAACTCTAAATTTAGTCTATGAGACTTCTTCTAGGGAGATGACGGTAATTAGCCCTTTAAGGCACTCTGTGGTAGTAACAAACTGTATAGGGATATACCCCTATAACTTCAAGGGGTAGTGTTCTAGGATGATTTGATGGAACTACCATTCGGGGAGTTTGATTTGATCCTAGGTATGGACTGGCTAGTGAAATATCAAGTGGGTTTGGATTATGCAGCCAAGCGCATGGTGTTGAGAACTGTCAAGGGTGATGAGGTGGTGATGATAGGGGAGAGAAGGAATCCCAACCTAATGTAGTATTTACTTTGAAGGCCAAAAAAATCATGAGAAAAGGATGTAAAGCGTACGTGGTGTATGTCTGTGCTTTGGAGGCTAAGGAATCAACTGTGGGGGATGTCCGAACGGTAAAAGAATTTACCGATGTGTTTCCAGAAGAGCTTCCGGGTTTGCCTCCAGATTGCGAGGCTGAGTTTGGTATAGATTTTCTACCAGGAACAGCGCCATTGTCTATTGCCCCATACAGAATGACGCCAAAGGAGTTAATGGAGCTGAAATCGTAGATTCAGGAATTGTTGGATCGAGGTTTTATCCGGCCGAGTGTATCACCTTGGGGAGCGCCTGTGCTTTTTGTTAAGAAGAAGGACGGGTCGATACGAATGTGCATAGATTACCGTTAGCTGAATAAGTTGACGATTAAGAACAAATATCTATTGCCGAGGATAGACGACCTATTCGACCAGCTTAGGGTAGCATCAGTCTTTTCCAAGATAGATTTGAGGTAGGGTATCACCAGCTTAAGGTCAAGGAGGCAGATATCCATAAGACGGCGTTTCGTACTTGTTACGGTCACTATGAATTTTTGGTAATATCGTTTGGGTTGACCAACGCACCAGTAGTGTTTATGGATATGATGAATCGAGTGTTTCAGCCGTATTTGGATCGGTTCGTCGTAGTATTTATAGATGATATTTTGGTGTACTCAAAATTGGAGGAGGAGCACGATGCACATCTTCACGTGGTTTTGCAAATTCTAAGGGAGAGGCGGTTATTCGTAAAGTTTAGTAAGTGCGAGTTCTGCTAAGGGAAGTTACCTTCTTGGGTCATGTGGTGTCAGCTAAGAGGATTAGAGTGGACCCTCAGAAGATTGAAGCTGTATTAGACTGGAAACCACCGAAGTCAGTGGTAGAGATTTAGAGTTTTTTGGGTTTAGCATGATATTATAGAAGGTTTGTGGAAGGGTTTTCTTTGATTGCAGTGTCGTTAACCAAGTTGCTAAGGAAAGGGGTTCCGTTTGTGTGATCAGACAAGCAACAAGAGAGTTTTGAGAAGTTAAAAAGATTTTGTGGAAGCTCTGTGCTTGATTCATCCAAGGGGAAAAGAGTTTACGATTTATTGTGATGCATTGCATACGGGTTTAGGATGTGTGCTGATGCAAGAGGGGAAAGTAGTGGCGTATGCTTCTCGACAATTGAGTCCTCACGAAGTGAATTACCCGACGCATGATCTGGAGTTGGCTACAGTGGTTTTTGTCCTAAAAATTTGGAGACATTACTTGTATGGAGAGAAGTCAATTGTGTACACAGATCATAAGAGTTTGAAATACCTCCTTACTCAGAAGGAATTGAATTTAAGGCAGCAAAGGTGGATCGAGTTGTTGAAGGATTATGACTGCTCGATTGAGTACCATCCGGGTAAGGCTAACTTGGTAGCTGACGCCTTGAGCCGTAAAGTGGTAGCAGATTTAAGATCCATGTTTGCCCACCTTAGTCTATATGATGACGGAAGTTTAATAGTGGAACTGCAAGTGAAATTGACATGGGTGAGTCAGGTTAAAGAGAAACAACTAACAGATGATGTTCTGAGCTCTCGGTGGTTGCAAGTGCAGGATGGTGGATTAAAGGGGTCTAGCTTGAGTAGCGATGGAGTGTTATGTTTTCAGGGGAAGGTTTGCATGGCAAAAGATGTGGAGTTAAGGCAGAAGATTCTTCAGGAAGCACATAGCAGTCCATATGCTATGCATCTTGGGGTAGTAAGATGTACCGAGATTTGTGGGAGTAGTTTTGGTGGCCGGGCTTAAATCGAGAGGTAACTGAATTTGTGAGTAAGTGTTTGACGTGTCAGCAGGTCAAAGCCGAACATCAGTTACCTTCGGGATTGTTACAACTGGTGAAGATTTCACAATGGAAATGGGAAAGGATCACGATGGATTTTATTAGTGGGCTACCCCTCATGCCTACTAAGAAGGATTCGGTCTAGGTAATTGTTGACCGTCTAAAAAAGTTTGCTCATTTCATACCTGTACGAGTGGATTACTCTCTTCAGAAGTTAGCTAGATTATATATAGCGGAGATTGTGAGGTTGCATGGGGTGCTAGTGTTGATTATTTCAGACAGAGACCCTAGATTTACATCAAGATTCTGGAAGGCATTGCATCAGGCATTGGGTACGAGGTTGGATTTCAGTACGGCATTTCATCCCAAGTCAGATGGGCAGTCAGAGAGGGTAATTCAGATTTTGGAAGATATGTTAAGGGGTTGTGTCTTGGATTTTAGAGGTAGTTGGGAAGAATTTCTTCCGTTGGCGGAGTTCGTGTATAACAATAGTTACCAGGCAAGTATTTAGATGGCACCATATGAAGCGTTATATGGATAGAGGTGTCGTACCCCTACGTTTTGGATAGAGTTGGGTGAACGGCGGTTGTTGGGTCCAGAGTTGGTTTTGAAATAGAAGATAAGGTTAGGCTGATTTGAGCTCGTCTGAAGGAAGCTTCAGACAGGCAAAAGTCCTATGCCGATCTTAAGCGGAAGGATATAGAACTTGTAGTGGGTGACAAGGTTTTCTTGAAGGTGTCACCGTGGAAAAAAGTGCTGAGATTTGGTCGGAAGGGCAAGTTGAGCCCTAGGTTTATCGGGCCTTATCGGGTGTTGAAGCGTGTGGGACCAGTAGCTTATCAGCTCGAGTTGCAATCAGAATTGAGTCAGATCCATAACGTGTTTCATGTTTCTATGCTTAGACGCTATCGTTCAGATCCGTCTCATATTGTGCCGGTAGAAGAAATTGAAGTAAGCCCAGACTTATCTTCTGAGAAGGAGCCAGTGCAGATTTTGGATCGGGATGTCAAAGTATTGCGTAGGAAATTAGTTCCTATAGTGAAGGTTCTGTGGCGAAATCATGGTTCAGCGAAAGCGACATGGGAGCCAGAGGATGTTATGTGGTAG
Organism: Gossypium rotundifolium; assembly: GCA_025506655.1. NCBI lineage: Eukaryota > Viridiplantae > Streptophyta > Magnoliopsida > Malvales > Malvaceae > Gossypium > Gossypium rotundifolium. The sequence continues at coordinate 135,737,856 of CP106722.1, forward strand.
CAGTACCCTCAACTCTTTTGATCAGGTAATTTCGACGCCGAAATTATTTTTAAGGGGGTAGAACTGTAACATCCTGTATCGGGGCCTTTGCATTTTATGTGTTGGTATGTGAATACCATGTGTGGTATGTTAGTTTAGGGTATTTTAGGGTCCAAGAAGAAGTTAGGGGTAAGTCAGAGTCTTGTTGGAAATTCACTTTTTGGGCACTTTAAGGGGGGCAGTTAGCTGAGTTGAGCCTTAAGGGAGATTGTTTGTGTTGAATGACACAAGAAGTGCTTTAGTAAAGTGGCAAAGAGGCTCCACTTAAGAGGCTGAGGAGGTGACGCCACAGGGAGCTAGGGGGAGCAGGTTCGAGGCGTGGAATTCTCACTTTGAGAATTATTTTGGCATCAAGGGGGAGCAGAGGTGGAGTTCGGTGGGGATGCTTGGAAAGGGGAGAGTGGATTAAGTCAAAGTTTTTGAATGGTTGGCAAAGAGGAATTTTAGGAGGTTGAAACATTCAAATTGGTTTTGAATGAGTGAATAGGAGGAAAAGATGGGATTGAGGAGAGTGGAGGTTTAGCCAAATTTTGAAGGTAGTAGGTGGTGTTGGGCATTCGATTCTTTTGTGTTTAAGAGTGTGCCAAAATTTGGGTGTGGGTTCCTTCCATTTTCGATTTTGGGTGCTAGTTTAGGGGGGTGACCGAATGATGGTAAAGGCCTTGGGGAAGTGCTGATTATTCGGCTAGTTAGGGAGCCCTTAGGGACTTTTTCCTCTCATTCTTTTGTGTCGAAACCACATTTCTTTTTTTGGCATTCTTCTTTTCTTTCAAATACCAAAAGTGAGTGGCCTTCCAAGACTCTTTTTCCTCTTTTGTGCATAGCCGATTCTTCCTAGCACCTTACCATCTCTTCTTTCTTTTGGTGTAGCAAGAGCCGAAACTTCATTTTTTCCATCTCTTCTCTTCATCTCTTTTCTTTGTTAGCTGAAACCTTTTGAAACTTTAACCTTTGTCAAAAACTTTGATACTCTCCTCTCTTTTCATTCAACACTTTAGCCGAATATCTCTTGTAAAAGGGGCACCTTTCTTTTTCATCTCTTTTTTAATAGCAGAACAATTTTGGCTTTTGGGGTAGGTTCTTTGTACTATTGGCCGAATCTCCCTAACTCTCCCTCATCTTATTTTTCTCTCTTATGTCTTTCGTTTTCTTTAGAAAGAAAGGCCAAAACCCGTTATTTGTTTTGGGTGGCTCTTATTTATTTATAAGCCGAATCTTTTCTTTTGGTTCCTGGATTTAGTGGATCGCTGTTAGTGATTTGTCATTACTCTCAATTGGGTTTTCCAGTGGTTATGGTAAGGGGCTTCTTTCATTTCAATTATCTTCTTTGCGTTTAAGTGCTGAAGGCAGTAAGCCTATTTTATTTTGATTCTTGGCCGAATGTAGGTGTAGTGGTGACGCTTCTTGTGGATTTTCGGGATTCGTTTAGCCTGTGAATTAAATCTAGAGTTTTGGGATTTGTCGATCTAGGTAAGGGTTTTCGTTTTAAGTGTTATTTTAATCTCTTAGATTTGATTTTATCGCTTTAATCCGATCTAGTGACTAAGGGTTGTTTATGGATTCAAATGCCAGCCAAGCGTTAGGATGGGTTGGACCTGTAAACCCAGCCCCTGAGTTCAATAAGTGAGCAGTATTAGCAGTGCGAGATTGGCCACCGGGTTGTGGGCCGACATCGGAGCAAAATCGTAGGCAGATAGCGGTGGTCTCGATTAATGATAGTGTTGACGTAGAGGGTGGGATATTACATGTTATCAGGTGTGTAACTTTTACACACTTTATATGTTTAATATGCTATTATTGTGTTTTGTCAAAAGCCAATGTAACAGTGGAAATCACTATGTTACCCTTGTAGGTAAAACCAAGGACTCCAAGTAAGTCCATTTTGGTGGCTAACGTGATTTATCTATATTAAAACCTACACATGCCATGTTATATCTTCTTAAGTGCTAAGCATGATCATATTGTATTGAAAAGCATATACATGGAAAATAGGTATGATGAGGGGAGGGGGAAGGTATGATATATCAGACTGTCACCAGTGGTTAGGTACCACAAAGTGGGTTGGCCCCACATACTATCATATTGTGACCAAGTCTCAGTGGTTTGGAACCACCAGTGGTTAAGTACCACATATATTTCTGTAACTCATCCTAGTGGCTTGGTACCACGGTGGGTTGGCCCTACATATTGATATAAGGGATTGTCACCAGTGGTTAGGTACCATAAAGTGGGTTAGCCCCACATATGATTATTGTGACTTTTGTCACCAGTGGTCTGGAACCACCAGTGGTTAGGTACCACCAGTGGCTAGGTTCCACAAGGGGTAGACTTGGGAGACTCGGATGGATACCTAGGTTGGATGGGTTGCATGACATGCATATTTGCATATGAATCTGTGTAAGAGCTTAACATCTTTTGGGATGGGGATTTATACACCGAGTCTTGGTGACTCACCCCTTCCGTTATCTTTTTGCAGATAATTCCTAGATCGTGGATATGGAGCCAGGGTGGACTCGAGGTGGCCATGCTCAATATTTTGGTTTTATTTTATGTCTATTTCGGATTTATTTTTCTTTACTTTAAGTTTGGATTTCAGCTTTGTAATAAGGCCACTTAGATTTTACTTTGGGATTATTTATTCGTTTTAAGTTTCTTTAAAACTTGGTTAAACGTTAAGGGCATGCCTAGTAAACTATGAAATGAACGTTTTCAAAACTTGAATAAACTTTTGGGATTTTCTGAAGTTTTACATCGGGTAATTAACAAACAAGGGATAACCAGAAGGCGACTCTATTTCGCTAAGCTAGATCTCAAAATGTTTTAACAGTTCACTCAATCCAAACTCGATTCCTTTATAAATATATAAAGGTTTTCTTCCCAACTCGAGACGACAAACTGGTTTCCAAAACGTTTTCTTCCCTGTGACATGCCAGATTCGGTCGTAGCGTTTTGACCGGGTTTGGGGTGCTACATATCGATGAGGGTGTGTGTGGATTATCATCAGTTGAACAAATTGATGATAAATAATAAGTATCTACTTCTGAGGATTGATGATCTATTCAATTAGTTCCATGGGGCTTTTGTATTTTCAAAAATTGATCTCTATTCTGACTATCATCAGTTAATGGTTAAGGAAGTTGATATGCTTAAGACCGCTTTTAGGACTCGTTACGGACATTACGAGTTACTTGTTTTGACTTTCAGGTTAACTAACACTCCTACAATGTTCATGGATCTCATGAACTGGGTTTTCCAGCCATATCTTGATTAGTTTGTCATAAAATTTATCGACAATATTTTGGTATATTTGAAGACTGAGGATGAGCATGATAAGCATCTTCGAACAGTTCTTTAAATTTTTCGTGAAAAGGAACTGTATGCTAAGTTAAGTAAATGTGAGTTCTGGTAGAGTGAGGTTATATTTTTGGGGCATGTGGTTTCCGTTGAAGGTATTCGAGTGGATCCCGAAGATAGAGGCTATTCTGGACTGGAATTAGCCTCAAAATGAAACTAAACTACAAAAATTTTTGGGTTTGACGGGATACTATCGAAGGTTCATTGAGGGGTTTTATTTGATAGAAATGCCTTTGACTAAGATGCTATGCAAGAATACTCAATTTGTGTGGGCTGTTGAGCAACAATCAATCTTTGAGAAGCTCAAGTCAGTTTTGACTCAAGCACCTGTCTTGATTCAGATTGAGCTTGGGAAAGAGTTCGTGGTTTATAGTGATGATTCACACATTGGTTTGGGGTGTGTTTTGATACAAGAAGGTAAAGTGGTTGTTTATGCATCTAAACAACTTAAGCAACACGAGGGTAGTTATCTGACTCATGACCTCGAGCTTATTGCGGTTGTTTTTGTACTTAAGATTTGGAGCGTTACTTGTGTGGTGAGAGATGCACCATCTACACAGATCATCAAAGTTTGGAGTACCTCCTCACTCAAAAGGGGTTAAATCTTAGGTAATGTCATTGGATTGAGTTTCTTAAGGATTATGATTGTTCGATTAAGTATCATCCTGGTAAGGCCAATGTGCTGCCGATGCACTTAGTCATAGATCTATGTCCGATTTGAAGGTGAGGTTTGCTCACCTAATTTTGTTTGATGATGATAGAATTCTGGCTAAGCTACACGTTAAGCCGTCATGGTTGGATGAGATTAAGATAAGCAACTTTTGGATGAGTCTCTGATTAGTCGGGTTCAACAGATAGATGAAGGTAAGACTTTAGATTCTTGGTATAATAACGATGGCATTCTATGTTTTTGGGGTTGTATTTATGTGCCTAAGGATACAGATTTGAGACAATCTATTTTGTAGGAAGCGCATAGTAGCTCTTATGCTATACATCCCGGAGGTAATAAGATGTACTATGATTTGTATTAGTGGCTTGGGTTAAAACGTGAGGTAACCGATTTTGTATCACATTGCTTGACGTGTCAGCAAGTTAAGGCTGAGCACCAACTTCCTTCTGGACTTCTTCAACCCATTAAGGTTACACTATGGAAGTGGGAACGGTAACTATGGATTTCGTTAATGGGTTGCCTTTGACGCCCACTAAGAAGAATTTGGCTTGGGTTACTGTGGATCGATTAACTAAGTCTGCTCATTCATTCCAATTAGGACCGACTACTCATTGTAGAAGTTGGTGAAGCTATATGTTTTCAAGATTGTCAAACTTCATGGGGTTCTCATGTCTATTATTTCAGATTGGGATCCTCATTCTGCTTCTCGTTTTTGGAAAAAGTTACACGAGGCTTTGGGTACCCAACTTGACTTTAGTACGACATTTCATCTTCAGACTGATGGTCAGTCGGAGAGGGTGATTCATATTTTGAAGGATATGCTTTGGAGTTCTGTGATTGATTTTCGAGGGAGTTTGGAGGAGTTTTTACCGTTGGTTGAATTTGCTTATAATAATAGCTTTCAGTCTAGTATTCAGATGGCGCCTTACGAGGTTTTATATGGTAGGAAATGTCACATTCCACTGGTATTTAGTCTAGTATAATAATAGCTTTCAGTCTAGTATTCAGTCTATGTTGAGACGTTATCAATTTGATCCATCGCATATGGTTCTAGTGGAGGAGATTTAGTTGAGATCAGATTTGTCATTTGAGGAGGAGGCGATATAGATTTTGGACCATGAGATCAAATCAAACATTTGTCTCTTTTTGTTTAAGCGTTGTAACCTCCATAATCCAACCATAACGTCTAGGCCATGTAACACCCCAAACCCGGCCTAGAAGTTAGGCCCGAATATGGCGTGCCACATTGAAGTATTTTTCGAAAATCGTGTTTTCATTGAAAACCCTTAATGAAAAGCTTGAGTAAAACCCGTTACGTCAGTTTATTCTTTTTTTTTCAAGGTTTATTAAAAAGTTATTACCTTCAAAACCTTATTTTTGCGGAAGATTAATTTAAGAATAACTGAGTTACAAAAATGTGATGTTTAAAGATTAAGTTTTGAAAGTGTAATGTTTTGAAAACAGTTTTGTTTAGGAAAATCGCGATCTACTTTTAACAGTTATAAAACATCATAGATAAATATCCCAAATAAAACCCAAAAATTGAAAGCAGCCTTATTACAACCCAATAAGAAAGCGGTTTAAGTAAAGTAAAATAAAAACTAAAATTTAAAGTTGCTCGTAGTGGGGCCACCTCCGAGTCCTTCCGTACGTCAAACCGCATACTGAGGATTACTTGAAAAATTAAAAAGAGGGGATGAGTTTATGAAAACTTAGTGTGTACAACCCTCATCGATAAAAACATGCATCACATCAATCCGGGCCTAGGCCCATTACAATATTAAATATGGGCCTAAGCCCAACACAATTACGGTGGCAATTGGGCCTTATCCCATAATAGCCTCAGTTGGGTCTTAACCTAATACAATACTAGTGGCATTTGGGCCTTAGCCCATAATAGCCTCAGTTGGGCCTTAGCCCATATCAAATGTCACAAATCACATCTATCTGGGCCTAAGCCCATCTCAATAATAGAACAAGGGTATGCAATGCATTAATGCCCATACCAACCGTACACTCCGACTCCTGTCCAACCCTGCACTCCTGTGGGGATTTAATCATCCCACCCATCCCTACACTCCTTATGTAGCATTGGTTGCGACACTAACAAATATTGCAGCAGAGCTGCCAATCACCTAATCGGCTTAAAGCCATCGGTAGATCCATAGTCATCAAGCGACCATTCGACCCTAACAATCATACACTTCCTCCAAATCAATAATCCTATCCCCCATGCAGCATAATATCACATGAATGCAGACATATTATAAATAGCATACAACAACAATCATACAACATGTAGGGGCATTTTAGTCATTTTGCCCTTAAGGGGCATAATAGTCATTTACCCTATCGAGGTATTCGGGTTATTTTACCCTCTAGGGGTTTTTGGGTCATTTACCCTCCAGGGTATTTTGGTCATTTTGCAACCTTCCTGATGGTCTACAATTGCCTCGAGCGACATAAATAACATATATGGTTATAACAGAGTAATTGAGCCCAAGGCCCATTATTCAACCCAAATGGGCCCACATGCTCGTGTGGCCCATTTAGCCCAAAACTGCCTTTGGCCATGTGATCGTCATGGCCAGCTCATTATTTCCTATCCATCCACAAAATTACTCACGTAGGGAACATGGGCCCATTGGGCCCACTCGACCATTCCGGTCTATTTGGCCCCAAAACAGCCTAAGCCCATGAGGATGCTCATGCTGGCCTCAACCATCGTACGCCCATATTCGTGGGCTCAGTCCACCACACGTGCGATCGCACGCTCGTGTGGCATCATTTGTCGGTATTTTAGCTTTTCGCCATTTACCGATCTACTACTTGAGTGGTACGTGTGAGAGTACACATGCTTTTCACTCTTTGCCGATCTACGGTTTAAGTGATGTACGTACACACCTGATCACATAGAGTACTAAGAATTCACGAGCACCAGAACCTATAATCAAACTTAACATCAGTTAGAGTACTAAGAATTCACGAGCGTCAGAACCTATAATCAAACATAACATTAGTTAATCACTTATCAACAGAGTTAAAAGAACATTAACCGAACCCCCTAGCCGAAGGATTGACTACTACTTGCCTTGACTAGATCGGTCGACTGTGGTTAGCCGACTCGAACCAGAGTTTGGTGCAGTCACCCTTTCGTATCCTGGCAGAAAGTCCCAAATAGCCGACACCGCAGGCCTCTTGAACTTGGGAGTAGATGCTCAACGCTCAACCTCAGCCGGTACCTTTGCCGTCACTTTATTATTAGCATCCTCTTCACCCATCAGAAGTTCTAGAACCCGAAAGGACATACATAGGAGAGGAAGCGGTCATAAGGGATCGTACCACTTGGCTTAAATAGTAAAAGAGAGTACTAAAAGGAACTGCGAGACTTACTGATTAATAAAGCCAGTATAGAATCGAAACAGAGCGAGAAAAAATAGAGAATTGGTCACCACCAAACTAATCAAGTGAAAAGAGAGAGATTCGATTCTCAAGCCAATAGGAAGCCGAAAGAAAAATGAGGGAGATGCTTTTCTGTTTAGGAGGAGAAAGGGAAAAGAAGAGAAACAAATGAAAGAAGAGGACGGGAGAAGGAAGTAGAGATTCAGCCTTAAAGAGCTTGAAAGAGAAAAAGGAGAATGCACGAGTGGTAGATTAAGGTTTAGGCACTAGAGTGAAAAAGAAAGAAAGTCCTAAAAGCTGGAGACAAAAACTGACCAAAAATGGGAAACTCCCAGCAAGGAAATTTAGCACTCACCAAAAGTGCCCAAATCGCACAAAAATAGAGAAAAGTACTCTAAAACCTCCTTCTGCCGAAATTTACATGCTCCAGACTCCCTGTTCGGCTACAACACTCTTACATTTGAACATCCTTAATCCTCTCCATGATTTGCTCCTACAATCTCTCTATGACCAATTCAAACTCTCTAACATAGAGTTCAAATCCAACAAAAACTCTTGCCCACACATGAGTAAAATAAATAATCCCATTTGCGTGCAGTGAGACTTTAACCTCTGCCCTCATTGCCATACCTGTGACGCCACAACCACTCCACCACAGGCTCTCTTTGTGTCTCATTTTTAATCACAAATACTTATAAGGCTTAATACCAGGAGTCAGGGTTCCCCTAATGCTAAAAATAAAAATTTTCCAAATGACATGGCTTGAACCCAGGACTTCATATAAGCCCCCTAACCTTCCAAAATCACTTACCTAACAGATCCAACATGTATTTGTATCGTTCTCTTGTTCTTAAAATTTTTAAATGCTCCCATGCCCAAGGCCCAATAGGCCCAAATTCAGGGTGTTACAATTCTACCCCGTTAAAGAAATTTCGTCATCGAAATTTCCAACTATCTAATAGTCACACAACATAGGTTACACCACTAGTGTCACTGTGCACTCTGATTCTAATATCCCTATCATATTTTAGCTAGAACTTGGAACTCCCTACACATACTTAAAACACCTAACCATTGAAGCAGACAGATATCTCACACGCAAACAATATCTATATCCAACGCCACATCCAAACATTTCCAAACATACACAGAATACAAAATCTAAATTCAAGTGTCTCCGTTTTAAACAGTTAATAGTATCAAGAAAACTTACAGATTTGACGCCAGAGACTCGGTCAACCACACTTTTAGAAAAACATTCAGAAAACATTTTGAATACCCCAAATCCTTGAAAATCCTTTGAAACAATTCTTTCAGAATTTAATTTTAAAACCCAATCCACAGTCGAGTTTTACAAATCTGGCTCTGATACCACTAAATGTAACACCCCAAACTCGGCCTAGAAGTTAGGCCCAAATCTAGCATGCCACATTGAAGTATTTTTCAAAAACCGTGTTTTCATTGAAAACCCTTCTTAATTAAAGGCTTAAATAAAAACCCAGTTACGATAGTTTATTCTTTTTTTCAAGGTTTATTAAAAAGTTATTACCTTTAAAATCTTATTGTTGCAGAAGATTAATTTAAGAATAACTAAGTTACAAAAATGTGATGTTTAAAGATTACTGCTGTGAAAGCGTGATGTTTTGAAAACAATTTTGTTTAGGAAAATCGCAATCTACTTTTACAGTTATAAAACATCATAGATAAATATCCCAAATAAAACCCAGAAATTGAAAGCGGCCTTATTACAACCCAATAAGAAAGCGGTTTAAGTAAGGTAAAATAAAAACTAAAATTTAAAGCTGCTCGTAGTGAGGCCACCTCTGAGTCCTCTCGTACGTCGAACCGCTTATTGAGGATTACCTGAAAAATTAAAAAGAGGGGGTGAGTTTACGAAAACTTAGTGTGTACAACCCTCATCGATAAAAACATGCATCACATCAATCCGGGCCTAGGCCTATTACAATAGTGAATGTAGGCCTAAGTCCAACATAGTTACGGTGGCAATTGGGCCTTAGCCCATAATAGCCTCAGTTGGGTCTTAACCCAATACAATACAGTGGCATTTGGGCCTTAGCCCATAATAGCCTCAGTTGGGCCTTAGCCCATATCAAATGTCACAGATCACATCTATCTGGACCTAAGCCCATCTCAATAATAGAACAAGGGTATGCAATGCATTAATGCCCATTCCAACCTTGCACTCTGTCTCATGTCCAACCCTGCACTCCGTCTCCTGTCCAACCCTGCATTCCTGTGGGGATTTAATCGACCTACCCATCCCTACACTCCTTATATAGCACCGATTGCGGCACTAACCAATATTGCAATAGAGCTACCAATCACATAATCGGCTTAAAGCCATCGGTGGATCCACAATCGTCAAGCGACCATGTAACCCTAACAATCATACACTTCCTCCAAATCAATTATCCCATCTCCCATGCCGCATCATATCACATGAATGTAGACATACTATAAATAGCATACAACAACAATCATACAACATGTAGGCTCATTATTTCCTATACATCCACAAAATTACTTGCGTAGGGCCTACGGGCCCATTGGGTCCACTCGGCCTATTCTGGTCCATTTGGCCCCAAAACGGCCTAAGCCCATGAGGAAGCTCATGGTGGCCTCAACCATCTTACGCAAATATTCATGGGCTCGATCCACCACAATTGCAATTGCACGCTCGTGTGGCATCATTCGCCAGTATTTTAAGTTTTCAGTATTTGTCGATCTACTGTTTGAGTGGTGCGTGTGTGAGTACACACACTTTTTGGCTCTTTTGTCGATCTACGGTTTAAGTGATATATGTACACACCTGATCTTGTAGAGTACTAAGAATTCATGAGCGCCAGAATCTATAATCAAACATAAAATCAGTTACTCACTTATCAATAGAGTTAAAAGAACATTAACCAAACCACCTAGCCGAAGGATCGACTACCACTTGCCTTGACTAGATCGGTCGACTATGATTAGCTAACTCGAACCAGAGTTTGGCGCAGTTACCCTTTCGCATCCTAGCGGGAAGTCCCTAATAGCCGACAGCGCATGCCTCTTGAACTTAGGAGTAGAGGCTACATGCTCAACCTCATCCATTACCTTTGCCGTCAATTTATTATTAGCATCCTCTTTAACCATCGACCAACTACAATTGAGAAGAAGAATTTTCCACCAGATGTTTTGGACATTCGATCCATGCGTGCGAGCCTTTGTTCACTGCAAGTCGTTTATGCAGTTTGATGACACCTGGTTATACAGAAAATATACGCAGGTCTTCCTTATTGTGGTCGCACAAGACGGGAACCGAAACTTGCCACCAATTGCATTTTCCACTATGGAGTTGAGAGAACATGGAATCGTGGGAATTCTTCCTCAGAAACTTGTGGACGTATGTTGTTAGAGAAAACAATATTTGCATCATATATGATAGATTGAAGGGACTAATTGTCGTGGTTAGACGTTTCGGTGTTCCGTGGAGTTCTATTTACTGCATCTGCCACATCGCTGCCAACTTCCACTAAGACTACAAGAATGCAGACTTGTTAAATTAACTTTACTTGAGGATTTATTTTGAAATAACAAACAAAAAATGTTTTTGAATAAAATTTGATTTTTAACGCAGAAATTATTAAGTTCAAAGAATAAAAATCATTTCAAGGCTTACAAACATATTAGAAAATGTTTTGAGCACTTGAAAATTTTAACAAATTTCAAAATTGTTCTTAAACTCTCAAACTTAATTGAAATAAATTTAAATCAATTGAAAAACTGCTCCCTACAAGAAGTATTAATATTTTCCAAAAAGTATCGAAACTCATAATGTAACGGTCTGAATTTGACCCTAGTCGGAATGGTGGTTTCGGGACCACGAATCCGAGTCGAGAAATATTTTAATATTATATTTTGAGTCTATTAAATGTGAATTAATATGTGTGAAAGTTTCAGAAAAATTTTATTGTTTAAGTGCTTAATTTGAAAAAAGGACTTAATCGTGAAAAGCGTAAAAGTTGCATGCTAAGGTGTAATGTACTAGATTGCTTGTGGCTTTTTAAGTGGGTGTCCCAAAGGGCAATTAGCCCATTGACCATATTAATGGATGACAATGGGCCAAGTTAGCTACCTATATATGTTAGTTTAATTATATAAAATTTTATTATAAGGTTATGTTATATATTATAATAATGTTAATGCATATATATAAAATAAACATAAAAATAAAGCCATCATCTCTTTTATTCTCTCCTAGCCGAATGTTAGGACTGAAAACACCATTGTTAAAGCTTCAAGTTTGACAAGTTAGAAAGCTTGATTAAGGTATGGTGGGTTTTAGTTTTGATAATTTTTACGTTTTGAGATCGTTGCTTCAGTATATTACCGACCCATGTCTAAATTTTTGAAAATACTATGTATATAGGATTGACCATTAACATGCTTGGATAGTTTTGATGTTTGATGATTTTAGATTTAATATATGTTAAAGATTTATAAGTTTTGTGTTGAAGTTTTGGAGATTTCAAGTAAATAGGGTTAAATTGAAAAAAATAAATCATGAAGGGTTAAAATGACAAATAAATGAAATGCATGGACACATATGGCTATGGGAAGATTCGCCAAGCTATGGTGCTGGTAAATTTTGCATATTTTGTGTTTTGTGTAAATAGGACCAATTTGTAAAATGGGAAACATTAGGGGCAAAATGGTAATTTGCCCATTTTTGTGTTTTGGGACTAAATTGAGATGAAATGCGATTAAATGAGCTAAATTCTAATGTGTTTTAGATCAAGAGCAAAGAAAAAGTAATTAGACAGGGGGAAGAGCGAAGGTTCTCGAATAAGCCGATTCAATACGGACTATCGACAACCGAGGTAAGTCCTTAAGCAAGTATAGGTTATCGAATTATTTATGAATGTGTTAAATGATGCTATTCAATAGAATTTTGTATAAAACCTTGTGTTAGCGAATGTGAAAGTATTGGTATGGATTGGTTGGAATTTTATTTAAAGTGATGTGAATAAGTGTTTTGGTTTGTTATTCGATATAATCGTGAATTATAAGTGATAGTGAATTTGAAATGAAATGTTGTTATATCTCTAAGCGAGTTGGTATGTTAAAGTGATTTGAATGATGTGTGATTTATGTTATTTTGGGCAGCATTCTTGTAATGTTTATGAGATGATAATAATATTGTTTCGACTTTGAGCCTAGCGGCTTCGTCTTGAGTGATTTATTTGGGCTATAATGCCTAGCGTGCTTCGTGCAGTGATTTATTTGGGCTATAATGCCTAGCGTGCTTTGTGCCAGTGATTTAATTCGACTTAAACGCCTAGCGTGCTTCGTCTTGGTGATATGCCATAAGTGGAGATTTTGAGGATCAAACAAGGTGAGATATATATGTGGTTATGTACTAAATGTTGGGTAAGAATTTGCCTACTATATTAGTAAGGAAGAAAGTGAGTTAAGTTCTTTTTGTTATGAATCAATTTGATGTGAATATACATAGCATATATGTGAAGTTGATAAAGCTTATGATCAGAGTGATATAGTGATGAAAATAGATACAAATGTGACCTTAGTATTCGGCTAGTGTATTTGATATATATATATATATACATATATAGAGAAATTTATGTGCAATATTATTAGTTTGAAAAGTTAAGTGTTTAATTGTATGTTCATTGTAAGTATATGTGCTTAGGACTTACTAAGCCAGTGAGCTTACTCTGTTTATGTTGTGCTCTATTTTATAGATCAATATTTCAACTACGGGCTCAGGGGATCACCAAGACAGTCGACCACACTATCACTCTCTTTGGTATAGTTTTGTAAACTTTTGAATCAAAGGCATGTATAGGCTTTATTTTGATAAATAAGAATGATGTCGGTTTGTAAATATAAATATGGCCTTGCGAATAAGGCTGTTGCTTTTGAGTTTTTGGTTAAGTTTAGGTTTCATATATGATATGGTTGCTTGCATTAAAATGTCAATTGATAATGCTTAAAGATGTATGGCTTTGTGGTAAGTATTAGAGTAAAACTTTTATATTTGATAAGAGTACTTATGGTACACTCGATTATATGGGCTGTAGTTGTGTTTTGTTAATAAATCGATGATGTTGGGATATTATGTGAATGTTTTAGGTACAGGTTAATTTGTATAAATGATTAAAATGCATGGGCATTATGAGTTGTATGTGGGTATGTTAGGTCATAAACTAGTTAATCATATTTTGAAATGAAATAGTTTTTAGTTAGCAGCAGTGATGTGATTTTGAAAAATCACCAAAAATAGGATAAATTGAATTAGAAAGTGAATTAGATATAGAATTAAATCTTATTGTGTCTATTTTTACATGAAAGAAACAGAGTAGGCAAAGGAATTATATATTATGAGATATTTAAGTTTTAGTGAGACTTGTTCTGAATGAATTCGTGAGTCCCTGTTCTGTCTTGGAAAAATTGTTAAAAATTGTACAAAAATAATTATGGAGCATAGTTTATATGTTTAGAATCCTTAATGAGTTTATTTTTTATTGGAATAAACAAGGACATTATTGAAATTTTGTGCAATGAGATAACTGAGTTTTTGTAAAGATAGGTCAGAATTATCAAACAGTGAAATAGGGGTAAATTTGATGAATAAACTGTACTAATTGGACACATGAAAAATTCTGGAAAAATTACGGTAAAAATTTATATGAGTCTAGTTTCAAGGAAAATTTACGGATCTAAATTTTGAGTTTTGTAACTCAATTTATGGTCAATTTAGTCAGCATGACGCAGTTGGACAACTTTAAATTTTTATGCCCCAAATTAGTAGTCAAGTCTAGTAATGCCACATACTCGACTCCGACAAAGGTTTCGGGTAAGGGGTGTTACACATAATTTCTGTCAACACCATTCTTTTTATCAATACCAAATTTGCTCTCTGACTTGAAAAAAAAACTGAACAAAAGTAATAAGTATCAATAGTTTTAAAAATATATCGATACCTATTGAATTTTATTGATACCATATTTTATATCGATACCAGTTTTGTATTCTGACTTGATGAGTTTTTTAAACATTCACAAAATGTACCGGCACCTGCTCAAAAATATCGACACCTTTTATCGGTATCGAGAAATCATCCTTAGTATCGTTGAAACTAACTTTAACGACCAATTGAATCGGACATTAAATGATATTCGATTCGATATTAAGTAGAAAAGTATTAATACTTTTTGTTGCGGTGAATTTAATTATAACAGACCCAAATTAAATTGAAATCGAAATAGTGGTTTCGGGACCACAAATCCGAGCCAAAAATGTAACTTATTTTTATTTTATTATATGGACCGTATTATGTTAAAAATTCATGTGAAAATTTTGATACAAAAATTTTATCGATTTAGTGCTTAATTACAAGAATGACTAAATTGCATAAAATGCGAAAGTTGAATTCTAGTAGCTATAAGGATCAAATAGATATGGAATTCAAAACTAGAGGTCCTTATATGGTAATTAGACCATTAAGAAAAAGTATGTAGATATTTTTGGATGATTCATCCATGGAAATTGAGAAAAGGCTAGGGACTAAATTGGAAAGTGAATATTAATTAATTAAAAGATGAAAAGAAAAAAATCATATTTTCTCATCTTCTTTCCCAAAATAAACATGGAAACCCTAGAGAGAGAGAAGAAACTTTCATGGCCAAATTGGGTAAGTTTCCTTGGCTCGTTTTAGTAATTTTGATATTTTTGGAATTGGGATAGCCTAAACTATCTATTTGGGGATCAATTTAAAAGTTATCAAAGTATAAAAATTGGATCACGGATGTATATGCTGGAAATTTGAAATTGATGGTAGAAAATGAAAGATTGATGATAGATAAACAACTTTTACAAAGTGGTTTTTCATGAAAACTTGATTAGGGACTAAAATGAAAATTGGTGAAAATCCATGGAAAATGCTAAAATTCGGGTAAGGGGTGTTACATTTGATTGGTATCAGAGCTACGGTTTAGTCGATTCTAGGACTACCGTAGTACGTAAGAGTCTAGTTATACATGCCTTTGAATTTTATATGTGATAGTGTGGTGACTTGACAATTTCAATTGTATTTTATATAGTAAATGGATTAGATCCCGATAGAGCCGTAGGTGATGATGTGGAGAGTGTTGCGCTGGTCTCGTACATGGATCAGCGCCATTAGACTCTCAACCGATTACGGGTAACCACGAGGAGAGGCTAAACAAGCCTTCTACCAAATGATGAATGAATGGTTTACCGGTTTGTTCGAATAATCATTTGTACAACAACCTCCACCCCGAATAATTGACTCCGATTCCTTTAGTACCCCGATGATAGATTCGGTGAGATCTAGTAGGCCCCCAGTTGATAAAATTCAAAAATTTAGGGTCAAAGAATTTAAAGCCAATGATGATGATGACGCAGAGAGAGCCGAAATGTGGCTTGATAACACTATTCGGTACTTGACGAGCTATCTTGCACTCGCACGAATGTTTAAAATGTGCTATATCATTACTTGGGACACCGCCTATCATTGGTGGAATACACTAGTATCGATGGTTCCAAAAGAAAAAGTTACATGGGATTTCTTCGAATGAATTAGAAGAAATATATCGATCATAGGTTCATCGACCCGAAGCGAAAAGAATTTCTTGAAGCTGAAACAAGGAAAATGACCATGACCGAATATGAGCGAAAATTTGTCGATTGAGCGGATATGCTCGGGAGTGTGTATCAATGAAGCCATTATGTGCAAAAGGTTTGAAGACGGTTTGAATGAAGATTTAAAGTTGCTAGTTGGCATTCTTGAGATCAAGGAGTTTGTGACACTAGTCGAGCGAGCTTGCAAAGCTGAAGAGCTTGGGAAAGAGAAAAGAAAGGCTGAGACAGAAGCTAGAGATACTAGTAAAAGACCGTCGGGCAAGAATTTTCACTCCACATCTAAGAAGTTTAGAGATGACTTCAGCCGATATAAAGCTACTTCAGATTCACCTAGACATGATCGACCTTCCGTGGGCTCTGAGCTACCTCGATGGCCGTGTCGATAACGTTCCTGAGAATCGAGTTGAATGCAAACATTGTGGAAAATGGCATTACGGGAGTTGTAGAGTTCGTGATCGGTCCGCTTTAAATGTGGATCCTCGAGACCATTTTATTCGAGAGTGCCCGATGTTAATGAAAGCGAGAATCTGGCGAATTCTAGACCGAGCAATGCATTAGCGAGGCGAGACCACCCAGGCATTCTGGCAATGTAGGTGGTAGTCAGAGAGGGACGAAAAACACAGCGATTCGATCGAGGCTAGAGCTCCCGCTAGAGCTTATGTCACTCGAGCTAGGAGGATCTTGCTTCTCAGACGTCATTAAGTACTTTCACCCTTTATGATACTCTGTGATTGCATTGATTGATCTGGTTCGACTCATTCATATGTATGTGAAACTACGGTATTGATGAAGACTCTACCAGTTGAGTCTACTGAGTTTGTGATTAGCGTATCCAACCCTTTGGGTAGATGTATGTTTGTTAATAAAGTGTGTAAAAGTTGCCCATTGATGATTCGGGATTTTTGCTTCCCGATCGATTTAATCTTCGTTGCCTTTCGATGAGTTTGATATAATTTTGGGAATGGGTAGTTAACCGCATGATCTTTGTGGTGAATTGCAAAAGAAAGCTTATTGATTTGAGACACCAGAACGGTGAGACCATCAGAATTAAATCCTGTGATGTAAATGGGTTGCCTACAGTAATATCCTCAATGTTAGCCCGGAAGTATGTGAGAAAAGGGTGCGAAGCTTATTTAGCTTATGTACTGGATAATAAATTGTCCGAAAAATAGATTGAATCTGTACCGATAGTATGTGAATACTCAGATGTGTTTCCTGAAGAACTCTGGGTTTACCCCGATCTGAGAGATTGAGTTTGGCATTGAATTAGTATCGGGAACAACTCCGATCTCAATAGCTCCATATCGGATGGCACCTACTGAGCTAAAAGAGTTGAAAGCATAGTTGCAAGAGTTAACAGATAAGGGCTTTGCACGACCAAGTTTCTCTCCTTGGGGTGCACCAGTTCTTTTTGTGAGAAAGAAAGATGGAACGATGCGAATGTGTATTGATTATCGGCAATTGGATATGGTAACTATAAAGAATAAGTATTCGTTACCTAGAATTGATGATTTGTTTGATCAGTTGAAAGGGGCTTCAGTATTTTCAAAAATAGATTTGAGATCGGGTTATTATCGATTCTTAGTCGAGATACGAGATGTGCCAAAGATTGCATTAGGATGAAATACGGACATTTTAAGTTTTTGGTTATGCCTTTTGGACTCACTAATGCACTGCTATTTTTATGGATTTGATGAATCGGGTTTTAGGCGGTTTTGGATCGATTTGTGGTGGTGTTTATTGATGACATATTGATCTACTCCAAAGATGAAATTGAACACGCTGAACATTTGAGGTTAGTGCTACAAACTTTGCGAGATCATCATTTGTGTCATGAAGTTTAGTAAGTGTGAGTTCGGATGAAAGAGGTCACTTTTTAGGACATGTTGTTTGACATCGGGCATTGAGTTGATCCGAACAAAATCTCGGCTATACTTGATTGGAAGCCAGAAAAATGTTTTCGAGATTCAAGTTTTACGGGACTTGCGGGTTACTATCGACGATTTGTGAAAGATTTTTCTATGATAGCTACCCGTTGACAAAGTTATTGCGAAAGATGTCGATTCGAGTGGTCGGAAAAGTGTCAAAAAGTTTTGATCGGTGAAAGCCCTTTTGTGAAGCTCGAGATTAGTTCAACTGAATCGGGTAAAGAATTTGTTGTTTATTCTGATGCTTCTTTAAATGGTTTGGGCTGCGATTTGATGCAGGAAGGCAAAGTTGTAGCCTACGCTTCAAGACAATTGAAGCCGCATGAAAGAAATTACCCGATGCATGATTTAGAGCTTGCAACCATTGTGTTTGCACTGAAGATTTGGCGTCATTACTTATTTGGTGAGAAATGCCATGTTTACTCAGATCACAAAAGTCTGAAGTATCTAATGACTCAGAAAGACTGAATTTGAGACAACGCGGTGGCTAGAACTGTTGAAAGACTATGAATTGGTGATTGACTATCACGGGAAAAGCTAATGTTGTTGCGGATCGTTAAGTGAAATCATTATTTGCTCTTCGTGCAATGAATGCACAGATGGCTATGTCTAGTGATGGTTCGATCATAACGAGTTACGAGCAAGACCGATGTTTATTGACAAATTTGTGATGCATGAAAGTTGACAAAATTTGATTGCTATTCGGATTCGATGTGAAAGCGATGCAGAATCAAATTTTTAGATTGATGCAAATGATTGTTTGAATTATAAAAGGCGATTGTGTGTTCCAAAGAACTCGATTTGATCTGGTGATTACGAGTGAGGCCCATAGTGGTCGACTATCGATACACCGGGTAGCACTAAAATGTATAACGATTTGAAAGCAGTTCTATTGGTGGCACGGCATGAAGCGAGATATATCGAGTTTGTTTCCAAGTGCTTAATCATCAACAAGTAAAAGTGAGCATCAGTACCGTCAGGACTACTTCAACCAATCATGATACACGAATGGAAATGGGATAGAATTACAATGGATTTTGTATCCGGTCTTCCTATGACACCGAGTAAGAAAGATCCGTATGGGTTATCATTGATAGACCGACTAAATCAGCTCATTTTATACCCAGATGCGTACCCACTATTCACTTACTAAGCTTGCCGAATTGTATGTGTCAGATTGTAAGGTTGCACGGTGTACCGAGTTCCATTGTTTGAGATAGGGACCGAGATTCACATCGCAGTTCGGAAGAAATTGCAAGATGCTCTAGGTACTAGACTTCATTTTAGTACAACCTTCCATCCACAAACAGACGGTCAGTCTGAGCGAACTATTTTGATACTTGAGGACATGTTGAGGTGTTGCGTTCTCGAGTTTGAAGGTGCGATGGGAGCGATACCTACCTTTGATTGAATTTGCTTACAATAATAGCTTCCAATCTAGCATAAAAATGGCGCCTTATGAAGCCTTGTACGGGCGAAAATGTCGCACGCCATTGTATTGGACTAAACTCAGTGAAAATAAGATACACGGGGTTGATTGGATTAAAGAAACATAACAGAAAGTGGTTGTTATTAGGAGTAATTTGAAAGCCGCTTCGGATCGTTAAAAGTCTTATGCCGATTTGAAACGTAAGGACATTGAATTTCAGGTCGGAGATCGGGTGTTCTTAAAAGTTTCTCCGTGGAAAAAGGTACTCCGATTTGGTCGGAAAGGCAAGTTGAGTCCGAGATTTATCGGACCGTACGAAGTCATTGAACGCATTGGGCCGGTTGCTTTTAGATTGAGATTGCCCTCTGAGTTAGAAAAGATACATGACGTATTTCACGTTTCGATGCTTCGTAAGTACAGATCAGATCCGTCTCATGTGATCACACCAACAGAGATTGAACTCCAATCTGATTTAACATATGATGAAGAACCGATCCGTATCTTAGCTCGGAAATAAAAGAGTTAAGAAACAAAAGAATTCCATTAGTGAAGGTTCTATGGAATCGTCACGGAGTTGAATAGGCTACGTGGGAGCACGAGGATTCAATGAGGCAACAATATCCGACCTTGTTTAACGGTAAGATTTTCGGGACGAAAATCCTAAAGGGGAGAGTTATGTAATTTGAATTTGTCCCTAGTCGAAATGGTGGTTTGGGACCACGAATCCAGTCTGAGAAATATTTTAATATTATATTTTGAGTCTATTAAATGTGAATTAATGTGTGAAAGTTTAGAGAAAAATTTTATTGTTTAAGTGCTTAATTTGAAAAAAGGACTTAATCATGAAAAGCGTAAAAGTTGCATGCTAAGGTGTAATGTACTAGATTGCTTGTGGCTTTTTAAGTGGGTGTCCCAAAGGGCAATTAGCCCATTGACCATATTAATGGACGACAATGGGCCAAGTTAGCTACCTATATATGTTAGTTTAATTATATAAAATTTTATTATAAGGTTATGTTATATATTATAATAATGTTAATGCATATATATAAAATAAACATAAAAATAAAGCCATCATCTCTTTTATTCTCTCCTAGCGAATGTTAGGATAGAAAACACCATTATTAAAGCTTCAAGTTTCGCAAGTTAGAAAGCTTGATTAAGGTATGGTCGGTTTTAGTTTTTGATAATTTTTACGTTTTTGAGATCGTTGCTTCAGTATATTACCCGACCCATGTCTAAATTTTGAAAATACTATGTATATAGGATTGACCATTAACATGCTTGGATAGTTTTGATGTTTGATGATTTTAGATTTAATATATGTTAAAGATTTATAAGTTTTGTGTTGAAGTTTTGGAGATTTCAAGTAAATAGGGTTAAATTGAAAAAAATAAATTTGTGAAGGGTTAAAATGACAAATAAATGAAATGCATGGACACATATGGCTATGGAGAAGATTCGGCCAAGCTATGGTGTTGGTAAATTTTGCATATTTTGTGTTTTGTGTAAATAGGACCAATTTGTAAAAATGGGAAATATTAGGGGCAAAATGGTAATTTGCCCATTTTGTGTTTTGGGACTAAATTGAGATGAAATGCGATTAAATGAGCTAAATTCTAATGTGTTTTAGATCAAGAGCAAAGAAAAGCGAATTAGGCAGGGGAAAGCGAAGGTTCTCGAATAGCGGATTCATACGGACTATCGACAACCGAGGTAAGTCCTTAAGCAAGTATAGGTTATCGAATTATTTATGAATGTGTTAAATGATGCTATTCAATAGAATTTTGTATAAAACCTTGTGTTAGCCGAATGTGAAAGTATTGGTATGGATTGGTTGGAATTTTATTTAAAGTGATGTGAATAAGTGTTTTGGTTTGTTATTCGATATAATCGTGAATTATAAGTGATAGTGAATTTGAAATGAAATGTTGTTATATCTCTAAATGAGTTGGTATGTTAAAGTGATTTGAATGATGTGTGATTTATGTTATTTTGGGCAGCATTCTTGTAATGTTTATGAGATGATAATAATATTGTTTAGGGCTTTGAGCCTAGCGAGCTTCGTCTTGGTGATTTATTTGGGCTATAATGCCTAGCGGGCTTCGTGATTGATTTATTTGGGCTATAATGCCTAGCGTGCTTCGTGCAGTGATTCATTTAGGGCTATAATGCCTAGCGGGCTTTGTGCCGTGATTTAATTCGCTTAAACGCCTAGCGAGCTTCGTGGGTGATATGCCATAAGTGGAGATTTTGAGGATCAAACAAGGTGAGATATATATGTGGTTATGTACTAAATGTTAGGGTAAGAATTTGCCTACTATATTAGTAAGGAAGAAAGTGAGTTAAGTTCTTTTTGTTATGAATCAATTTGATGTGAATATACATAGCATATATGTGAAGTTGATAAAGCTTATGATCGAGTGATATAGTGATGAAAATAGATACAAATGTGACCTTAGTATTCTATTAGTGTATTTGATATATATATATATATATATATATACATATATAGAAATTTATGTGCAATATTATTAGTTTGAAAAGTTAAGTGTTTAATTGTATGTTCATTGTAAGTATATGTGCTTAGGACTTACTAAGCCGGTGAGCTTACTCTGTTTATGTTGTGTTCTATTTTATAGATCAATATTTCAACTACTGAACTCGGGGATCACCAAGACGATCGACCACACTATCACTCTCTTTGGTATAGTTTTGTAAACTTTTGAATCAAAGGCATGTATAGGCTTTATTTTGATAAATAAGAATGATGTCGGTTTGTAAATATAAATATGGCCTTGCGAATAAGGCTGTTGCTTTTGAGTTTTTGGTTAAGTTTAGGTTTCATATATGATATGGTTGCTTGCATTAAAATGTCAATTGATAATGCTTAAAGATGTATGGCTTTGTGGTAAGTATTAGAGTAAAACTTTTATATTTGATAAGAGTACTTATGGTACACTCGATTATATGGAACCGTAGTTGTGTTTTGTTAATAAATCGATGATGTTGGGATATTATGTGAATGTTTTAGGTACAGGTTAATTTGTATAAATGATTAAAATGCATGGGCAGTATGAGTTGTATATGGGTATGTTAGGTCATAAACTAGTTAATCATATTTTGAAATGAAATAGTTTTAGTTAGCAGCAGTGATGTGATTTTGAAAAATCACCAAAAATAGGATAAATTGAATTAGAAAGTGAATTAGATATAGAATTAAATCTTATTGTGTCTATTTTACATGAAAGAAACAGAGTAGGCAAAGGAATTATATATTATGAGATATTTAAGTTTTAGTGAGACTTGTTCTGAATGAATTCGTGAGTCCCTGTTCTGTCTTGGAAAAATTGTTAAAATTGTACAAAAATAATTATGGAGCATAGTTTATATGTTTAGAATCCTTAATGAGTTTATTTTTATTGGAATAAACAAGGACATTATTGAAATTTTGTGCAATGAGATAACTGAGTTTTGTAAAGATAGGTCAGAATTATCAAACAGTGAAATAGGGGTAAATTTGATGAATAAACTGTACTAATTGGACACATGAAAATTCTGGAAAAATTACGGTAAAAATTTATATGAGTCTAGTTTCAAGGAAAATTTACGGATCTAAATTTTGAGTTTTGTAACTCAATTTATGGTCAATTTAGTCAGCATGATGCAGTTGGACAGCTTTAAATTTTTTATGCCCCAAATTAGTAGTCAAGTCTAGTAATGCCACATACTCGACTCCGACAAAGGTTTCGGGTAAGGGGTGTTACACATAATTTCTGTCAACACCATTCTTTTTATCAATACCAAATTTGCTCTCTGACTTGAAAAAAAAACTGAACAAAAGTAATAAGTATCAATAGTTTTAAAAATATATCGATACCTATTGAATTTTATTGATACCATATTTTATATCGATACCAGTTTTGTATTCTGACTTGATGAGTTTTTTAAACATTCACAAAATGTACCGGCACCTGCTCAAAAATATCGACACCTTTTATCAGGTATCGAGAAATCATCCTTGGTATCGTTGGAAACTAACTTTAACGACCACTGAATCAGACATTAAATGATATTCGATTCGATATTCGTAGAAAAAGTATTAATACTTTTTGTTGTAGGTGAATTTAATTGTAACAGCCCAAATTTCGGTGAAATCGAAATAGTGGTTTCGGGACCACAAATCCGAGCCAAAAATGTAACTTATTTTTATTTTATTATATGGACCGTATTATGTTAAAAAATTCATATGAAAATTTTGATACAAAAATTTTATCGATTTAGTGCTTAATTACAAGAATGACTAAATTGCATAAAATGTGAAAGTTGAATTCTAGTAGCTATAAGGATCAAATAGATATGGAATTCAAAACTAGAGGTCCTTATATGGTAATTAGACCATTAAGAAAAAGTATGTAGATATTTTTTGGATGATTCATCCATGGAAATTGAGAAAAAGGCTAGGGACTAAATTGGAAAGTGAATATTAATTAATTAAAAAGATGAAAAAAAAATCATATTTTCTCATCTTCTTTCCCAAAATAAACATGGAAACCCTAGGAGAGAGAGAAGAAACTTTCATGGCCAAATTGGGTAAGTTTCCTTGGCTCGTTTTTAGTAATTTTGATATTTTTGGAATTGGGATAGCTAAACTATCTATTTGGGGATCAATTTAAAAGTTATCAAAGTATAAAAATTGGATCACGGATGTATATGCTGGAAATTTGAAATTGATGGTAGAAAATGAAAGATTGATGATAGATAAACAACTTTTACAAAGTGGTTTTTCATGAAAACTTGATTAGGGACTAAAATGAAAATTGGTGAAAATCCATGGAAAATGCTAAAATTTGTGAAATGTATGTAACATCCTAAAAATTTGGAATTTTATGTGTTGCATTATTTCTCGTGCTAAGCTAGTTAAATTATTAATTGTGTATGTTTAGGGGATCTTGAGAAGGATCGGGGTTTATTTGGTTCTAGTAAAAATTTTGGCATTTAGCACTTTAAGGAGATATAGTAAGTGACCTCAAAGCTTATGGAAATAAATGAGTAAATTGTTAGCATGAATGAGCAATTAGTAAAGAGGTTATGCCATCAAGTGAAGGACTTTAAGGGAAGAGGTTCAAATCCCAATGTGTACAAATTTTGACTATTATTTTTGCCTTCTTTCCCTATGTGTCAGCCAAGCAAGTAAATAAGGCAAGGTGAACTTTTTTATTTTTGGCAAGATGGCTAAGGAAAATAGGAAAGGATGAAGGCAAGGAAAGAAATCAAGAGAAAGGGGAAAGTAAGGGGAACATGTGGCCTTTTTCAAGGAAATTGTTTTGGAAAGTGTGGTTGGCCAATTTTTGACCATTATTGTCATGAATGTGGACGATTTTGGGTGTAGAAGGAGGTAGCCGAAATTTTATTGGTCTTTTGGTAAAGTTTTAGGGCTTGTTTTGGGCAAAATTCCTTTAACATCAATTGTGTCATTTTCTCCAAATTGTTATTCTCATTGCCGAAACCTCCTAGCACATTTGTGCATTTTCTTCTCTTTTGTTTGGTCAAAACATTCATCTCTTGTTCATCTTCCTTTGATAGTCGAATCACCTAGCATCCATCCAACAGTCCATTCTTTTCTTTTAACCATTTCTTCAATCTTCCTCTTCTCTAAAATCGGCACCACCATAAGATCACATCTTCTTGTATGATAATCCTCCATAGCTGAATATCAATATTCATTTTCCTCTATAACCGAGCCTTCATCTCTTCTCTATCTTTTCTTCTCATCCGTATTAACACTCATTCCTTGATCAATCGGTAAGTGTTCTTTTCAACATTTTATTTTTCTTTCTCTTAATGTCGAATTTATGCTTTGGTTTGGGATGGTCATATTGACCGAGACCATCACCTTATTCTCTCTCAAACGAGATCATTTTCTTCTTCGTAGTGATATAGTGGAAGGCCGAAACATTGATTCTTCCGAAGCTATCGTATAATCATTGGGAATCGGTCCTAAAAATCTTTAAGGTAAGGAGTTCTTCACGGATTCTATGAAATTGTTCTTTATTCATTAAGATGTTATTGGAATAGTGATGATTAACTGATTATAATTTTAGGTTTTAATCGCTCGATCTATCCACTCGTTGATCACTCAGAATTAGTGGTAAGCCGATCTTTTACCCTTTGACAATCCATATTTTATCGTAATATCGATCTATACAAGATCTAATCGAATGGAGGCTTGTGGTACCGATTCAAAAGGAAAGTTGAGTGGAGAACTCAAAAGGAGCAGATTGGCGATCCCTACTCTTAAATTCAAACGAAGGGTGGTATCGGAGGTTCAAGATTTTCCACCGGGTTGTGGATCGTCATTTGGGGAAAACCGAAAAATCGTGGTCATTCACGATTGCAAGGGTAAGCACCATGGATCGTTCATTTTAGAGTTGATTAATAAATCACGAATGTCAACTAATAGAGTGTTACGATATCTTAGGTGTCGACGATCAAGAAGGCTTAGTGATTACCGTAATCAGGTGTGTAATCTCACACTATTTTTCATGGGTTTAAGGTGGAAATAGTATCGGAAACATATCGCTATGACTAAAATTGTAATAGGACATAAATAAAAAAAAATGGCCTAATAAATATTATTTTGATTAAATTGACAGAATTGGCAGTATCATTATGCAAATTATGAGAATACCCCTAAAGGGTCGAAATACGAAATTGCTTAATGGGCTGAATTGACATATTGCCTTATGGGTCAAATAGACATATTGATTAATAGGCCGATCTGATATTATGGCTATATGGGCCAACTTGATATTTTTGCTAAATGGGCCAATCTGATATTTTAGCTAAATGGGCCGATTTGATATTTTCGCTAAATGGGTTGATCTGATATTTTCGCTAAATGGGCCGATCTGATATTTTAATAAATGGATCCTTTTTATAAATTGATATAATAGGTCGTACTACTGTAATGAACACCCAAATAAATTATTGTTGTTATATTGTAAAAATCATGATTTGTTATGCATTATATACATGATTTTACATGGGATGCGATAATATTGAAGAAAAGTTCTGGTGGCTCTACCACATATTTTGGTGGCTTTGCCACGAATCTATATAGTGGCAATGCCACGTATATTCTGTTACTCTGGTGGCTTGTCCACAATTAAATTTGTTATAAATGGCTTAATGCCTGCGATTGGTGTGTTGGCGGGGTGGGTTGACTTGATCCCCACAGGTTTGTTGGTTGGTACGGGTGGTGTGTAAGAGATGGATTACTAGGTTTGGTTTGGGAATTGTATTACATACACATGATATAATTGATACATTATTATTGTAAATGGGCTTAGGACAAATTATTGCTAAATGGGATTATGGCCCAGTGGACAACGGTAAGAGGGTTATACACTGATTTCTAGTAACTCACCTCGTTTCCTTGTTCCTTTCAGGTAATGCTCAGTAATAGAGACTAGGGCCATGGATGACTCGGTGGAGGCCATACTACAAAAACTGTTTTATTTGGACTTTGAATTTCTTTTAGTTCACCTATTTATTTTACTATTTGAATTAAGGTTGTAATAAAGCCTTTGGATAAATTTTTGTTTTGTTTTATGTTTGACGTATTTATATTTTGCTCTAAGTACGTCAAATTGAGATTGTTTTGAAAACTTAAATAAACATTTTCTAAAATGGATATACAAAGGGTTTCATAATAAACTTTCGAAAATATATTTTATTTAAAATTCTTTTAAATCTTCTCAAACTATTAACGATATTTTCAAAGACACGGTTTGTAAGATCTTTATATCTCAAATTTATAGATTTATAAATCAATCTTTTATTCAATAATACTTCGTCAAAATTTTGGAATCTTTTTACTAAAATTTAAATCATTATTTATTTACGTATAAATGAAAAAGGACTTAAAAGTATATTTAATTCATGTGGCATGTCAGATCTGGCCTTAATGCATAGGTCGGGTTTGGGGTATTACATTTTATGATATCAGAGCCCAGTTCAAAATTCGGCTGTGGTTTGGGTTGAAAAATATTTTTTTTTAAAAGTTGTTTTGAAATGTAAAATTTAGAATGCATGTTTTAAAAGAAGTATGACACTACAGGTATCCAGCACCAAGTCAAGTAAGCGTATGTTATTGTATGAATATAATGATTATGATATGATTGCATGAATACTCTAGAACTTCTAGTTTGAGGTATTTAAACTATAGAGATTGAGACTATAGGATGCGTTTATGAAAACAACTTCACTTCTTATATTTCATAAAATATTATTTAATGAACACCGAAACAGTATACTGATTCATAAGACTTTTAATCAGATTAAATCAGATTAGCCAATATGAGCGCTAGAGGACGTGGGCGCAGTAGACGCGGCCTTGGTAGAGGCCGAGGCGCTAAAGTTGCGTCTGAAGCGTCGGGACATATCTTGTAAATGGGCGCTTTGCGACACTGTTGATCAAGTGGATCACATGATCGTATGAGGGAGAACGTCGCTCTGTCTCAAGTAATGTTGTGAGTCTTGGAAAGGGTTGATGGGGCTAGAACTGGGCCAACAGCTCAGGGGTCAATTTCAGAACGACTCAGATCGAATGGTGTTGAGGTTTTTAGGGTATCTCGAGTGTAGCCCCAAATGTAGCAGAGTATTGGCTTGAGGCTGTGGAGCAGATCATGGACGATCTGGATTGCACCGCTAAGCTGAAACTGAAGGGAGCTGTGTCCTTGGTGAGAGACGAGGCGTATCAATGGTGGCTCACTATTCGGGAGGCACTCAGGCTGATCATATTACTTGGGATTTCTTCAAAACTTTATTCCAAGGAAAGTATATCGGGGCTAGCTATGTGGATGCCCGAAGGAAGGAATTCTTAAATCGAGTTCAATGAGGTAGACTGTGGCAGCTTACAAAGCGAAATTTCTACGTCTGAATCGGTATGCCCAGGGTATAGTGCCAACTGACTACGAACAACGTAATGCGTTTGAGGACGGGTTGCGTGATGAGTTGCGGGTTCGATAGCCCCATTAAAGGAGAGAAATTTCACCACATTGGTGGAGAAATTGAAGATAGTGAAGAGGCTAAGCACTGAGTGGCAAAAGCGAGAAAAAGATAGGCGAGGAGCAAAGGGACTTTAGGTACTCAAGTCCTGCTAAAGGGTTTCAGAAAAGGCCCAGGAATGATGAGCCAGCTCGAGCTAAAGTACCAGCTACTACCAATCAGATACAACTATGTGCGGATTATAGAAAATGACACCGAGGTGAATGCTGGAAGAGAATCGGTGGTTGATTCAAATGTGGTTCCAAGGACCATCGACTTAAAATTATCCTCGATGCATCGCTCGGACTCGAATGCTCATAACTATGATGCCTGACCCGAAGAAGAGGCGCTTAGTAGCTGCTGAGAGGCTGTGGGCCAAGTCGAGGTGGTAATGGCGCAGGACGAGGTCAGGGTGCACCGGGTCGAGGCACTATTTTTAGGGGTAACGCAGAGGCAAGGCAACCAGGGTTAGTTTATGCGGTCAGACGCCAAGAGAATGGCGTTTCACCTGATGTGATAACCGGTACGTGCTTCATATCTAATGAACCTATTACTGCTTTGATAGATATCGGATCCACCCATTCGTATGTTGCTAGTGCTGTATCTAGAAATCTAAACATTATATTTGAAATTACTGCTAGAGAGAAGACGGTAATTAGTCCTTTAGGATAGTCTGTGATAGTAAATAGATTTTTTAGAGATGTGCCCTTAGAAATTTAAGGAGAAACTTTTTTGACGGATTTGATGGAACTGCCATTCGGTGAGTTTGACCTTATTTTGGGCATGGACTGGTTGGTGAAACACCGTGTGAACTTGGATTGTGCTGCAAAGTAGATGATACTAAGAACTTGGAGGATAAGGAAGTGATGATGATAGGTGAAAGAAGAAATTATCTATCAAATGTGGTATCTACTTTAAAGGTAGAAAAGTTGGTGTGAAAAGGGTGTGGAGCATTCCTAGCCTTCATTAGTGCGTTGGATGCCAAGGAATTGTCGGTGGAAGGTGTTAGAACGGTGAAAGAGTTTTTGGACGTCTTTCTCGAGGAACTTCCTAGATTGCCTCTAGATCTGGAGGTAGAGTTTGGCATTGAGTTATTGCCAGGAATGGCTCTAGTGTCCATCACTCCTTATAGAATGGCATCGAAGGAGTTAGTAGAGCTTAAAGATCAGATTCAAGAGTTGTTGGATCCGGGATTCATTCGACCGAGTGTGTCACCTTAGGAAGCACCGGTCTTGTTCGTCAAGAAGAAGGATAGGTCGATGCGTATGTGCATCGATTATAGGCAGTTGAATAAATTGACGATCAAGAATAAGTATCCGTTACCGAGAATCGACGATCTATTTGATCAACTACAAGGAGCTTCAGTTTTCTCGAAGATAGATTTGAGATTGGGTTATCATCAGCTTAAGATCAAGGAGGTGGATATTGATAAGACTGCGTTTCGAACTTGTTATGGGCATTATGAGTTCTTGGTGATGCCATTTGGGTTGACTAATGCACCAGCTGCATTTATGGACATGATGAACCGAGTCTTCCAACCCTATTTAGATCAGTTTGTGGTGGTGTTTATAGATGACATCTTGGTGTACTCGAAGAATGAAGAAGAGCTCGATTCGCATCTGCGAGTAGTATTGCAGATATTGCGAGAAAAACAACTTTATGCCAAATTTAGTAAGTGTGAATTTTGGCTGAAAGAAGTGACCTTTTTGGGGCATGTTGTGTCAGCCGAAGGAATTAGAGTTGATCCTCGGAAGGTAGAGGCTGTGTTGGATTGGAAACCACCGAAGTCAGTGGCCGAAATTCAAAGTTTTCTAGGGTTGGCTAGTTATTGCAAGCATTTCGTTGAGGGGTTTTCGTTGATTGCTGTACCCCTAACTAAACTGTTGCGCAAGGGAGTACCAGTTGTGTGGTCAGATCAGCATCAAGAGAGCTTTGGGAAATTGAAAAAGATTCTAATGGAAGCGCCAGTATTGATTCAACCTGAGGCTGGAAAATAGTTTATTGTTTACTGTGATGCGTCACACACGGGCTCAGGATATGTGTTGATGCAAGGTGGAAAAGTGGTGGCTTATGCATCTGGTCAGTTAAGGCCGCATGAAGTGAATTATCCCACTCATGATTTAGAGTTGGCTGTAGTGGTGTTTGCTTTGAAGATTTGGAGACACTACCTGTACGGTGAGAAGTCGATCATCTATACGGATCATAAAAGTCTAAAGTACCTCCTTAATCAAAAGGAGTTGAACTTAAGACAGCGCAGGTGGATAGAATTGTTGAAGGATTATGACTTTTCAATCGAGTATCATCCCAGAAAGGCTAACGTGGTGGCAGATGTGTTGAGTCATAAGGTGATATCAGAATTGAGAGCGATGTTCGCTCATCTCAGCTTGTATGAAGATGGTAGTCTGCTAGTCGAACTTCAAATGAAGTCTGCGTGGGTAAGCCAGATTAAGGAAAAGCAATTATTAGATGAAAGGTTGGGTTCCTTACTTCAGCAAGTGATAGGTGGTGTAATAGGGGATTTTGGATTGAATAGTGATGTAGTATTGTGTTTCCGCGGAAGAATCTGTATGCCCAAAGATTCAAAATTGAGGCAAAATGATTCTACGTGAGGCGCATAGTAGCCCATATGCTATGTACCCCGGGGGAAATAAAATGTATCGAGACCTCCATGAGCAGTATTGGTGGTCAGGGTTGAAACAGGAGGTTACTGATTTCATGAGTAGGTGCTTGACATGTCAGCAAGTGAAGGCGGAACATCAATTGCCATTGGGATTGCTACAACCGGTGAAAATTCCATTATGGAAATGGGAAAGGATAACGATAGACTGTGTTAGTGGGTTACCTTTATTGCCTACTAAGAAAGATTCTGTTTGGGTAATAGTAGATCGGTTGACGAATACTACTCATTTCCTACTGGTTCATATGGATTACTCATTGCAGAAGTTGGACAAGTTGTATGCGCAGAGATTGTGAGGTTACATGGGGTACCAATGTCTATTATTTTGGACAGGGACCTTAGGTTTACATCACGGTTTTGGAAAGCCTTACATGAAGCTTTGGGAACCAAGCTTAATTTCAGCATGGCATTTCATCCTCAGACAGATGGTCAGTCGGAGAGAGTAATCCAGATTCTGGAAGACATGTTAAGGGGCCGTGTGATTGACTTCAGGTGTAGCTGGGAGGATTTCCTACCGTTGGCAGAGTTTGTGTACAACAATAGCTATCAATCCAGCATCCAGATGGCACCATACGAGGCATTGTATAGTCATAGGTGTCGTACTCCTATTTGATAGCCGAATCACCTAGCATCCATCCAACCTCCCATTCTTTTCTTCTAACCATTTCTTCAATCTTCCTCTTCTCTAAAATCGACACCACCATGAGATCACATCTTCTTGTATGATAATCCTCCATTGCCGAATATCAATATTCATTTTCCTCTATAACCAAACCTTCATCTCTTCTCTATCTTTTCTTCTCATCCGTATTAACACTCATTCCTTGATCAATCTGTAAGTGTTCTTTTCAACATTTTATTTTTCTTTCTCTTAATGCTGAATTTATGCTTTGGTTTGGGATGGTCATATTGACCGAGACCATCACCTTATTCTCTCTCAAACGAGATCATTTTCTTCTTCGTAGTGATATAGTGGAAGGTCGAAACTTTGATTCTTCCGAAGTTATCGTATAATCGTTGGGAATCGGTCTTAAAAATCTTTAAGGTAAGGAGTTCTTCACGGATTCTATGAAATTGTTCTTTATTCATTAAGATGTTATTGGAATAGTGATGATTAACCGACTATAATTTTAGGGTTTTAATCGCTCGATCTATTCGCTCGTTGATAACTCAGAATTAGTGGTAAGTCGATCTTTTACCCTTTGATAATCCATATTTTATCGTTATATCGATCCATATAATATCTAATCGAATGGAGGCTTGTGGTATCGATTCGAAAGGGAAGTCGAGTGGAGAACTCAAAAAGAGCAGATTGGCGATCCCTACTCCTAAATTCAAACGAAGGGCGGTATCGATAGTTCGGGATTTTCCATCAGGTTGTGGGCCGTCATCCGGGGAAAACCGACAAAGTCGTGGTCATTCACGATTCCAAGGGTAAGCACCATAGATGGTTTATTTTAGAGTTGATTAATAAATCACGAATGTCGACTAATTGAGTGTTATGATATCTTAGGTGTCGGCGATCAAGAAGGCTTAGTGGTTACCGTAATCAGGTGTGTAATCTCACACCGTTTTTCGTGGTTTTAAGGTGGATATAATATCGAAAACATATCACTATAAATAAAATCGTAATAGGGCATAAATCAGAAAAAATGGCCTAATAAATATCATTTTGAATAAATTGACGGAATTGGCAGTATCATTGTGCAAATTGTGAGAATACCCCTAAAGGGCCGAAATACGAAATTGCTTAATAGGCTTAATTGACGTATTGCCTTATGGGCGATCTGATATTATGGCTGGATGGGCCAACTTGATATTTTCGCTAAATGGACCGATCTGATATTTTAGCTAAATGGGCCGATCTGATATTTTCGCTAAATGGGCCGATTTGATATTTTCGCTAAATGGGCTGATCTGATATTTTGCTAAATGGGCCAATCTAATATTTTTCTTAATGGGCCTTTTTGATAAATTGATATAATGGACCGTACTATTGTAATGAAATCCAAATAAATTATTGTTGTTATATTGTAAAAATCATGATTTGTTATGCATTACATACATGATTTTGCATGGGATGGGATAATATTGAAGAGAAGTTCTGGTGGCTCTGCCACATATTTTGGTGGCTCTTCCACGAATTTGTATAGTGGCAATGCCACGTATATTCTGTTATTTTTGTGGCTTGTCCACAATTAAATTTGTTATAAATGGCTTAACGCCTGCGATTGGTGTGTTGGCGGGTCGGTTGACTTGATCCCCATAGGTGTGTTGGTTGGTACGGGTTGTGTGTAGCGGATGGATTACTAGGTTTGGTTTGGGAATTGCATTACATACACATGATATAATTGATACATTATTATTGTAAATGGGCTTAGGCCCAAATTATTGCTAAATGGGATTATGGCCGAGCGGACAACGGTAAGGGGGTTATACACTGAGTTCTAGTAATTCACCCCGTTTCCTTATTCCTTTCAGGTAATGTTCAGTAATGGAGACTTGGGCCATGGATGACTCGGTGGAGGCCATACTACAAAAACAGTTTTATTTGGACTTTAGATTTCTTTTAGTTCACCTATTTATTTTACTTTTTGAATTAAGGTTGTAATAAAGCCTCTGGATAAATTTTGTTTTGTTTTATGTTTGACGTATTTATATTTTGCTCTAAGTACTTCAAATTGAGATTTTTCTGAAAACTTAAATAAACGTTTTCTAAAATGGATATACAAAGGGTTTCATAATAAACTTTCAAAATATATTTTATTTAAAATTCTTTTAAATCTTCTCGAACTATTAGCGATATTTTCAAAGACACGGTTTATAAGATCTTTATATCTCAAATTTATCGATTTATAAATCAATATTTTATTCAATAATACTTCGTCAAAATTTTGGAAACTATTTTACTAAAATTTAAATCATTATCTATTTACGTACAAATGAAAAAGGACTTAAAAGTATATTTAATTCATGTGACATGTCAGATCTGGCCTTAACGCATAGGCTAGGTTTGGGGTGTTACAATGTATGTGCTGTAAAAGTTGTATGTATATTTTAGCTACGCTTGGGTAGAGGGTCGAATTTCATGAATTTCATTTTTCGAGCCTAGGGACAAAATGGTAATTTATGGAAAAGTTAGGGGCAAAATAGTAATTTTGCCTAGGATAAAAATTGAGTCCAAATAAGTGTAAAATGTGATAAATTGACATTAAATTTACTCGTATGGATCCAGATAGACCAAATTCGGAATTAGAACGAGGAAAATGTCGGATTAGTGGATTTATGTACACGAACATTTGTCGAGGTAAGTTCGTGTAACTAAATTGTATATGTTTTTATGCTTGATTTAAATGTTTTGTTTGTGAAATTTATTAATGTCATAAATATGTGAAATGATCACCTACTCGATAGAGCCCGATAAATGAAAATTCCCGATAAAATGGTAAATGAATAAAATGTTACTTGTATGCTTGACATGAATGTGAAATCTGTTTCACTGGAATTACACAAATGTTACGGAGGTATGAAATAATCAAATTCCCGATAATACTTGAAAAGTGTTTAAATCCCAATTGAATAAATGGAAAATTGATGGATGTGTTATTTCTCGAGACAAAAGAGGTCTTGCATTTGTTACGGATAGAATTTAGCTCGGATGAGTAATCCTTCGACCTCAATTCTGAAAGGATTTAACCCGGACAGGTAATCCTGATATAAGTCCTCTCGAGCATATGTTATGGATTGGATTTAGCTCAGACGGGTAATCCAAATCAAGCTCTTTAAAACATATGACGTAAAAAGGTTTTAGACTGGACTGGTAATATTGTTATTTACATATACGTGGCTCCGAGAGTGTACTCTCTGAAATTGTACTATATAGGTACCATTGAACACGAATTGACGGATTCTGATTCGTACACCTTGAGTATATTACCTGTGTATCTATTAATATTTCGAATAAATTCAACAAGAAAAGCTCTGAAAAGGGAAAATATGAATTTAAGACAAATTGACATGGAATGATAAATATATGATATGAAATATGACATGAAAAAGGATATTGCATGAAATACAAGGAAATGATGATTTATGACTAGTGATGTGTGAAAATATGAAAAGATGATAATTGTACATGAAAATTATTCAATGAGAGTGTTCCTCCTTGATTATATATTTGTACACCTTGAGTGTACTACTACTTGGTGACCTAATACTTAAATAAAATGAGTAGAGTCCTAACATGAAACGTTCTGAAATAAAAACGAACTACTATGAAACTATACTTGTAATAATAAGAGATGATATATACATGCTTAATGAATACATGTTGTGGAAAGCATATATGCATGGAAACTTGATTGTTGATTGAGCTTATACATGTCTTGATGTTATCATGGATTATATGACTAACAAGGGCAATAGGGATGTGTGTAGGGCTTGAGGTCAAATTAAGTTAATATGCCTTACATAATTACCTCAAAATAGAATGAATGGTAAGTTAAGTAGCATGTTATACAAACTTACTAAGCACTTTATGCTTAATCCATTTATTTTCCCCCTATTTTAGAGTAATCGAAAGCTCGTTGGATTGGAAGCTTAGCGGAGATCACTCACACTATCCATCGGCCCATGTCGGTATAGTATGGTAATTCAATTACGGTTGTAATGGCATGTATAGGATATGTTGGACATATTGGCATGTAAACATAAACGATGCTTATAATCTAGCCATTGGAATGAATAGTAATGGTTGTTTTGATATACTTGTAATGTCATATTATGTTAGCCACATATATGTTAAGTAGTTGATCAAATTATGTCTAACATAAGGACATAACCACGGTAAGATTGTTAACATGTATGCATGAAATGATATACCATGGTGATGGATGGAATATGCTTGATTAGAATGCTTAAAATGGTTAGTAATTGTATGTGATGATATATCATGTTAAATGATAGAATTTAACTTGAATAAAATGCTTGGATTTGTTGGGTTATGAATGCAAGATGTGGTGTAGGATTATGGCAAAGATTGGGATGAGAAATGAAGCTAGGAATAACTTTATTTTGTTCGCACGGACAGACACACGGGCGTGTATCTAGACCATGTGTGACACACGGCTTGGTAACACGGGCATGTGGTTAGGCTGTGTGTCCACTACACCTTAAATTTGAGAAAACAAAATGCTCAGAATTGAGCACACGGGCAGAGACACGGGCGTGTGTCTCAGCCGTGTGGGTGACACGGCCTTGAACATGGGCGTGTGTCTTAGCCGTGTGAAACCTGCACCTAATTCGAATTGAATTAAATAACCACACGACCTAGCACACAAGCGTGTGGTATGGCCGTGTGGCGCAAGACAAAGAGCAACCTAAATCGGACGCGGCCTAAGGCATGGGCGTGTCTAAGGATCACACAGGCGTGTCCCTTGGACCACACGGGCATGTGAGCCCTGCACCTTAGAAAATTTTGTAATTTCATGAAAAATTTGCTGAGCTCCCGATTTAGTCCCGACTTGATTCTAATGCTCGTAATGGGCCCGACGGTCCATTTAAGGGAAATTATGACTGACCTCAGTGAATAAATAGTAAATTGCCCGAATTAATCGATAAATGTTTTGAATGTTTTGGTAACGCTCTAAAACCCTGTTTTGGCGATGGATATGGGTTAAGGGTGTTCATTAATGATATGGTATTTTCATCCCCAACGGCTGTATTTATTTTCTCAACAACCACAGCGGTTGGAAATGAATTATAGGGTATAAATACCAGCTTCTAAAGGTCCTACAATAACAAGAAAATATATTCAAGCAAAAAGATCAATCAAACAACCTTTTTGCCAAATATTTCAATATTTTTCTTTCATACACTTGTGAGCTTTATTGTCATTCTATTTGCTAAAGTGTTTTTCATTTTAATTGAGCTTAAATTGCACACACTTTTATCTTGTAAGGTTTCTTTCTTTGTTTTCTTCTTTGTATCTCTTTGAGAGGGTTTGTATCTTAAGGTTTGGTAGAAACCTTAAAGGAGTTTGGAAGGTTAAATCTTGTTCTCAAAGGTTATCAAATTAGTGAATTTGGGAAATTCCTTAGTTGTAGAAAGCTAAGATAGTGGAGTAGGCAATTGGGGTCGAACCACCAAAAAATTATTATATTCAATTTTCTATCCTTTCTATTTAGATTTCTCAAAATTTTTAAATGCCAATTCAACCATCTCTTGGCAATTTCGGTTTGATTTTTTCATGCCTCATATATTTTATTTATTATTGCGTTGTTTGTGAACAAGTGTAGTAGTTTAGTGGTTAATAGCTTAAATAAATTTCTTATGGTCCTAGGTTCAATTCCCGACATCCTCATTATTTTTATTTAATTGTTGGATCAAAAAATCATGGTCAACACCCCATTGTTGCCTACACCTAGTTACCATGCAAGGGAAGATTCTTTCCCTGCTTATCTAGTCAACTTTCCCCCAATAGCCCCCTTTTTACTCCTTTGGTTCCTTCTTGATCCACCTTTCATGTTATTGTCCGCCAAGTTGCCTCTTTCCCCCCTTATTATGCTATAGTCGTCCCTTACACCTAGACACTAAAACATTCCCTTTCGTTTTCAATCTCAACCATTCTCCCCTCTCTTTTCTCTTTTCCTCTTCCTTTAACCACCTTTCTCACACTTTTTACCATCAAAACACCATCGTTGGCCATCATTTCCTCACCAAACCATTATCTTTGCATCACCACTACCGCACCGTTGTCTTGCTACCACAGTCGTTTTCCCATATCTTTCTCCATTTTTCTTCCTCTTTTCATCCTATTACTCATAATTAAACTTTTATCATCTTATTACTTATATTTCGATTATAAAAGAATTATTTGCATTCTTTTATTAATCCCTTCTTTTTATTTATTTGTATTCGGTAGCAGCCATTCCTCCTCCTTAATCGAACCACCGTGGGAATCATAGACTCTTATATTTTTTGATATAACGTAAGTAGTATGTAATTTCTCTAATCTCAATCTTTTTCCTTTCCATCTCTTTAGGCTGATCCTAACATTTGTTTTTGCATACTCGTGAAGAGTTCCATTCTGAATCGCTTAGATCTGTATCCTTACTATAGGAAGTATGCGTTTACTTGGACGAATGATTAGGTAAGATTTCTCGCTTGATCATCAATATAAGATCTACATGAAACATCTTATTGCTTTAACACATGGTATTGATTTTATCAAATCTAAAGGATTCAAGGTCAGATCTCCTTCCTTGGAGTTTGGAAATGGAATCAGTGTAAACAGAGTTACTAATCAAGGTGTGGCTCTAACCTAATACAAAATTGTATAATTAATTGGTAAACAACATTTAACATTTATTTATATTATTAACGCTTTAAAAATATGGTTGTACGTGAATATATTAAGTATTCAAAGTGGATGATAGGTCCTTTAAAAGGATGATACCCAAGTAAGTATTCAGAACTGTTAAATCTGTGATATGTTGAATATGTTTGTGTAGTGTATTGATGGATGAATTATTATGTGTACGTTCTAGTACTCATGTGATTTTATGTCAATGTCTAAAGAAGTGAAAATTGACATCATGATAAATCATGAATATGGTGTTTTGTTTTGATAAGCATGAAAATAAGCATGACCATCGTATCGCTTCTATTAATAAAACTCGTATTTGCATATTAAGCATGCCCACTGAAATTTCTATATCTGTATGCCATACCACATGCATGGGGTTGGGACAGTATTAAAAGGAGGAAAATTTTAGCATCTTAATGATTTGCACATTATGGTGGTTTAACTACATTTTCCTAGCAGTTTATCTACAATTTCTGATGGCTTGTCTACATATATTTGTATCTTATAGCTTGTCTGCGATATCTAGTGGCTTGTCCATATTGTGCTATGCTATTGGATGGACGAGATCTGAGGAACTCTTTTATGGTGTGTAGCGGAGTTGGGTAGGAATTTTTTTTTTGAAAAACCTTGCATTGATTTCTAAAAAGTTCTTCATTGACATCCTCATGCATACAATTATGTAACGCCAGATTTTTGGGCCTAGTAGAATTGAGCCTATTGGGCCTTGGGCATGAGAGTGTAAAATTTTTTGAGAACAAGAGAACGACACTAATACAAGTTGGACCTATTAGGTGAGTGATTTTGGAAGGTCAGGGGGCTTCCATGAGGTCTTGGGTTCAAACCTAGGCTTTAGGAAAAATTTTTGTTTAGGTGAATAAAACCCTGGATGTAAGTGAGTAGGCTTTAAGAATATTGTTAGGGAAATCATGACGCAAGGAAGCATGTGGTCTAGTGGTTGTGGCATCATTAAGGTTGTAAGGGAGCCATTGGCCCTTGCAGAATCTTTAAATTTTGCTCTTAAAAGAATCTGGACACTGTCACATAGGCTTTATAAATATTTGTGCATGTTTTAAGTCACAGTTAATTGGTAAGGTGGCTAGCGGCGTGGATTAAGTTACAGGGGGCTTTGGTTCGAATCCCTTTGCATGCAAAGGGTGACTATTTTGCTAATTTGGGACGATTTTAGAGGATTGATAGAGGGATCCCACATCGGGAAGCTAGCGTGAGAGTAGGCAAGAAGCTGGCTTTAAATAGAGCGACCTATGAGGAGAGTAAGCATACCTTGGTTGGCATTTAGGCATAGGAGTGGTCAGAACGCGGATTAACTCCAAATTCCTATTAGGTGTGTATTTCGCAGTACTCTAGCTATAGAGCGGTAAATGCCGAAATGCTGGTCACACGGCGATGGTAACCACACGAGCGTGCGAGCACACGTGTGGGAGCTTCGACGCGATAGTTGAGGCCATCATGAGTGTTCTTGTGGGTTTAGGCTGTTTGGGCCACGATGGGCCGAAAAGGGCCATGTGGGGCTAATAGGCCCGTGGGCCCATATGAATAAATTGTATAATTGTATAGTAGATATTGGACTGGTCTATGTGAATCTCATATCTGTGGCTAGATTTGGGCTAAATAGGCCACACGAGCGCGTGGGCCCATTTGGGTCGAGAATGGGCCTTAGGCCCATTGCATCCTTATCTCTATTTAGAATACCCATGGTTTACAAAATAACTGGAATACCCTTGGTTTACAAAATTACTAGAATACCCTTGGTTTACAAAATTACTAAAATACTCTAGACTTGTAAAATTACCGAAATACCCCCAATTTGAAAAATTCTCGAAATACCCCCAATTTGCAAAATTACTAAAATACCCTCTATTTGTAAAATTACCAAAATAATCTCAATTTGCAAAATAATCAAAATACCCCTAATTTGTGAAATTATCAAAATATCCCGATTTGTGAAATTACCGAAATACCCCTAGTTTAAAAAATTATCAAAACACCTCCAGTTTATGAAATTATCAAAATACCCCAATTTGCAAAATTATCTAAATACCCTTGATTTGCAAAATTACTAAAATACCCCTAGTTTATGAAATTATCGAAATGCCCCAGTTTGCAAAATTACTAAAATACCCCATTTTGCAAAATTACTGAAATACTCCCAGTTTGTAAAATTATCGAAATACCCTCGATTTATGAAATTATCGAACTACCCCCAGTTTATAAAATTACTGAAATACCTTAATTTGTAAAATTACCGAAATACCTATATTTGTAAAATTATCGAAATACCCCCTATTTGCAAAATTAACGAAATACCCCCGATTTGCAAATTATCGAAATACCCCAGTTTACAAAATTACTGAAATACCCCCATTTTGTAAAATTACTAAAATACCCCCAGTTTGTAAAAATTATTGAAATACCCTTATAAGGTAAAATGACTATTTTACCTTTGTGGGTAAATGACTGACTTAAACTATGAGTTGACTAATTTGACTGTGGTTTTATGATTGATATGCTTTTATTACATGTTTAAATGATTGTTACCGAGCGTGGCCATTTTCCATACATGTGTAATGATTGAGCATGACATACACAACATATTGCATGGGGTTGGGACATTGATACGGAGGAAGTTCTAATAGGGTCGCATGGGTCACCTGACGAATGTGGATCTAGTATTGATCTAATAGGGTCGCACAGGTTGTATGACGACTGTGGATCCAGTATTGATCTGATAGGGCCGCACGGGTCGCATGACGAGTATGGATCCAGTATTGATCTGTTGATGTCGCACGGGTCGCATGACGACTGTGGACCAATGGACGACTTAAAGCCGCGTAATCTGATTATGGCTCTGTGCCAACCTAGATATGGCTCTGTGCCATCTTGATTATGTCATTGTGCCAATTGTATTTACCCGTGGCTATGTGCCTAACATATATATCAATGACTCTGTGTCAACCATATTTACCCAAGGCTGTGTGCCGACTATATTACTGTCGCTGATGGCTATGTGCCAAACTTATTATAGTTACCGATAGCTCTGTGCCATCCTGATTATGGTTTATATGTAACAGTCCGAATTTGAACCTAATCAGAACAGTGGTTTCAGGACCATGAATCTGAGTCTAAAAAATGTTTAAATATTATCTTTTTTTTTTGTTAATTATATGTGAATTATAATGTGTGAAAGTTTCGTATAAAAATTTGATTGTTTGTGTGCTTAATTAAGAAAAAAGGACTAAATCGCGTATAGTGTAAAAGTTATAAATTTAAGTGTAAAGTGCTAATTGATAGTGGCTTTTTAATATGGTGTCCTTAAGGGGCAATTACTCATTTTTAAAAGGGATAGTGGATGGCAATGCATGTCATAATGCATTTACATGATTATTTTATGTTAAGTTATTTTATAAAAATAACAATATTATATTTTAAACTATTAATAAATAAAATAGAAAAAGAAAGACATGCATTTTGGCTTCATTATTTTGACTGATTGTTAAAGAAAGGAAAAAGAGAAAACCTTAAGGTATTTCGGCATTAGAAAACTTTATTTAAGATCAAGAA
This sequence comes from Gossypium rotundifolium, assembly GCA_025506655.1. Classification (NCBI taxonomy): domain Eukaryota; kingdom Viridiplantae; phylum Streptophyta; class Magnoliopsida; order Malvales; family Malvaceae; genus Gossypium; species Gossypium rotundifolium. Next base: position 135,780,036 of record CP106722.1, read on the forward strand.
CAAAAGAAAACGGACTTGGATCGGGAAAAAATGAAGATAATCGAATAGCCGATTTTTGTTGTCCGACAATATCCAAGGTAAGTCTTTAAGCAATTGAGTATAGTTAAATTCATTTAATAAGCGGCTTACTATGATTATTCAAAATTATATAGTTATATAACTTGATAGTCGAATGGAATTTTAGCATTTAGATGATGTGGTTCAATTATTTTGAATGTGTTAAAAACCTCATAAAGCAGTATGAAATGATTAAGAAATGATTTTGTGGTATCGATATTCGAGCTTTGAGCCTAGCAAGCTTCGAGCCTAGCAAGCTTTGAGCTGGTGAAATTAATCAGGCTTTGTGCCTAGCAGGCTTATTGCCGGTGATTGAATATCAGACTTGGGTCTAGCAGGGTTAGTGCTGGTGTGTGTGTTTCAGGCTTTATGCCTAGCAGGCTTATTGCCGGTGATTATTTATAAGTATGTGTTTCAATGGATTGTTATAGAGGTGGAAGTTTGAGTACAATAAATGAGCTAATTGTTCAGATACATGAAAGCCTATTGGTTGTACGAGATAAGGTAAGTTAGTACATTACGATTGATACTACTGGGTTGTGATACAAATGAGATATATTTGTAAAATTCTATTAAGGGTATTCGACCTCATAAATGATGTGTATGTTATATTGAAAGTTGATTTGGATGTGAACATGGATGTGTCATTTAGATTCGGCCAAATGGTAAATATACATGTAATGTATATTGAACTAGTGAATTGACAATGTGCTTTTGTATATTTGGTCTTATAGATGTGGATAAAATGATACTATATAGATATTATATAATTGTGTACATGTGAAGATTAATGGATATTATTATACATGTACATTTGGTTATAAATGGTAATTATGTACTTAGTATTTATTTAATTTGTTGTATCTGAAACATATCTACTTATATGGAATTGATAAGCGATAATTAAATTACTTTGTAAGGATGGTGGAATTCAGCCATGATGGCACAATTGTTCTAAGAAAATTATATTAAGGTTATAAAAAAGGATTGGTTTATAATATTTAAATGTTTGATTAAGTGGTTATATTTGCTTAAGGCATACTAAGCTAAGTTAGCTTACTCTGCCTGATTGTTGTTCTACCTTATAGATTTTGATCAAGCTACGAGCTCAGGGGATCGTCAACAAAGTCATCCACACTATCGACTCATTTTGGTACTTTTAAAAGTTTGGTTTGAACTTAAGGCATGTATAGGCTAGATTTAGGTTTTGAACCAATGGAAATTTTGTTCTTGTATATATACATATAGCCATGTGAAAATGGCTAAATTATGGTACTTTGGTCTTATATAAAATCGGCCATGATGCTTGTTCATTATAAAAGTATAGTTGGTAATGTAAGTATGCATGTGATGGTAGCATGGTTGATTGTGCATGATTGATAGTTGGTCATATTTATGCGTTTTGAAATAATAGGGGTTGTATTTGGAAAGTTGATATTTGCGCATTTGAATTTGATTGGATTATGGATGGATGAATGTTTTCTAGTGAGGTGCCATAGATTTGAAAAACAAATCAATTTGGAAAAATTGCTTACATTGAAGAAAGTATATTAGGTCATATCATGAAATTTTAGGTTGAATATTTGAATTGTTTTAAACGAACATAAATTATAAGTGTGCATGTGTATAAAGTTCAAATTTATGTGTTTGGATTATGGGAGGCATATTTGGTAATTTTTTTTTGTTTGTTTTGGGTGCTACCATGTTCATTTCGATGTTTTCATCTATGTTTTTGCGTGGATGTATGAACAATTGGTATATCTTGTTCATAGTTTAATAAAGTCTATATATATATATATATAAATATAAGTGTATATTTTGTTTTAATATTTAACAACTTGCTTTAGTAGTTTTTAAGTGAGCATGTGCATGTGTGAATATTGAACCTTCATAGACCACTTGAATTGAAACCTTTGTATTTGATGAATATAAAAATGCTTATATAAAATTTGGTTAACGGTTCTAAGATATGCTCAAGATGGGTTGAGTAAATTTTGATAATGTATTTTCTTACAACACATTCGGTTTTGACTATATAATCAGTAAATATTTATTATGACTTGTGTTATGTTTGGTAATACTTTATAACCCTAATCCAGCGATAGATTTGGGTTAAGGATGTTACAATTTATTGGTATTAAAGTTTACGGTTTGGTCGATTATAGGACTACCGTAGCGCGTGTGAGTCTAGCTATACATGCCTTAAATTGTAATGCGATAGTGTGATGACTTCTGACATCTAAATTATGTTTTTATATAGTAAATAGATCCCTACAGAGCCGTAGATGATGATGTTGAGAGTGTAGCGCTTGATCCCGTGCATGGGTTAGCGCCGGTAGAATCCCGACCTATCTCGAGTAGCCATGAGGGGGAGGCTAAGCAAGCCTTCTACCAGATGATGAACGAATGGTTTACTCAATATATCCAGACTAATCCGGCTGTGCAACAACCTTTACCCCTGAATAATCCATCATTGATACCTATGGTACCTCCGATGATAGATCCGATGAGATTTAGCAGGCCTCATGTAGATAAAATCAGGAAATATGGGGCCGAAGAGTTTAAAGCTAATGATGATGATGATGCGGAACGAGCTGAGCTGTGGCTTGATAATACTATCCGTGTGTTCGATGAGCTATCATGTACTCCAGATGAATGCTTAAAATGTGCTCTATCATTATTGCGGGACACCACATATCACTGGTGGGATACACTAGTATCGGTGGTCTCAAAAGAGAAGGTGACTGGGAATTCTTCCAAACTGAGTTCCGTAAGAAATATATCAGTCAGAGATTCATCGATCAAAAACGTAAAGAATTTTTAGAATTGAAATAGGGTCGTATGACCGTGACTGAGTATGAACTAAAATTTGTGAGATTGAGCCAATATGCTCATGAATGTGTTTCAACCGAGGCTATTATGTGTAAAAGATTCGAATACGGTCTGAATGAAGACATTAAGTTACTGGTCAGCATACTTGAGATTAAAGAGTTTTTGGTTCTTGTTGAAAGAGATTGTAAAGCCGAAGAGCTTGGAAAAGAGAAAAGAAAAGATGAATCTGAAGCTAGAGACATCCGTAAAAGGTCATTGAGTAAGACCTTTCATTCAGCATCAAAGAAGTTCAGAGATGAATCTAGTAGACATAAAGCTACTTTATACTTTTTTAAATGAGATCGGGACGACCTCCTGTGGGATCCCGAGCCACTTCGATTGCTAGCGTTGGTAATGTTCAGCAGAATAGGGTTGAGTGCAAGCATTGTGGAAAATGGCATTTTGGGAGTTGTAGATTGCATGATCAGTCTTATTTTAAATGTGGATCGATGGATCATTTAATTTAGGAGTGCCGATGTTAGCAGAACAAAATACTATTCATAATGCGAGACCGAGCAATGTGTTAGCACGAGGCAGACCACCAAGACATTCGGGTAACGTAGGTGGCAGTCAGAGAGGAACAAAAGATACAGTGATTAGATCTGAGGCTCGTGCACCTGTTATAGCATATGCTATACACGCTCGTGAGGATGCTTCTTCCCCAGATGTCATTACTGGTACTTTCACTCTTTATGATACTAGTGTTATTGCATTGATTGATCCTGGTTCGACTCATTCTTATGTGTGTGAAACATTAGTATCCAGTAGGACTCTACCTGTTGAGTCTACTAAATTTGTGATTCGAGTATCAAACTCCTTAGGTCGGTGCGTTCTAGTTAACAAAGTGTGTAAAAGTTGCCCGTTGATGATTCGGGATTCATGTTTCCCAGCCGATTTGATGTTGTTGCCTTTTGATGAATTTGATATAATTCTGGGAATGGACTGGTTGACTTTGCACGATGCTGTTGGTAATTGCAAAAGAAAGACCATTGATTTGAGATGTCAGAATGGTGAAATTATTCGGATTGAATCTAATGATCTGAATGGGTTACCAGCTGTAATATCTTCAATGTTAGCTCGAAAATATATGAGAAAAGGGTGTGAAGCTTACTTTGCTTATGTGCTTAATAGTAAAGTGACTGAAAAGAAGATTGAATCCATTCCAGTCATGTGCGAGTATCCAGATCTATTTCGAGGAATTACCAGGTTTGCCACCTATTCGTGAGGTGGAGTTTGGTATTGAATTAGTACCGGGGACGACTCTGATTCCGATAGCTCCGTATCGGATGGCACCTACAGAATTAAAAGAGTTGAAAGCAGTTGTAAGAGTTAATAGATAAGGGTTTTGCACGACCGATTTTTTCTCCTTGGGGTGCGCCAGTTTTATTCGTGAAAAAGAAAGATGGAACTATGCAAATATGCATTGATTACAGACAATTAAATAAGGTGACTATAAAGAATAAATATCCTTTGCCAAGGATTGATGACTTGTTTGATCAGCTCAAAAGGGCTTCAGTGTTTTCGAAGATAGATTTGAGATCGGGTTATTATCAGTTGCGAGTCAGAGATTTAGATGTGCCTTTTCGAACAAGCTACAGTCACTATGAGTTTTTGGTTATGCCTTTCGGACTTACTAATGCACCTGCTGTTTTTATGGACCTGATGAATCAAATTTTCAGACAGTATTTGGATTGGTTTGTGGTAGTGTTTATAGATGATATTCTGATCTACTCTAGAGATGAAACCAAGCATACTGAGCACTTGAGACTTTTGCTACAAACTTTGCGAGATAAAAAGTTGTATGCAAAGTTTAGTAAATGTGAGTTCTGGTTGAGTGAAGTCAGTTTTCTAGGCCACGTTGTTTCAGCATCAGGTATTAAGGTTGATCTGAATAAAATATCGGCTATACTTGATTGGAAACCACCGAAAAATGTTTCTGAAATTCGAAGCTTTCTGGGACTTGCTGGTTACTATAGACGATTTGTGAAAGGCTTTTCTATGATAGCTACACCGTTGACAAAGCTATTGCAGAAAGATGTTAAGTTCGAATGGTCGAAAAAGTGTCAAAAAAGTTTTGATCAATTAAAAGCTCTTTTGATCGAAGCTCTAGTGTTAGTCCAGCCTAAATCGGGTAAAGAATTTGTTGTTTATAGTGATGCATCTTTGAATGGTTTGGGTTGCGTTTTGATGTAGGAAGGCAAAGTCATAGCTTATGCTTCGATACAATTGAAGCCACACGAAAGAAATTACTCGACACATGATTTAGAGCCAGCAGCCATTGTGTTCGCGTTAAAGATGTGGCATCATTATCTGTTCGTACGTTGAACGTGCATATGGTTATGTCTGATGATGGTTCGATAGTAGCAAAATTAAAAGCAAGACCGTTGTTTATTCAACAAATTAGTGGTGCCCAGAAAGTTGACAAAGATTTGTTGGCAAGACGAGTTCAGTGTGAAAGAAATGTTGAGTCAGAGTTTCAAATTGATGAAAATGACTGCTTGAAGTTTAAAGACCGAATATGTGTTTCAAGGAATTCGAATTTGATTCAGATGATATTGAATGAAGCTCACAGTAGCCAATTGTCTGTGCATCCGGGTAGCACGAAAATGTATAATGATTTGAAACAGTTCTTTTGGTGGCCTGGTATAAAACAGGACATATCTGAATTTGTCTCGAAATGCTTGGTTTGTTAACAAGTAAAGGCCAAACATCAGGTACCTTTAGGGTTACTACAACAATTCATGATACCTGAATGGAAATGGGACAAAATTACTATGGATTTTGTATCCACTTGCCTATGACTCTGAGCAAGAAAGACGCAATTTGGGTTATAGTGGATAGACTAACCAAATCAGCTCACTTTATTCCAGTTCGGACGGACTATTCGCTCGATAAGCTTGCTGAGTTGTATGTATCTCAAATTGTGAGATTGCATGGTGTGCCAATTTCCATTATTTCGGATAGAGACCCGAGATTCACATCACGGTTCTAGAAGAAATTGCAAGATGCTTTGGGTACCAAACTACACTTTAGCATAGCTTTTCATCCGCAGACAGATGGCCAATCTAAACGAACCATTCAGATACTTGAGGATATGTTGAGATGTTGCGTCCTCGAGTTTGAAGGTACATGGGAATGATACTTACCTTTGATTGAATATGCTTACAATAATAGCTTTCAATCTAGTATCAAAATGGCACCCTACGAAGCTCTGTACGGACGTAAATTTCGTACACCATTATACTGGACCGAGCTCAGTGAAAACAAGATACACGGTGTTAATTTGATTACAGAGACTGAACAGAAAGTGGCAGTAATATGTGATAGTTTGAAAGCTGCATCAGATCGTCAAAAGTCTTATGCAGATTTGAAACATAAAGACATTGAGTTTCAAATTGGAGATCGAGTATTTTTGAAAGTTTCATCGTGGAAGAAGGTGCTCAGATTCGGTCGTAAAGGCAAGTTGAGTTCGAGATTCATTGGACCGTATGAAATTACAGAGCGTACCGGGCCAGCTACTTATAGATTGCAATTACCACCTGAATTAGAAAAGATTCATAATGTCTTTGATGTCTCGATGCTTTGAAGATATCGATCTGACCCTTCACATGTGATTTGCCCGACAGAAGTTGAGATTCAGCCTGATATGACATATGAAGAAGAACCGATTTGTATTCTGGCTCGGGAATAAAAGAATTGAGAAATAAGAAAATTTTGTTAGTTAAGGTACTGTGGCAAAAGCACGGAGTAGAAGAAGCAACTTGGAAGTCTAAGGATACAATGAAAGAGCGTTATCAGAACCTATTTACTGGTAAGATTTTCGGGGACGAAAATCCCTAAAGGGGGGAGAGTTGTAACAATCTGAATTTGACCCTAATCGGAACAGTGGTTTCAGGACCATGAATCCGAGTCTGAAAAATGTTTAAATATTATTTTTTGTGTTAACTATATGTGAATTATAATGTGTGAAAGTTTCGTATAAAAATTTGATTGTTTATTTGCTTAATTAAGAAAAAGGACTAAATCACGTATAGTGTAAAAGTTATAAATTTAAGTGTAAAGTGCTAATTGATAGTGGCTTTTTAATATGGTGTCCTTAAGGGGCAATTACCCATTTTTAAAAGGGATAGTGGACGGAAATGCATATCATAATGCATTTATGATAAACCGTAAAAGTAACATATTTTAATCCTACATTTAGTATGCTTTTGAATGAATTTATCCTCGATTTATGTAAAAAGGTGCTCTTAATCCTTTCTTTTCATGTCTTATGCTCAAGAAAGCACCTAAGGATAAAAAGAATGTAAAACGGGCTTAAAACGGACCAAATTGGGCCAACCCAAGAAATTGACATGGCCTAGACTTCAAGCTACACGGCCGTGCCTTGCCATTAACTTCATACGGCCATGCCCTAATTGACAGACTCGAAGCACAGCCTGTACCTCGACGTGCACGGCCGTACCACAATCGTGCCTAAATTAACAGAATAGAGACATGGGCTAGAAGACAACTTACACGGGCGTGCCATGACCGTGCCTTTACCGCAGGAAAGAGCAATTTCACTCGGATTAGGATGCTTGGAGCCCAAGAAATGCAATCCTAAGTCTACTCAAACACCAATGAACGAATTATGCTTGAATGATGATTATTTAGGAGCCAAGTAAAGCATCCCAAAAGTATATATAAACACCCCAAGGCGGCTATTCAGGGGCGCCAAGTTTTAGCATAGTTTTCTACCAAAGCTTTACTCATTTAGGGAATTACTCGAAGATATCCAGTTGATCCATCTTGAAAAGCGAAATTCTACTCAAGATGGAGGATCTCTCCTTCAATTCCTTCAGGGGGTTTTAGGGATTCTTAATGTTTTGTTTTATATTTTCTCTTGAGATGTTTTCTTATTTAGTTATGAACTAAACCCTTCAGATACCTGAAAGGGATGAAACCTATGATGGATTTTGTTATTGTTTTCTGAATTTATATGATAAATACTTAGTTTGTTCTTAATTATGTGGCTTAATTTAATCTGATGTGCTTAGGTGGAGGAGGAATAGACCCTGCCTGAGAGTAGATCTAGCATAATTAAGCGGAGTTGATTGGGCGCCTAGAGATAAGGTTACGAGATTTTACCGGATTAGGGTGAAACCTAATATGGGAATCCATTGATCGATTTACTGCTTCCATAGGGGGTTATTATAAGAGAATGAGAGTTCCACTAATTAACCTAAGGTTAGATGTTATTCGCTTCGAGAGAAGGTTCAATATGGGTTAGGGAGTCTCACTGATCAAGCTTAGTAAAGAAATCATATGGTTTAGGGATAAATAATGAGCGAAGTCATAGGTGGATTCTTCCTGAGGGTATCGTCTTTATCAACTGAGTTTTCCAAAGTCTTTTCCCAATTTATTCGTTAATCTTTGCATTTTAGTTTAAAGTATTTCATTAGTTTTAGATAAATCAACCAATCACTCCATATTTCAAGCTAAATAATAGAAAGAAAGCGAGTAGTAGTACTTTTAGGTTCCTTGGGTTCGACAAGATATTCTTGCCTTAACTATACTACTGTCCGATAGGTGCACTTGCCTCTATCATTGTCATAGTTATTCTATAGGTTCGATCATTCTTTATACATTTTAAAACTAGACTATTTTGCAGCGATCAAGTTTTTGGTGCCGTTGCCGGGAAACTCTAAAATATTAAGAAAGCTATATTTCTATTACTTTAGCCATTTTTATTTTATTTTTAGATTAAATTTTTATTTTTTACTAATTCTCTTTCTTTCGTTCTTAAACTTGCAAGGTACCTCTAGTTTATGACTAGAAGAAATCTGAAAGGACCATTAGAATACGAAAGTGACATTGAAGCTACCGCTCACAGAAATCACAGAGAAACTAGACGAACTCTAGACTATCAAAGAGAAGAACAGCAAAGATCTAATCCTACTGAAGGGATGGTCGAAAATAATCCACCTGATGCGTAAGAACAGAATGCTCCACATACTATGTATGATTATGCTAAACCTAATTTGACAGGAGCAGAATCTAGTATTGTTAGGCCCGCTATAGCTGCTAATAATTTTGAATTAAAGCCTAACACAATACAAATGATTCAACAATTTGTTCAATTTGATGGTTTGCAGGATGAGGATCCAAACACTCATATATCTAATTTTTTAGAATTCTATGATACCTTCAAAATAAATGGCATTTCTGACGATGCCATACATCTTCAGTTATTTCCTTTCTCATTAAGGAACAAAGCAAAGCAGTGGTTGAAATTGTTACCACGAGGGTCAATCACCACATGGGATCAAATGACCGAAAAGTTTCTTTTAAAATATTTTCCACAGCCAAAACGGCTAAATTTAGGAATGATATATCTTCTTTTGTGCAGAATGATGCAGAAACATTATATGATGCATGGGAAAGATATAAGGATCTCCTAAGGAGATGCCCACACCACGGATTACCTCTGTGGCTTCAAGTCCAAACTTTCTACAATGGTGTGAATTCTCCAACTAGAAAAATGATTGATTCATCAGCCGGTGGAACTTTGAATAATAAAACTCTTGAAGCGACTTATGATTTTATTGAGGAGATGTCGTTGAACACCTATCAATGACAAATTACAAGAGCTAAACCGAAAAAATCAGCCGGAGTTTTTAACATAGATGCAATGACAATGCTGTCAACACAGGTGGAGTTAATGAATAAAAAACTTGATACTTTATGTTCTTCACAAGTACATCCAGTCATGTAATGCGAAGCAAGTGGGAATGTTGCAAATTCTGAGTACCCACCCTACCAACCAGGAGCAAAAAACGAGCAGACAAACTATATAGGTAACAATTTTCAATCTAATAATAATCCTTATAGTAACACTTATAATGCAGGTTGGAGGAACCACCCAAATTTTTCGTGAGGAGGACAAGGAAATCAAGGAAATCAAAAGCGACAACCTTCTAAATTATCAAAATCACCATATCCACGGAAGGGAATCAAACCTTGAAGAGATCTTGACAAAATTTGTAGTAGCTCAGACTCTCGTCTTTAAAAGGTTGAAGAAACACTTGATGAACAAAAAAGATCAATTGAGGGAATCAAGACTTAGGTAGGAGAAATCATCACGTCGGTTGGACTACTTATTGAAATATTATGTGAAATACGGATAGACATTTTCTCCAGAGGTGCACAGCAGGTAAAGGCAGTTACACTAAGGAGTGGCAAAGAGCTAATTGAACCACAAAGAAAGACACCACATGAAGTTACCAAGAAAAAGAGTGTAGAAGATGAGAACGATAATCCATTGCCTACAGAGAATAAAGCACAAATTCCATATCTAGCAAAATTGAAGAAAGAACAATTGGATGCTCAATACGATAAGTTCCTCGAACTCTTTAAACAAATACATATTAACTTACCTTTTGTTGAAGCTATTTCACAGATGCCCAAGTATGCAAAATTCTTAAAGGAACTTCTCACGAACAAAAGGAAGCTTGAGGAAGTATCAATGGTGGAGCTTAATGAAGAGTGTTCAGCCCTTCTCCAAAATAGACTACCATGGAAGTTAAAAGATCCAGGGAGTTTCACTATTCCTTGCTTAATTGGTAGTTTAAACGTTAAGAAAGCATTAGCAGACTTAGGCGCTAGTATCAACTTAATGCCTTACAAATTGTTTAAACGGCTAGATCTTGGGGAACCAAATCCCACTAGGATGAGTATTGAGTTAGCTGATAGATCTATTAAATATCCTAGAGGAATTATTGAAGATGTCTTGGTAAAAATTGATAAATTTATTTTCCCTATTGATTTTGTTGTATTAGACATGGATGAAGACATTAATGTTCCTTTAATCTTAGGGCGTCCCTTTTTAGCCACTGCTAGAGCTATTATTGATGTAGGTGATGGTAAATTAGCACTGAGAATAGGTGATGAAGAAATTATCTTTCAACTGTGTGATGCCATGCGATATTCTAAAGAACAAGATGATTCTTGTTATTTTGTCGACACTACTGATCATATTATTAAAAATTCATTACAGGAAATTATACAGAATGACATAATGGAACTGTGTCTGGCATAAGAAGAGGGGGAAGAAGATGAAGACAATGAGTTGAATCTAAATACGTCATCATTTAAACAAAGGAAAGAAGAAAGCATTGAGAATGATAATGAAATAAAACAAAAACCCTCCATCAAAGAGCCACCCAAATTAGAACTCAAACAGTTACCAAAACACTTAGAATATGCATTCCTTGGGGACAATTTTACGCTACCAGTAGTCATCTCTTCAGAATTAGAATCCAAGGAAAAGGAGGAGCTGATAAAGGTACTAAGAGAACACAAGAAAGCCATAGCTTGGAAAATTTCTGACATCAAGGGAATAAGCCCCACATTCTGCACCCACAAAATTTTAATGGAAGAAGAATATAAACTGTGTGTGCAACCTCAGAGATGGCTAAACCCCAACATGAAAGAAGTGGACAAAGCCGAGGTAATTAAACTTCTAGATGCAGGAATAATTTATCCTATTTCTGACAGCACTGGGATAAGTCCTGTGCATGTAGTTTTAAAGAAAGGAGGAATAACAGTAGTACCCAATGAAAAAAATGAGTTAATTCCCACGAGAACATTTACATGTTGGAGAGTCTGTATAGAGTATAGAAAATTAAATGATGCCACCAGAAAAGATCACTTTCCTCTACCCTTTATAGATCAAATGCTAGAAAGACTATCCGGGCATATGTATTACTGCTTCCTGGACAGACTCTCCAGCTACTTTCAAATCGCCATAGCTCCTGAAGACCAAGAGAAGACAACATTTACATGCCCATACGGTACGTTTGCTTATCATAGAATGCCTTTTGGATTATGTAATACTCCTGCTACTTTTCAGCATTGCATGTTGGCAATTTTTGACGAACTCGTCAAAGAAATCATGGAGGTATTTATGGATGATTTCTCGGTATTCGGTAATTCTTTCCATCTTTGCCTTAAAAATTTAAAACGAGTTCTACTGAGATGTGAAGAAACAAACCTTCTTTTGAATTGAGAAAAATGCCACTTTATGGTTAGAGAAGGGATTGTATTAGGACATAAGATTTCTAGTAAGGGAATTGAGGTAGATAGAGCAAAAGTTGAAACCATAGAAAAATTACCTCCCCTTAGTTCAGTTAAGGCTATTAGAAGCTTTTTAGGACATGCAGGTTTTTATAGAAGATTTATTAAAGATTTTTCTAAAATAGCTAAGCCTTTAACAAAATTACTAGAAAAAGATGTTCCTTTTAATTTCAATCAGGAGTGTTTAGATGCATTAAATGTCCTTAAAGATAAATTAATAAATGCACCGATTATAATTACACCTGATTGGAACTTACCCTTTGAATTAATGTGTGATGCAAGTGACTTTGCAGTAGGTGCAGTTTTGGGACAACGAAGAGACAAGTAATTTCAGCAAATTTACTACGCTAGCAGAACATTAACACCTGCCCAAGAAAATTACACCACGACTGAGAAAGAATTGCTAGCTATAGTTTTTGCTTTTGACAAATTTAGACAATATCTAATATTATCTAAAGTTGTCGTTTATACCGACCATTCAGCTATTCGTTATCTTTTAAACAAACTTGATGCAAAACCTAGACTCATACGATAGATTTTACTCTTATAGGAATTTGACTTGGAAATACAGGATAAGAAGGGAGCTGGGAATCTTGTGGCGGATCACCTTTCAAGACTCAAAAATCCACACACTGAAGAGGCACCGATCCCCCTCAGTACCAACTAGCGACACCTACAGCCGAAGAGGAAGTCGAGGACATTCCTGATAATGTCCCACCACCATCAGAAGAACCACAGACTCAGCACCACCAATACTGAGTAGCACCTTCACTATCAGGCATAAATGCTTGATTCGACCAGTTCGAGTTATATTTTTCTGAAAACACTAGGCACCTCGAAGGGATAGAGGCCACACTTCAACAAATATGCCAGCACCTCCATATCTCACCAGCGGAACCATCGCAGAACCCGGGACATAATGAGGACCTTTTTGTTCTTCTCATTACATAATACTCAACTTTTATTATTCACCATTTCATTCTATTTTTATTTATATTTTTATTTTTATTTCATATGTTTTAATTTAGAACTTTCCTTCATAGCATATTTTATATTAATCCTCATTTGGTTATCTAATCTTCGAATACGCCTAATGTACATTTTATGGCAACAGTAAATAATTTCAATAATGACTTCACAGTTACAAGCACACACTCCACCTACATAGCACTGGGAGTAAATCACTACTTTAAAAACTCATTAGAACAACTCTCGGAGCCATCCAAAAATCCAAGAAGTGTCACTTTCCCCACTTATCTTTTTGATTTGGCATCTAATTATCATTATCTATCTTTGTACATTGAGGGCAATGTACACCTTAAGTGTGGGGGTAATAGTGCCTAACTTTTTGCATAATTCTCAAAACCCTGAATTTAGTCTTGATCTTAAGTATTTTTCTCATATTATTAATTAGGGTGAAATTTCTAATGATTTATGATTTTTATTGATATGTTTTAGAGTAAGTCATAGTTAGTTGTGCATTGATGATTAAATTTGAAGGATACTAGAGAATCGAGCATGATAAGTCTACTTTCTAAAATTAAAAAAATTGATGGGTCGTTGAACTGAATTTGAGTATCACCTTGAAGTTCAAAATTTATAAGGATTGATGTCAAAACACCGATAATTTTTGTGAGATTTTGAGCATTGTAGAGCATATATATATTCTTTTTCGTGCTCACTTTATTTATTATGAGTATGTCAACTTTAACTGTTATTCTAGAACTTGCCTCGTTTATACATGTCGAGACCACATTAATGATTTGATATGCTGAGATGATAAAGGCACCTAGGTTTTAACCCGATTCACTCCGCTAAAAAGCCCACCCATACAAATTAACCCCTAGTGAACCCCGTTGAATCCTAACAACCTCTTTATTGAGTCACCCACTAATATTAACCCAAAATCCCTTTGTATTTGTTATCAACATTCCTTTGACTACCCCTCTATAGAGAATTGATTTGATCAATTGCCGAATTAGGTTATTTCAATTATCAAAGTTCCTTATATTATGTTTGTTTTAGTTTGTTCTTAAAAAAAATCCAAGTTTAATCAATATTAGTAGTATACAAAAGAGCTTAGAGCATTTAAACTCCAATTGTTGAAAAAGCTTGTATTAAAGTATTATCAAAATACTCCTTATTATAGAGTAATTATCAATAGTGATATTATTAGTTTTCATTTGAAGTCAATATTTATATTTAGTTCAGTGTTTCTAGTTAGACAATTTGTCAAGTCAGTCTCGATTCTAACATTCTAATTCAGCCTTTATCCACACCTTTTAACCCAAGCCCCGTTCCAACCCTGATTAAAGACCTTTTGATTTGTGTATCATCTCATATACAGTGGTGGAGATTTGATTTTCAGGCAAGCCTATGGGATTAACTTTTTAGGTTCGATTTAGAGTCTTATTCTTGAACCTTAAACACCTTTGAGTGATTTGAGTGAATCTTTAGTGAGGATGTCAGTCCTTGTCGATTTTAAATTAAATGTAATTACTTAGATAAGGGGAGACACCTATGTTTTCATACTACAAAGGTATGACTTATTGTAATTGAATCTTTAGGACTCTTTGAGTTGAATTATCCATGTATATATTATCTATGAATTATGATGAGACATTGTCAATAGGAATTATGAATTGCGGGAAGTTCGTTTTAATTATAAGTTGAGAATTTTGCTTGAGGACAAGCAAAAGCTTAAGTGTGGGGGTATTTGATAAACCGTAAAAGTAACATATTTTAATCCCACATTTAGAATGCTTTTGGATGAATTTATCCTCGCTTTATGTAAAAAGGTGCTCTTAATCCTTTTTTTATGTCTTATGCTCAGGAAAGCACCTAAAGATAAAAAGAACGTAAAACAGGCTTCAAACGGACCAAATTGGGCCAACCCAAGAAATCAACATAGCCTGGACTTCAAGCTACACGGCCGTACCTTGCCATTCACTTCACACAGCCATGCCACGATTTACACGGCCATGCCCCAATTGACTGACTCGAAGCACGGCCTATACTTGGCGTGCTTGCTGTCCACTGACCATGCCTAAATCAACAGAATAGAGACACGGGCTAGAAGACCACTTACACGAGCGTGCCATGACTATGCCCCTGCCACGGGAAAGAGCAATTTCACTCAGATTAAGATACTTGGAGCCCAAGAAACGCAATCCTAAGTCTACTTAAACACCTAGGAACGAATTATGCTTGAATGATGAGTATTTAGGAGCCAAGTAAAGCATCCCAAAAGTATATATAAACACCCCAAGGAGGCTATTTAGGGGCGTCAAGTTTTAGCAGAGTTTTCTGCCAGAGCTTTACTCATTTAGGAAATTACTCGAAGATATCTAGTTGATCCATCTCGAATAGCTGGAATTCTACTCAAGATGGAGGATCTCTCCTTCAATTTCTTCAGGGGGTTTTAGGGATTCCTAATATTTTGTTTTATCTTTTCTCTTGAGATGTTTTCTTATTTAGTTATGAACTAAACCCTTCAATACCTGAAGGGGATGAAACTTATGATGGATTTTGTTATTATTTTCTGAATTTATATGATAAATACTTAGTTTGTTCTTAATTATGTTGCTTAATTTAATCGGATGTGCTTCGATGGAGAAGGAATAGACCTTGCCTGAGAGTAGATCTAGCATAATTAAGCGAAGTTGATCGGGCGCCTAGAGATAGGGTTACAAGATTTTCCCAGATTAGGGTGAAATCTAATATGGGAATCCATTGATCGATTTACTGCTTCCTTAGGGGGTTATTATAAGAGAACGAGAGTTCCACTAATTAACCTAAGGTTAGACATTATTCGCTTCAAGAGAATGTTTAATATAGGTTAGGGAGTCTCACGAATCAAGCTAAGTAAAGAAATCATATGGTTTAGGGATAAATAATGAGTGAAGTCATAGGTGGATTCTTCCTGAGGGTATCGTCTTTATCAACTGAGTTTTCCAATGTCTTTTCCCAATTTATTCGTTTATCTTTGCATTTTAGTTTAAAGTGTTTCATTAGTTTTAGATAAATCAACCAATCACTCCATATTTCAAGCTAAATAATAGAAAGAAAGTGAGTAGTAGTACTTTTAGGTTCCTTGGGTTCGATAAGATATTCTTGCCTTAACTATACTACTATTCAATAGTTGCACTTGCCTCCATCGTTGTCATAGGTAGTCTACAGGGTCGATCATTCTTTATAAATTTTAAAACTAGACTGTTTTGTAGCGATCAATTTACATGATTGTTTTATGTTAAGTTATTTTATAATAAGAATAATATTATATTTTAAACTATTAATAAATAAAATAGAAAAAGAAAGACATGCATTTTGGCTTCATCGTTTTGACCGAATGTTAAAGATGGGAAAAAGAGAAAACCTTAAGGTATTTGTGGCATTAGAAAGCTTGATTTAAGATCAAGAACAACAGAAAACGGACTTGGATTGGGGAAAAATGAAGATAATTGAATAATCGATTTTTGTTGTCCGACAATATTCAAGGTAAGTCTTTAAGCAATTGAGTACAGTTAAATTCATTTACTAAGCGGTTTACTATGATTATTCAAATTTATATAGTTATATAACTTGATAGCCGAATGGAATTTTAGCATTTAGATGATGTGGTTCAATTATTTTGAATGTGTTAAAAACCTCAGAAAGTAGTACGAAATGATTAAGAAATGACTTTGTGGTATCGGTATTCGGGCTTCGAGCCTAGCAAGCTTTGAACTGGTGAAATTAATCAGGCTTTGTGCCTAGCAGGCTTATTGCCGGTGATTGAATATCAGACATTGGGTCTAGCAAGCTTAGTGTCGGGGTGTGTGTTTCAGGCTTTGTGCCTAGCAGGCTTATTGCTGGTGATTATTTATAAGTATGTGTTTCAATGGATTGTTATAGAGGTGGAATTTTGAGTGCAATAAATGAGCTAATTGTTCAGATACATGAAAGCCTATTGGTTGTACGAGATAAGGTAAGTTAGTATATTACGATTGATACTACTGGGTTGTGATACAAATGAGGTATATTTGTAAAATTCTATTAAGGGTATTCGGCCTCATAAATGATGTGTATGTTATATTGAAAGTTGATTTTGATGTAAACATGGATGTGTCATTTAGATTCGGCCAAATGGTAAATATACATGTATTGTATATTGAACTAGTGAATTGACAATGTTCTTTTGTATATTCGGTCTTATAGATGTGGATAAAATGATACTATATAGATATTATATAATTGTGTACATGTGAAGATTAATGGATATTATTATACATGTAAATTGGTTATAAATGGTAATTATGTACTTAGTATTTATTTAATTTGTTGTATACTGAAACATATTTACTTATATGGAATTGATAGCGATAATTAAATTACTTTGTAAGGATGGTGGTATTCAGCCATGATGGCACAATTGTGCTAAGAAAATTATATTAAGGTTATAAAAAGAATTGGTTTATAATATTTAAATGTTTGGTTAAGTGGATTTGCTTAAGGCTTACTAAGCTAAGTTAGCTTACTCTATGTGATTGTTGTTCTGTCTTATAGATTTTGATCAAGCTACGAGCTCAGGGGATCATCAACAAAGTCATCCACACTATCGACTCATTTTGGTACTTTTAAAAGTTTGGTTTGAACTTAAGGCATGTATAGGCTAGATTTAGGTTTTGAACCAATGGAAATTTTGTTCTTGTATATATACATATAGCCATGCGAAAATGGCTAAATTATGGTACTTTGATCTTGTATAAAATCGGCCATGATGCTTGTTCATTATAAAATTATAGTTGGTAATGTAAGTATGCATGTGATGGTAGCATGGTTGATTGTGCATGATTGATAGTTGGTCATATTTATGCGTTTTGAAATAATAGGGATTGTATTTAGAAAGTTGATATTTGCGCATTTGAATTTGATTGGACTATGGATGGATGAATGTTTTCTAGTGAGGTGCCATAGATTTGAAAAACAAATCAATTTGGAAAAATTGCTTAACATTGAAGAAAGTATATTCGGTCATATCATGAAATTTTAGGTTGAATATTTGAATTGTTTTAAAAGAACATAAATTATAAGTGTGCATGTGTATAAAGTTCAAATTTATGTGTTTGGATTATGGGAGGCATGTTTGGTATTTTTTTTTTGTTTGTTTTGGGTGCTACCATGTTCATTTGGATGTTTTGATCTATGTTTTTGCGTGGATGTATGAACAATTGGTATTTCTTGTTCATGGTTTAATAAAGTCTATATATATAAATATAGGTGTATGTTTTGTTTTAATATTTAACGACTTGCTTTAGTAGTTTTTAAGTGAGCATGTGCATGTGGGAATATTGAACCTTCATAGACCACTTGAATTGAAACCTTTGTATTTGATGAATATAAAAATGCTTATATAAAATTTGGTTAACGGTTCTAAGATATGCTTAAGATGGGTTGAGTAAATTTTGATAATGTATGTTTCCATGCTGAGGCACTATAGATCGGATCCGTTTCACATAGTACCAGTAGAAGAAGTGGAATTGAAATCAGACTTGTCTTTTGAGGAAGAACCAGTGGAAATTTTAGACCGAGATGTTAAAGTGCTAAGAAAGAAGACCGTGTCGTTGGTCAAGGTTTTATGGCGTAATCACGGAACGGAGGAAGCTATGCGGGAGCCTGAGGATGCAATTCGGAAACAATATCCTCACCTCTTTTAATCAGGTAAATTTCGATGACGAAATTTTCTTTAAGGGGGGTACAATTGTAACATCCTAAAAATTTGAGTATCAAAATGTTGCTTGGTGTTAGCTCGGGTATGATTTTATTATGTGCTAAATATAGTCTTGAGAAGG
This sequence comes from Gossypium rotundifolium, assembly GCA_025506655.1. Classification (NCBI taxonomy): domain Eukaryota; kingdom Viridiplantae; phylum Streptophyta; class Magnoliopsida; order Malvales; family Malvaceae; genus Gossypium; species Gossypium rotundifolium. Next base: position 135,798,908 of record CP106722.1, read on the forward strand.
CTCAAGTTTACTTGGAATTAGAATAAATTTTAGTAAAGAGTACTTTAGTGTATAGAAATCAGGTGACCTTAAAGCTTAAGTAAATTTAAGTGTCTAAAGATGGCATAACATGAGCAATTGGCAAAGTGGTGATGGTGCCATAAGTTGGACTTGAGGGAAGAGGTTCAAATCTCCTAGCATGTAATTGGGGACCTTTTATTTTTGCTTTTATCCTAGCATGTGTCAGTCATGGATAAGGATTAGGATGAGTTGGATTAAATTTTTTGGTAATAAGACTTAAGGTTATGGTAAGCATGAGTTAAGGGATGGAATTGCTTGACTTTGGGGATAATGTTTCTCAAACTTAAGGAAAATGGAGGATGGTAAGGCTTGAGACTAGGTTGATGTTTTGGAAACTCTTTCATGGCCATTTTGACCATGAATAGGGACGGTTTTGTGGACTAAAGGGGGGAGCCGAATTTGGGTAGTGAATTTTGGTGATAGGCTAGTTTGGTTGGTAGCTTTTGGTGGTATTAGCTTTTGGTCATTTTTGCTTTTGCAAGACACATTTTCTCTCCATCCATTTTCTCTCTAGCCGAATGTGCCAACAACTTTGAGTAAACAAATATTTCTTTTGTCATTTCTTTTGACCATTTCGGATTAGTTGCTCTCTCTCTCCAAACCTTTTTCTTCTCCTTGTGACTGAAATCACATAGCTAACAAGGATCTTTTCTTTTCTTTTTTTTTTTTCCTCTTTTTCCTCCCCAATGCCGAATGGACATTGCTCCTAAACTCAACTCCTTTCTTTCTCTTTTCTCTCTTGAAAACCGAATCATCATCATCTCCTTCTTTCATCCTTTTATTTTCTTCTCAACTAAATTTTCTTCATTATTTTTCTCTCATGGCCGAATGCTAGATTGCTCCATTGTCGAACCATTTTCCTTTTCTTTGTTTATTCATAGCTGAATCTTCCATTATACATAAGTATTCTTCTCAATCATTTCTTTTTCAACCTTGGACAATAGTGTGATTTTGGAGGGCAGAAACTCAAGAGTTCGTGAGTATCGTGAATCGTTGGAATCGATCTTAAGAGTTAAGGTAAGGAGTTTTTTCAAGGATTCTCATATTACTCGTCATATTGGTATAGATGGTTTATTAATCGATTTTGTTTTAGGGGACGTTATCGCTCGATTGTCATCTTGTGGAACGAGGATTATTGTGGTAAGCCAATCTCGTTTTTGAAATCGTTAGTCATAATTTCAATAATTAATTAGTCGGACTAATGGTCTTATGTTATTAGAGACAATCAAGATAGGGAAGAAAAGGGCGGTAAATAGTGTTCGGAAGAGGGGTGGTTCCGTTATTCCCTCAAAGTATAAACAAAGGGCTATTTCGGGAATCTGAGATTTTCCACTGAGTTACGGACCCTCATCCGAGGAGAACCAGTTGTTTGAAGTCATTCGTACTCCCGAACCTTTGTTTGTTCGTGGATTCTCATCGAGTAACGAACCAACAATCGGGGAGAAACCACAAATAGAAGTGGTTCAAAATTCTGAGGGTAAAGATTTATATCATTTATCAATAGTGTAGTTTTATAAATAATAGTGGTTTAATTTATCGTATTGCGTTTAGGTATTGATGAACGGGAAAGTCTAGTTCTCACAGTAATCAGGTGTGTAACTTCACACTTATCTCGGGTTAGATGTTATACCGTAAGTATGGGAAAAATCGTAAAGTTGACAGAATTGGAAAATGTGTAATAATTAGTATTTTTGTGTAAATACATGAAAACTATTAAAGTTGCAAAAAAATTACAAAAATACCCTCAATGAGTTAATTGGTAAATGGTAAATTTTATGCCTCATGTGTAATTGGGCCAAAAATCTACTAGATCGTTAAATGGGCTGAAAAATCTGCTAGATCGTTAAATGGGCCGAAAAATCTACTAGATCGTTAAATGGGCCGAAAAATTGCTAGATTGTTAAATGGGCCAAAAAAATGTGCTAGATCGTTAAATGGGCCAAAAAATCTGCTAGATCGTTAAATGGGCCAAAAATCTGCTAGATTGATATATGGGCCAAAGTTGCTAGATTGCAAATGGGCTAAATATTATTTTGTATTATGGGCCATAATAAAAACTTGAAATATAGACTCACATGTATTTTGGCTTTTTGCTAAATTATCGTATGGATATAGATATTATGCATGCATGTTTGCATGGGTTGGGAAAAATGATGAAGAGAAGAAAGGCTATTGCCAAAATCTAGTTCAAAGTGGCTCGCCACAAATATTTCAATGGCTTAATGCCTCTAGTTCGGTGACTTTGTCACAATCTAGTTGATAGTGCACCATAACATTATTAAAATGGCTTAATGCCTATGATTGGTGTGTTGGCGGGTGGGTTGACTTGATCCCCACAGTGTGATGGTTGGTACGGTGGTGTGTAGCGGATGGAAATTAGGTTGGTTGGGAAATTTCATTTTGCATGCATTTCATTTATTATATTGCTAAAATCCGTTGATGGGCTCAAGCCCGAAATAATGACTTGATGATCCGGCCCGATGGATATTGTAAGTGAGTTATACTTTGAGTTTCGAGTAACTCACTCCCTTAAATTTTCCATCTCGTAATGGCAATTGACGGAGGCTTGGTAGAGGATGACTTCGTGGAGGCCATCTGCGAATATGGGTTTTATAAACTATGAACTTATATTAAGTGCTTTCTTTAAATTACTATTTTGGATGTGATGTAATAAGGCCTTTATTAATATTTTATGGATTTTTATGTGTGAATGGATTTAAATTTTATTTTAGATATTTAATATGGGCTTATGTTAATCCTACAATATTTCTTTAAAATACTTTTTTTTTTTTAAACATATGAGATTCTATAACTATTCTTATTTTAAAATTCTTTTGAACTCTTTAAAAACTATTTTAAGGTTTTAACAGTTGAATACTAATGATAAAATTTCAACAAATGTTTCTTAAATTCATCGATTTCAAATCATTTTCTTGGTTTTTACTAAAGTTCTCCTTCAAGTGGTTTTGGAGAACTGTTTTACTTAAATCATTAGAAAATAAAAAGGATGTTCGAACTGCGTGACAAACCAAATCTCATCTTGACGCATAGACCTAGTTTGGGGTGTTACATTTAATGGTTTAGAGCTAGTTTCAAAACTCGGCTGTGGTTGGGTTCAACAAATATCTTCCGTATGAAATTATTTTAATTATGTTTTAAAGTTAGTATGGCACCACAAGCATCCGACACCAAGTCAAGTAAGTATTCATTACTGAATGATTATTATGATGATATGATCATAGGAACACTCTAGAACTTCTAGTTTTAGATGTTGAAAATCGTAGAGATTGAAACTATAGGATGTGTTTGCGAAAAATAACTTTATCTCATGAATCTCATAAAATATCGTTAATAAACACTAAAATAGTATTCTGATTCATAAAACTTGTAATCAGATAAAATCGAATTAGTCATTATGAGCACTAGAGGACTTGGTCGTGGATATGGTAGACGTGACCGTGGTAGAGGACGAGGTGTTAGAGGTGCAACTGAAGCGCCGGGTCATATGCCGAAAATGGATGCACCTGCGTCATTTGAGAGTAAGACGGGATCACATGATCATATGGAAGAAGATAATGCTTTGACTCAAGCAATGTTGCGAGTCATAGAAAGAGTAGCTGGAGCCAGAATTGGGCCAAAAACTCGTGGGTCGATATCGGAATGACTCAAGTCTAGTGGTGCAGAAGTTTTTAGAGGTGTCTTTGGTGTAGCTCGAATGTGGCGTAATATTGGCTTGAAGTCGTGGAGCGGATTATGGATGATCCGAATGCACCGTCGAGCAGAAACTGAGAGGAGCCGTGTCCTTGCTAAGAGACGAGGCGTATCAATGGTGGCTTATCGCTCGAGAAGGCACCGAAGTTGCATTGATTACTTGGGAATTCTTCAAAGCGCCTTTCAAGGAAATATGTAGGAACAAGTTATGTGGATGCGAAGGAAGGAATTTTGAATCTAATTCAAGGAAATAAGAGCGATTAAACAGATGAGGTTGAGTTTTACGCTTGAGTCGCTATGCTCGGACAATAGTGTCAACGGATCATGAGCGTTGTGTACGCTTTGAGGATGGGTTGAATGATGAGTTGCGGGTTCTGATAGCCCCATAACAAGTTAGAACTTTTGCCACGCTTGTGGAGAAAGCCAAAATAGCTGAAGAGGCTAAGAGCTCAGAACGACAGAATCAGGAAAGAGTTAGAGGCAAGAGGGATATAAAGTATTCAGGTTCTTCAAAAAGGTTTCTGAAGAGGCCTCTAAATGATGAGCCAGCTCAAGGTAGAGCACCTGTGGCTAGTAATCAGAGTCGAGATTGTAGTGAATGTGGGAAACGACATTCTAGAGAGTGCTGGAGGAAAATTGGTGCTTGTTATAAATGTGGTTCAATGGATCATCAATATAGAAATTGCCCTTGACGTATGGATACGACTCAGGAAGTTCAGACATCGATGCATGTAGGCAAGAGGAACTCAACAGCCACTGAGAGGCCGTGGACCAGGTCGTGGTGGTAATGGGGCTGGACGTGGTCAAGGTACACCGGGTCGAGGCAATGGTTCTAGAGGTAACACAGATGCAAGACAGCCAGGATTGGTCTATGCAGTTAGACACCGCGTGGATGGCAATCACCTGATGTAATAACTGATACTTTTTTCATCTATGATGTACTTGTTACTGCTTTGATAGATATTGGTTCTACTCACTCGTATGTTGCTAGCGCCATATCTAGAAACTTGAATCTAGAATCTGAAATTACCGATAGTGAGATGACGGTAATTAGTCCTTTAGGACAGTCGATAATTGTAAATAAATTGTTTAGAGACGTGCCCTTAGAAATTCAAGAAGAAATATTTTTGGTAAATTTGATGGAATTGCCTTTCGGCGAGTTCGATCTCATTCTGGGCATGGATTGGTTGGTTAAGCATCGGGCGCATTTGGATTGTGCTGAAAAGTGGATGTCAATAAGAACTTCGGGTGATAAGGAAGTAATAATGATATGTGAACGAAAGAATTACTTGGCAAATTTGGTATCTGCGTTAAAGGCAAAAAAGTTGGTGCGGAAAGGGTATAGAGCATTCTTAGCTTTTATTTGTGCTTTGGATGCCAATGAGTTACCAGTGGATGATGTGAGAACGTTGAAGGAATTTCCAGATGTATTTCCCGATGAATTTCCTGGTATACCTCCAGATCGGGAAGTAGAATTTTGTATTGAGCTTTTGCCCGGAACGGCTCTAGTGTCCATTGCTCCTTATAGAATGGCATCGAAAGAGTTTGCAGAGCTTAAAGCTCAAATTCAAGAATTATTGGATCGGGGATTTATTCGACCGAGTGTGTCTCCGTGGGGAGCACCAGTTTTGTTCGTTAAGAAAAAGGATGGGTCAATGCGTATGTGCATTGATTACAGGCAATTGAATAAATTGACGATCAAGAATAGGTATCCTATGCCGAGATTTGATGACCTGTTTGATCAATTGAAATGAGCTTCAGTTTTCTCCAAAATTGATTTGAGATCGAGATATCACCAACTAAAGGTAAAAGAAGCAGATATTTATAAGACGACATTCCGAACTCGTTATGGACATTATGAATTTTTGGTAATGCCGTTTGGGTTGACCAATGCACCAGCCACATTAATGGACATGATGAACCGAGTCTTTCAACCATATTTAGACCGGTTTGTGGTAGTGTTCATAGATGACATTTTGGTATATTCAAGGAATGAAGAGGAACATGATTCGTATTTGCGTATAGTATTGTAATTACTTCGTGATAAGCAACTTTATGCCAAATTCAGTAAATGTGAATTCTGGCTAAAGGAAGTGACTTTCTTAGGTCATGTAATATCAGCTAAAGGAATAAGGGTGGATCCTCGGAAGATTGAAGCTGTACTGGATTGGAAACCACCAAAGTCGATAGCTGAAATTCGAAGTTTCTTAGGTTTGGCTAGTTATTATAGACGCTTTGTTGAGGGGTTTTCGTTGATTGCTGCATCCCTAACTAAATTATTGCGGAAGGGAGTACCGTATATTTGGACTGAAAAATAACAAGAGAGTTTCGAGAAATTGAAGAAGATTCTGATGGAAGCACCAGTTTTGATTCAGCCTGAGGTTGGAAAAGAATTTATCGTTATTGTGATGCGTCTCACACGGGTTTGGGTTGTTGCTGATGCAAAATGGAAAGGTGGTGGCTTATGCTTCTCGTCAGTTGAGACTACATGAAGTAAACTATCCTACTCATGATTTGGAGATAGCCGCAATAGTGTTTGCTTTAAAGATTCGGAGGCACTATCTCTACGGTGAGAAGTCTATCATCTATACGGATCACAAGAGTCTTAAGTATCTTCTTACTTAGAAGGAGTTAAATTTGAGACAAACAAAATGGGTGGAACTATTAAAGGATTATGATTTCTCAATCGAGTATCATCCTGGAAAGGCTAATGTGGTAGCTGACGCGTTAAGTCATAAGGTGGTATCTGATTTGAGAGCAATGTTTGCTCATTTGAGTTTGTATGAGGATGGTAGTATGTTAGCAGAACTTCAGGTGAAGCCTCTGTGGTTAGAACAAATCCAGTAAAAGCAGATATCAAATAAAAAGTTGGGACCCTTAATTCAGCAAGTTGGAAGGGGTGAAATAGAGGATTTTGGTATAAACATGAATGGAGTGCTGTGTTTTCGTGGAAGGGTTTGTATGCCTAAAGACTCAGATTTGAGGCAAATGATTTTGCAGGAGGAGTATAGTAGCCCTTATGCTATACACCCCAGAGGAAATAAGATGTATCGGGATCTCTGTGAACAGTATTAGTGGCCAGGGTTGAAGCGTGAGATTTCTAAGTTTGTAGGAAAATGTTTGACTTGTCAACAAGTGAAGGCGGAGCATCAATTACCGTCAGGTTTATTACAACCGGTAAAGATTCCTCTTTGGAAATGGGAGCGAATAACAATGGAATTTGTTAGTGGGTTACCTTTAACACCTACTGAGAAAAATTTCGTATGGGTAGTAGTTGATCGATTGACGAAGATCGCTCATTTTCTTCCAATTGCATCGAATTACTCATTACGTAAATTGGTTAAGCTATATGTATCTCGAAATCGTGAGGTTGTATGGGGTACCAGGTGTCATTATATCGACGGGGATCCTAGATTTACATCATGATTTTGGAAAGCTCGCATGAAGCCTTGGGAACGGTTAAACTTCAATCTGACTTTTCATCCTCGGTCGGATGGTCATCGGAAAGAGTAATTCATTATTGGAAGACATGTTAAGGATGTGTGATTGACTTCAGAGGTAGTTGGGAGGATTTTCTCACATTGGCGAAATTTATATAACAATAGCTATCGGCCTAGCATTCGGATGGCACCCTACGAGGCATTGTATGGTCGTAGGTGTCGTACTCCTACTTGTTGGACTGGATTGGATGAACGGCAGATGTTGGGTCCTAAGTTGATATTTGAAATAGAAGAAAAGGTAAAAGTTATTCGAGCACGATTAAAGGAAGCTTCGGATAGACAGAAGTCGTATGCAGACCTGAAGTGTAAGGATATGAGTTTGCTATGGGAGAGCATGTCTTTCTGAAGGTCTCACCTTGGAAGAAAATTTTCAGATTTGGAAAGAAGGGCAAGTTGAGTCCTAGGTTCATTGGACCATATCGTGTGATGAGGCGTGTTGGTCTAGTGGCCTATCAGATTGAATTACCTCCGGAGTTGAGTCAAATTCATAATGTTTTCCATGTTTCCATGCTGAGGCGCTATAGATCAGATCCGTTTCACATAGTACCAGTAGAAGAAGTGGAATTGAAATCAGACTTGTCTTTTGAGGAAGAACCAGTGGAAATTTTAGACCAAGATGTTAAAGTGCTAAGAAAGAAGACCGTGCCGTTGGTCAAGATTTTATGGCGTAATCACGAAACGGAGGAAGCTACGTGGGAGCCAGAGGATGCGTTTCGGAAACAATATCCTCACCTCTTTTAATGAGGTAAATTTCGAGGACGAAATTTTCTTTAAGGGGGTAGAATTGTAACATCCTAAAAATTTGAGTATCAAAATGTTGCTTGGTGTTAGCTCAGGGATGATTTTATTATGTGCTAAATATAGTCTTGAGAAGACTCAGGTTTACTTGGAATTAGAATAAATTTTAGTAAAGAGTATTTCAGTGTATATAAATCAGGTGACCTTGAAGCTTAAGTAAATTTAAGTGTCTAAAGATGGCATAACATGAGCAATTGGCAAAGTGGTGATGGCGCCATAAGTTGGTCTTGAGGGGAGAGGTTCGAATCTCCTAGCATGTAATTTGGGAGCTTTTATTTTTGCTTTATCCTAGCATGTGTCGGTCATGGACAAGGATTAGGATGAGTTGGATTAAATTTTTTGGTAATAAAACTTAAGGTTATGGTAAGCATGAGTTAAGGGATGGAATTGCTTGACTTTGGGGATAATGTTTCTCAAACTTAAGGAAAATGGAGGATGGTAAGGCTTGAGACTAGGTTGATGTTTTGAAACTCTTTCATGGCCATTTTGACCATGAATGGGGACGGTTTTGTAGACTAAAGGGGGGAGCCAAATTTGGGTAGTGAATTTTGGTGATAGTCTAGTTTGGTTGGTAGCTTTTGGGGGTATTACCTTTTCATCAATTTTGCTTTTGCAAGACACATCTTTCTCTCCATCCATTTTCTCCTTAGCTGAATGTGCCGACAACTTTGAGTAAACAAATATTTCTTTTGTCATTTCTTTTGACCATTTCAGATTAGTTGCTCTCTCTCTCCAAACCTTTTTCTTCTCCTTGTGACCGAAATCACATAGCCAACAAGGATCTTTTCTTTTCTTTTTTTTTTCTTTTTCCTCTTTTTCCTCCCCAATTCGAATGCACATTGCTCCTAAACTCAACTCTTTTCTTTTCTTTTCTCTTAAAACCGAATCATCATCATCTCCTTCTTTCATCCTTTTATTTTCTTCTCAACTAAATTTTCTTCATTATTTTTCTCTCATGGCGAATGCTAGATTGCTCCATTTCAACCATTTTCCTTTTCTTTGTTTATTCATAGCCAATCTTCCATTATACATAAGTATTCTTCTCAATCATTTCTTTTTCAACTGTGGACAATAGTGTGATTTTGGAGGGCAGAAACTCAAGTGTTCGTGAGTATCGTGAATCGTTGGAATCGATCTTAAGAGTTAAGGTAAGGAGTTTATTCAAGGATTCTCATATTACTCGTCATATTGGTATAGATGGTTTATTAATCGATTTCGTTTTAGGGGATGTTATCATTCGATTTTCATCTTGTGGAACGAGGATTATTGTGGTAAGCCAATCTCATTTTTGAAATCGTTAGCCATAATTTAGATAATTAATTAGTCGGACTAATGATCTTATGTTATTAGAGACAATCAAGATAGGGAAGAAAAGGGCGGTAAATAGTGTTCGAAAGAGGGGTGGTTCCGCTATTCCCCCTAAGTATAAACGAAGGGCTATTTCGAGAATCGAGATTTTCCACCGGGTTGCGGACCCTCATCCAAGGAGAACCAGTTGTTTGAAGTCATTCGTACTCCCGAACCTTTGTTTGTTCGTGGATTCTCATCGGGTAACGAACCAACAATCGGGGAGAAACCACAAATAGAAGTGGTTCGAAATTCTGAGGGTAAAGATTTAGATCGTTTATCAATAGTGTAGTTTTATAAATAATAGTGTTCTAATTTATCGTATTGCATTTAGGTATTGACGAACGAGAAAGTCTAGTTCTCACAGTAATCAGATGTATAACTTCACACTTATCTCGGGTTAGATGCTATACCGTAAGTATGGGAAAAATCGTAACGTTGACAAAATTGGAAAATGCGTAATAATTAGTATTTTTGTGTAAATACATGAAAACTGTTAAAGTTACGAAAAAAATTACGAAAACGCCCTCAATGAGTTAATTGGTAAATGGTAAATTTTATGCCTCATGTGTAATTGGGCCAAAAATCTGCTAGATCGTTCAATGGGCCGAAAAATCTGCTAGATCGTTAAATGGGCCAAAAAATCTGCTAGATCGTTATATGGGCTGAAAAATCTGCTAGATCGTTAAATGGGCCGAAAAATCTGCTAGATCGTTCAATGGGCCAAAAATCTGTTAGATTGATATATGGGCCAAAGTTGCTAGATTGGTAATGGGCTAAATATTATTTTGTATTATGGGCCATAATAAAAACTTGAAATATAGACTCACATGTATTTTGGCTTTTTGCTAAATTATCATATGGATATAGATTATGCATACATGTTTGCATGGGTTGGGAAAAATGATGAAGAGAAGAAAGGCATGTTGCCAAAATCTAGTTCTTGGGCTCGCCATAAATATTTCAATGGCTTAATGCCTCTAGTTCGGTGACTTTGTCACAATCTAGTTCGATGGTGCACCACAACATTATTAAAATGGCTTAATGCCTATGATTGGTGTGTTGGGGGATGGGTTGACTTGATCCCCAGGTGTGATGGTTGGTATGGGTGGTGTGTAGCAGATGGAAATTAGGTTGGTTGGGAAATTTCATTTTGCATGCATTTCATTTATTATATTGCTAAAATCCGTTGATGGGCTCAAGCCCAGAAATAATGACTTGATGATCTGGCCCGGTGGATATAGTAAGTGAGTTATACACTGAGTTCTGAGTAACTCACTCCCTTAAATTTTCCATCTCAGGTAATGCAATTGACGGAGGCTTGGGCCGAGGATGACTTCGTGGAGGCCATATTACGAATATGGGTTTTATAAATTATGAACTTATTTTAAATGCTTTCTTTAAATTACTATTTTGGATGTGATGTAATAAGGCCTTTATTAATATTTTATGGATTTTTATGTGTAGATGGATTTAAATTTTATTTTAGATATTTAATATGGGCTTATGTTAATCCTGTAATATTTCTTTAAAATATTTTTTTTTTAAAACATATGAGATTCTATAACTATTCTTATTTTCAAATTCTTTTGAACTCTTTAAAAACTATTTTAAGGTTTTGACATTGAATACTAATGATAAAATTTCAACAAATGTTTCTTAAATTCATTGATTTCAAATCCTTTTCTTGGTTTTTACTAAAGTTTTCCTTCATGAGGTTTTGGAGAACTATTTTACTTAAATCATTAGAGAATAAAAAGGATGTTCGATCTGTGTGACAAACCAAATCTCGTCTTGACGCATAGACCTTGTTTGGGGTGTTACAGCTTAAATAGCTCACCCTTTAATTTTCTGACATTTCAGATAACCCCCAGGTTAGGACTTGGGCACGACTGATGGAGGAGTACTCGTATGATTTTTGAATAAATGTTTTATACTTTATTGTTATGGTATTTAGACTGTTTAATTTTTATTTTTTGAACTGTGTCATGGGATATTATTTTGAGATTTTTAGTTATTTTGCATGATTTAGTTTTAAAGCAATCATTAAAATGATTTATCGAATTCATGTGAAAAAAATTGATTTTTCAACACAAATATGATTTCAAATGAATAATTTTATTATAAAAATTAAGAGTATGTTTTTTGAGACTTAAATATATTTTATTCAATTAAATGATATTTTAATAGAATTTACTAGAATAATGATTTTTTGCAAAATATGATTTTTGTCAAATTCGTTGATGATTTAAATTCAAGACTTTTTCTTCAAAATGTCCAAACCTAGTCTTTTCAAAGATATCCAATTTTTTATATTAAAATTTAAAAGAAGTTTAAGAAGATTATTATAAATTTTCTCAAGCAAATCAATATATTGTTCTTAAATGAAAAAGACATCGATTTTAATGAAAGTAGTAGAACATTTTCCATGGCATTTCCATGGCCAATGTAATCTTCAAAATTTAACCATAACGTCTAGGCGGGTTTAAGGGTTACAAATTTATTGAGCTAACAATTGGTATCAGACCTAGTATCTTTTAGACGATTTAACAACCAAAGAGGAGATCCTTGAGGAAGCTCAACTTTTTACAAATCAATCCACAAAAGATGACGTCTACATCCAGTTTAGTTTTCCTTGGAGAATCACAATCTATCTCAAAGCCTCCTTACTTCAACAATGCCAACTACTCCTATTGGAAGACTAGAAAAATGTTGTTCATACAAGTGAATGATCTTGTTGTATGGGACATCATCATAGACAGTCCCTCTATACCTCTGAAGCAAGAAGGAGAGCTCTTTACTCTAAAGAGCAAGAAAGAGTGGAATGAGAAAAATAGAAGAAGTATTAAGTTTAATGCCAAGGCTACAAACACTTTATTTTGTGCACTTGGCTCGAAAGAATATAGTAGAGTTTCATCTTATTCTAATGCCAATGAGATATGAGATAAGATCGAAGTCACACATGAAGGCACCAACCAAGTTAAGAAGTATAAGGTTGGCATTCTTACTTTAAATTATGAAACCTTTACAATGAAGCCTGAAGAAGATATCAAGGCAACATCCAATTGGTTTACTATCATCGTCAATGGATTGAAGTCTTATAGGAAGACATCCAAATGAAGAGGTAGTAAGGAAGATAGTTCAAAGCTTGCCTAAATCGTGGGAAGCCAAGGTGACTGTAAGAAGCAAAGAATTTAGAAACATTAAATTTGGATGAGCTTATCAGTTCTTTACTTACACACGAGATAAGGCTCAATAAAGGGGTTGAGGAAGCCAAAAATGAGAAGAGAAAGGTTAGTGTTGCACTTAAAACCACCATAAATGAAAATAGTGAATCAAGTGAAGAGGTGGATGAAGATAAAGAGATGGCTGTAATGCCCAAATTTTCATTTTTTCAGCTTCTGTAGTTTCAAGAGACAAATTGCTTGTTTAATTTATTGGCTAAGTGATTTGGGTGTGTATGGTAGTGTTTGAAAGCTCCCAAGTTCAAGTCTTAACTTGGGTGAATTTTGGTATTTTTATGAATAAAGCCTAAACTCTGGTTAATAGGCTTATAAATAAAAGTGTGTAAGTAATTAACAAAATGGGCCTGCTGGTTTGGTGGTAAGTGGAGTGTTGGTTATGGTGGAGGTCCTAATTCGAATCCCAGTGCGAGCAAGGGAAATTATTTTGCTGCTCGTGTTATGTAAGAGTTTGAGTCTTAGTTAAACGCTAATGATGGAGTGTTTGAAGGAGAGAATTAAGGAGTTGGAGGGGGGAAGTTATCAGAATCTGATCAGTGTTTCAGTAGGCAATATTCGGCTCTCTCCCCCTCTCTTTTTGGCTGTCGAAAACCCACTTTTCTCTTTTTGATTTCACGTTCAATCGAGTCCTGTTGTGCAGCTATCGCTGCCCTTATTCGGTAAGTGTTTTCTTTAAAGATCTAGCATTATTTTGATTAAATTGACTAACGAAGAAATAGTTTTACTCGCACTAGGTGCTGCTCGAGGGCTGTAATCGGGTTCTTGTGTTGCAAACAAACACTACTTCGTGCTCGGAGGTAAGTTTGGTCACTCATTAGATGAGCATTCTATTTCGAGATTTAGTTTGATTTGATCGTTTAAGATATTAATGAGTAAAACGTGTTCAATTATTGGTGTTGGTGACTTCGGGATTATGTTAGCATCGATTCGGTACCAAGTGTGTACCCAAAAATGCAAAAAATGAGGTTTAAGTGAAAGCTGAAAACCATTCTGTCGATGCCACATAGGCGTGTGGTGTGGTAGGCCGTGTGCAAGACTGTTAGTCACCACACGGCCGTGTGATGGCTGGGCCAGGCTGTGTGTGACATACGGGCTTGACCAATTGGGCCGTATGGGCCACACAGGCGTGTGGGCCTACAAGGGTGAACCACAGGGGCGTGTGGGATTCTGGGCCAAGCCGTTTGATCTACACGGCCAAGGCCAATTTGGGTTGTGTGGGCCATACAGGCGTGTGGACCCATATGGCTAGGCCACATGGGCGTGTGAGCCCATTTTTCTGAAAAACTCTGTAAGGTTGCATGGGTCGGCTAAGTCAACTGTAGACCTATCGTAGGGTTGGTAAGCAATGCTTAGACCCCTAAATAAATGATTTGACTGTTTGATTTCTGTACTAAGCATGTATGCTATTCTGAATGTATGATCTACTATCTGCATATTAGCATGACATGTTGCATTGCATCAAGGTGGGATTGATGATATTCGGAGGAAGTATCTGAAAGGCTTTTAGGCCTATTATCTAGTAGCTCAGCTGCAAATTTCTGATTATGTGTGGCATTCGGTACAACATGGTGTGTAAAGTTGGACGGAGTTGGTGTGTAGAGGCTAGTGGGTAGGACTCTGATTTCTGTATATTCTGTCTGAAATGGGCTAAGGCTCGATAATATGTCTGCTTCTGTATCTGAGTGGGCTAAAGTCCACACTATTTCTGTAATGGGCTCAGACCCGAACCATGAATATATGTCTTTTATCTGATATTCTGTGGGGATTACAAACTGAGTTTGTGAAAACTCGCCCTTTTCTATTTAATCTGTTCAGTTAATCCTCAAGAGTAGGCGAATCGGTGCAGCGAAGGACTCGGTAGTGACCATAGTTCTGGACTCTTATTTACGGTTTATATTTAATTTTGATTTGTTTATATTTTTTAGGTAAATTTTATGTAATAAGGCCATTAGAATTTTTGTTTAAAACTTGGGACTATTGTTTCATAAACTGCTAGCAGTAGGACAAAACGCGAGTTTTCAAAATAAACAAAGGTTTTATCAAAATACGTATGACCTTGCAAATAGTTTTAAAAGCTTCCGCAACGTATAAAGTTTTGAAAATGGATAACGAATAAATACATGACACGTTTTGACGATAACTTAAGATACTTAAAAATGGTTTTAACATAGTTATGATTTCCAAAACACTATCATGTGACACAACAGATTCGGCCATAACATCCAGGCCAGGTTTGGGGTGTTACAATGGCTATGTTTGCTAGGAGATTTAAGAAGTTTATGGGGTCCAATAGAGGGAGAAAATTCAAAAGGAATGATTCAAGCTTGAATCTACCAAGGAGAAGGATCCTATCATATGCTATGAATGTAAGAATCTGGGACATATCATGTTCGATTGTCTCGAACAGAAGAAAAAGGGGTTAAGCAAACAAAAGTTCAAGGCTCATGTTGCTACTTGGAGTGATGAGGATTCATCTGACAATGAATATCAAGAAGTAGCCAACCTTTTCCTTATAATCATTAATGATCCTAAGGTAACTTTTAACTCGTCTAATTTAATTACTTAGTTATTTGATGAGTTGCAGGATGCCTATGATGAACTGGGTTTGAAGTTTAAAACTATGATTTCAAAATATAATAAAAACATTCAAAATTAAAAGATGAAAATAGTTCACTCTACAAAACAAATTATGAACTTGAAAGTAAAATTCATGATATGCAAGATATTATAAATGATTTTGAGAAAAAGAATCAAAAATTGCATAATTTGCTTTCAAAAGTTCATGGTGATCATTAAAAGCAACTTGAGTTGCTTGAAAAAGAAAATGCTTCATCTAACAAAGTTTCTTCAAAAGCTTTTAAAAAGGAAGAAAGTTCAAAAGCAAACTTTGTTAAATCAAGCTTTAATTTATATAAATATATATGTCCTCAAGGTTTTACAAAAGAAAAATTATTAAGAGTATATGGGTCCCTCAAGGACTTATTGTTACTCAAGACAAAGAGATGCTTTTAAAATGGATTCCCAAATGGACAAAAATTTTATGAACTAATACTTATGGACCCTGTAACATCCCTAAATCGGGACCTTTGCATTTTGTGTGGTTGCATATGTATTGTATGGTAGGTATGTTAGTTTGGACTATTTTAGGGTCTAGGCTTAAGCCAGGGATAAGCCAGGGTCATAAAAAAAAGTTGCATTTTGGGCTTCTAGAGGAAGGGAGCTGTTTGAGCTGGGTGTTAAAAGTGATTGATGAGAAGTTAAGACATAAGAAGTGCCTTAGAAAAGTGGTAAGGAGGTGCCACTTAAGGCTTGGAGAGGTGACGCCCAAGGGAGCAAGGAGCCTAGGTTCGAGCAAAGAAAATTCCTTTTACGCTTGTTGTTTTTGATGCCAAGGCTAGGGAGGTAGTGTGCTCAGGATGGACTCTGTTGGATATGTGTTGAAGGAGTCAACACATTTGAAATGGGTGGAGAAGAGAAATTGTAGGAGTTTGACTCATTCAAATTGGTTTGAATGAGTTGCCAGGAGAAAATTTAGGAGATGGACATGAGAGCTTAGTGTTGGCCGAATGCCAAACACTAGGGGGAAGGGAGACATCGGTTTGGGTAGCTAGGAGTGTGTCGAATTTCATTTGTAGACTTAGATGAGAATTTTGGCTAGAAACATTCGTTCTCTTTATTTCTTTTTGGTCAAAATTGAGGTACCTATAGCATTTTGTTGCGTTTCCTTGCTCTCTCAGGAACTAAAACCGAAACCTTTCTCTAAGTCTCCTCTCATTTTTTGTCTTTTATTTTTTTTCTCTTCTCTGCTTTTTTGTGTTCGACCGAATCCACCCTTGCTCACCACCCATCTTTGTGATTCATTTTCTTGCCATAACCACTTAAAGTCGAAAATGCCATACCTATTCCCTTTTCACTTTTGTTTTCATCTTCCCTCTTGAAACCCTTGTAGCCGAATCTCTCCAAAGCCATATCCTTCTTCTTTGTTCTTCTTTTATTTGTGTAAGCAAGAATCGAAACCATTACCCTCCTTCCCTTTCGGTTTCTTTCTCTTCTTTTGGACCTTAGTCAGAACCTCTTGGATCCCAAGGGCATTCTATGTGTTTCTTTTTCTGAAGAATCTACTCTAGTTGAATCTCAACCCATAGTCAGGTAAGATTCCATTATTTTCTTTTCTTTCTTCTCATATGTCTCTGATGGCTGAATCTTCTCTCATCTCTACTCTCTTCACTTTGTCATTTTCTATAGGGAAAAAGCCAGGATTTGACAATTGTGTGGGTAGGGCTTTAGTCGAATACCCTTGGTTCTCATATTTGTTATTCGATTTTTGTAGTAGCAGATTGTCATCATCCATCCACTCTCAATCGATTTCGTTAAAGTGTTGTGGTAAGGGTTCCTACTGATTCAATCTTTTTTTATTATGTTAAAATGTCAAGACAGTAGCTAATCTTATAGGCTTTTGGCCGATTGAAGGGGGGACTCGTCTTCGTGTTACTTCGGCTTTTGCTTGGTGATTGTAAGGTGTTGAGGAAGGGGGTGACGCATACGTTGGATTCTCAAGACATAGGTGTTGAGGAAGGGGGTGACGCATATGTTGGATTCTTGGGACATAATCGGTTCGTAGTTTAGATCTTGATCTTGAGATCTGTCGATTTAGGTAAGGGAGTCTATTTTTTTGGGTTAAATCTCCATTCTTAGTTATTCGTTGTGTTAATCTAACTTAATGACCAAAGGTGTTACAGACCGTAATGCCAGCCAAGCGTTAGGTGGGGTTAGATCTGAGACCCTAGCCCCTAAGTTCAAGAAGAGGGCTGTATCTACGGTTCGTGATTGGCCACTTTGGTGTGGACCAGTATCGGAGCAGGAGAGTAGATAGATCGCGGTAGTGTCGATTGACGATAGTACCGACGTAGAGAGCGTCGTATTATGAGTAACCAGGTGTGTAACTCTTACACACTTCATAGATTAATAAGATATTATGTTGTGAATTGTTAAAAGCCAGAATAATGGTAGAAAATGTTGAGCTACCCCTGTGGATAAAAACAAGGACTCCGGGTAAGTCCACTTTGTTTGGATGTGTTAAAGGCTTCTGCTGAAACTGTAAATGCACTACTATAATAATTGTGATAGTTGAGCATGAGTATATTGCATTGATAGCATGTTCATGAGAATGGGTTGATGAGAGGAGGGGGAAGATATGGTTTCAGACTGTCACTAGTGGTTTTGACCACACAGTGGGTGGGCCCCGCTTTTTATTATATTGTGACTAAGTCTCAGTGGTTTTGACCACTAGTGGTGTCGACCATATATATATTATTTGTGACTCCGGTCACCAGTGGTGTTGACCACATAAATCTATTTTGTGATTCGTCCCTATGGTTTGATACCACCGTGGATTGGCCCCACATATCGATACGGGATTGTCACCAGTGGTGTTAACCACATATATTATTTGTGACTTCGGTCACCAGTGGTTTTGACCACCAGTGGTGTTGACCACACGAGGTAGATACAGGAGTTCGAATGGTTAGGTTTTGGGTTGCATGGCATACTTATTTATTTACGAATTTGTGTAAGGGCTACTATTATTGGGATGGGGATTTATACACTGAGTCTCGGTGACTCACCCCTTTCCGTTAACATTTTCAGGTGATGCGTAGATCGCAGATGTGGAGCTGGGATGGACTTGAGGTGGCCATCCTTAGCTGTTCATTTTATTTTATTGGTTAATTTCGAACCTACTTTGCTTTAAATTTCAATTTTTTTTTTGGTTTTGTAATAAGGTTACTAAATTTTACTTTGCGTTGTTTGCTTTGACAAATTATCATTGAAACTGCGTTAAACATTAAAGCCTGTTTGAAATCAAAAAGTACCTAGGAAATGAATGTTTTTACAAACTTCAAAGAATTTCGGGAATTTTCTAAAACTTCATCTTCGGATAATTAAGTGAACTTGTAAAATTAACAAAGTAACTAAAATCTCTTTAAAGCAAATTTGAAACGGTTTTAGCAGTCTATTTAAATCAACTCGGCTTTCATAAAATCAAAAGTTTTCCTTAAATTAGAGACGTCAATTTATTTTCAAAATCATTTTTCTTCTCTGTGACATACCAGATTCATTCGTAGTATTTTGACCGGGTTTGGGGTGTTCTAATTGTGGTATCAGAGCCAACTTCAAAAGCTCGACTGTGGGCCCGAGGCCTAAAATAGTTTTAATAAAGGGTTTACAAAATAACTTTGAAGGAAAATAAATGTTCTGGGGAGCATCGCACCTGAGTCTCCGGCACCAATCCGCAACGGTAAGTCCACTAACTGTCAATTGCAAGGTTTAAATAGTTGTGATATGGATGCTAGTAATAGGAATCCACTTTAGAGACTGAAGCCCATAAGATTGTAGGAACTTACGATAACAACTCTAAGTTATTCATAAAAATGTGATGTAATAACAGTGGAAGAAATCTAATGTATAAAATCCTTAAATTAGATTAATTCGGGAATGGTAAGCATGAACACCCGAGGACGTGGGCGTAACACACGCGGGTGTAGTAGAGGTAAGATGACTGTATCGGAACCGGCAAGGTCTGGCCATGGTCAGAGGATGAGGTACCACCACCGCCAACTGTGGGCGCTGAGTTCCAGGATCAGAGGGGTGGTAATGATATGGTGTCGTAGGCATGCTGCGGGTTTTGAGAGAGTAGCTAGAGCTGGTGGGGGTACGGGGGTTCAAAAATCTGTGTCTAAGCAACTCTGAGCCAATGGAGCAGAGGTGTTTCGGGGTGTTTCTGGTGTGGCTCCCAACACAGTGAAATACTGGCTAGAGGCGACTGAACGTATAATGGACGATTTGGACTTTACAATGGAGGAAAAGTCGAAAGGGATAGTGTCTCTTCTCCGGGATAAATCTTATCAGTGGTGGCTCACGGTCCGGGATGGTGTGACAGCTGATGGCATCACTTAGGATTTCTTTAAGGCAGCTTATTAGAGGAAGTATGTCGAGTTCGATTATATAGATGCGCAACGAAAGGTGTTCTTGAATCTGGTTCTAGGGAATAAGTCAGTATCGAAATATGAGGCGGAGTTCCTTCGGCAGAGTCGTTATGCTAGGGGTATCATGGCTACAGAACACGAGCGTCGTGTCAGATTTGAGGACGGGTTGAGAGATGAGTTGCGGATGATGATTGCCCTGCAGAGGGAAAGAGAATTTACTGTCTTAGTGGAGAAGGCCAAGATTGCTGAAGCGGTGAAGCAGTCGGTGAGATGTAATCGGGATAGATCTTTGGGGTAAGAGGAGTCCCGGTCGTGTGGTCATTGGAAATTCACAAAAGGGCTAGATTTGGCGGGTCGAGCCAAGCTACAGAGCTTGTTGTTACTACTTAATGGCTGCCACGGTGTGCACGTTGTAGGAAGACTCATTCGGGAGAGTGTTGGATAGGAAACAGAGGGTGCTTTGAGTATGGGTCAATAGGGCACTGGGTAAGGGATTGTCCACGAAGATCAGCTAGGATCCAGTCTGAGGGTGGACGTATGCAATTCAGGAGGGATGGTTAGCAACCACAGAGGGTCGTGATCCGGCGGGGAGGTAATGGTTCGTCGAGGTCATGGAACACCGCGAGGTGGTTTGGGAATCTCGAGGCGAGACGACTGCGTTGGTGTATGCCAGGAGGCGTCGAGAGGAGGGCGACGCACCGGATGTCATAATCGGTACGTTTTTAATTTTTGGGCTGCCTTATACTGCTTTGATAGATGTTTGGTCGACTTACTCTTATGTTGCTAGTAGTATAGTGGGAACCATGGACTTAGTTTATAAGATTTCTTCTAGGGAGATGACAGTAATTAGCCCTCTTGGTCACTCTGTAGAATAAACAAACTGTATAAGGATGTACCCCTAAAATTCAAGGGTAGTGTTTTTAGTTGATCTAATGGAACTACCATTCGAGAGTTCGATTTGACCTTAGGGATGGACTGGCTAGTAAAGTATCAAGCAAGTCTGGATTGTGCCACGAAGCGCATGGTGTTGAAGTCTGTTGAGGGTGAAGAGGTGGTGGTGATAGGTGATAGAAGGAATTACCTATCCAATATAGTATCCGCTTTGAAGGTCGAGAGAGTGGTGAGGAAGGGATGTGAGGCGTTCGTGGTTCATGTTTGTGCATTGGAGGCTAAGGAATCCACTGTGGGAAACGTTTGAACGGTGAAGGAATTTCTCGATGTATTTTGGAAGAGCTTCCGGGTCTGCCTCTCGATCGCGAAGTTGAGTTTGGGATAGATCTACTACCAGGAACCGCACCAGTGTCTATTGCCCCATATAGGATGTCACCGAAGGAGTTGGTGGAGTTGAAAGTACAGATTCAAGAGTTGTTGGATCGGGGTTTTATCGGCCAAGTGTGTCACCTTGGGGAGCGCCTGTGCTTTTTGTTAAGAAGAAAGACGGATCGATGAGGATGTGCATAGATTACCGTCAGCTGAATAAGTTGACGATTAAGAATAAATATCCATTATTGAGGATTGACAACTTGTTTGATCAGCTGAAGGGGGCATCGGTTTTCTAAGATTGATTTGAGGTCGGGGCACCATCAGCTTAAGGTAAAGAGGTTGATATCCATAAAACGGCGTTTTGCACGCGCTATGGGCACTACGAGTTTTTGGTAATGCCGTTTGGGTTTACTAACACGCCGGCAGCATTCATGGACATGATAAATCGAGTTTTTAGCCGTACTTAGATCGGTTCATCATAGTGTTTATAGATGACATCTTGGTGTACTCGAAATCAAAAGAGGAACATGATGCCCATCGACGTGTGGTTTTACAGATTCTGAGAGAGAAGCAGTTGTTTACAAAGTTTAGTAAGTTTGAGTTCTGGTTGAAGGAGGTAACTTTCTTGGGTCATGTGGTGTCAGTTGAGGGGATCAGGGTAGACCCTCGTGAGATTGAGGCGGTATTGGACTGGAAACCACCTAAGTCTGTAGCGAAGATTTAGAGTTTTCTGGGTTTAGCGGGATATTATAGAAGGTTCGTGGAAGGTTTCTCTTTGATTTAAGCGCCGTTAACTAAGTTGTTAAGGAAAAGAGTTCCATTTGTGTGGTCAGACAGGCAGCAATAAAGTTTCGATAAGTTAAAGAAGATTTTGACAGAAGCTTCGGTGTTGATTCAGCCTGAAGCAGGGAAAGAGTTTACCGTCTACTGTGATGCATCGCATACTGGTTTGGGATGTGCGCTGATGCAAGAGGGAAAGTAGTGGCGTATGCTTCTCGTCAGTTGAGACCCCACGAAGTGAATTACCCGACGCATGATCTGGAGTTGGCTGCAGTGGTTTTTGCTCTAAAAATTTGGAGCCATTACTTGTATGTAGAGAAGTCAATCGTCTACACGGACCACAAGAGTTTGAAGTACCTCTTGACCCAGAAGGAATTGAATTTGAGGCAGTGAAGGTGGATCGAGTTGTTGAAGGACTACGACTGTTCGATTGAGTACCATCCGGGGAAAGCCAATATGGTTGCAGACGCATTGAGTCGTAAGGTGGTGTCAGACTTGAGAGCAATGTTTGCCCACCTTAGTCTGTATGATTGTAACATCCTAGATTAGGGGTTATGCGTTTGTGCATAATTCATGAGTAGTAGGTTTTGGCAGTGTTTGGAAATGAATTAAGGGTTTTTAAAATCCTAGGATGGAAGAGAAAGCTTTGGACAATTATTGGTTTTAAGTTAAAACAAGAAGTGATGTGGAAAGGTGGCAAGGACGCCACCTAAGGTGCAAGGTTATGGCATCAAGTGAAGTACTTTGAGGAAGAGGTTGAATCCCATTGTGTGCATTTTTCTTAATCTTATGAAATAGCATGTTTACTATGATATGGATGTGTGGTGTGCATTTTTAGAACCTTGGAAATGTAAGGAAATGTATGGAAATGTATGGAAATGTAAGGAAATGTATGGAAATGTATGGAAATGTAGGGAAATGTAGGAAATGTATGGAAATGTAAGGGAATGTATGGAAATGTAAGGAAATGTATGGAAATGTAAGGAAATGTTAAGTTCAAAGTGAACATTTTGGAAACCTAGGAAATGTCAAGTTTAAAGAGCCAAACGAAAATTTTTAGAAACTTAGAAATGACTTAGAAATGTCGAGTTTTAAAGTTTAAAAGAGGAAATTAAGGCAATATGGCCTTAAGCGAAAAAGTATGTAAAATTTGACACACAATTGGGCTTGGAAAAGTGGCTTGGAGATGCCACTTAGGGCCTCTGGAAATGGCGCCACATGCAAGTGTATCTGGGCCAGGGATCGAGTCACCTAGGAAGCAAATAAAAGAAGTTTTATTTTGCTACAAAGAGCAGAGAGGTGGATGACATGTGGGCTTTTAAAAGAGGAGTTTTATTTCCTTTAGAATTTCAGCTAATTAGGATATAATTGTTGGATTAATTCTTTTGATAAAGTGATAATTATCACATAGGAAAAGTGGTGGCCAAGTAGGGGACTCTAGCCTAGTAATTTCGGCTATAAAAGGGAAAGAAAGCCATTCATTCATTCATTCACTCTTCCTTTGCTGAATTTCTTAAGCAGATTCTCCTCTCTCTGTCAAAATTCCTACAGTTTTATTCTTCCTTCTCTTTTCTTTCTAATCCCTCCAAAAGTCGAAATTCTGCCAAAGCTGAATCTTTGTTGTGAAAGAAGGGTGTTGCCGATTTCATCCAAAAAGGTAAGATCAATTATTATTTGATTTTCAATCTCTCTTTAGCCAAAATATAGGAATCTAACTCCTTTAGAATTCCATGGCTGAAATTTGGAAGGTTTTCTTCGAGATCTATTAGTTGTCGACTACAAGGAGAGGTTTCGGGATTTAGATCTATAAGGTAAGGCAGTAGTGATTTTCGGCCATAGGCCATTTTGGTATATAATGTTAGCCGATTCTGACTTAGGTGGTGTAGGAAGGAGTTTTACAATCGCAAAGGTGCAAATCGTTAGACGTGGGTTTCGGGATTTAGTCAATTGTGCTAATCAGGTGCATAGTTATCGCACTATTCTCCTATTATTGTATGTTGTTAAGTATGTTTGATTATGATGTGTATGTTAATGGAAATAATGGCTAAGATGGTGGATACCGTAGTGGGTAATCGATTAATCAGTCGATGCTCTATTTTGCCTATGATATATGTGTGATATTTGTGGTGAGCATGTGATAAATATTTACTCGATTGTTAATCGACATGATACACATATATGCATGGGACTTGGGATGTGAAAATTGAAGGAAAGGGTGTACATCATTATGTACGTGGTCTATTGTTAGCCTCGTGCTACATTAGCGCTTGATGTTAGCTATGTGCTTCATCAAGAGAGGTGTTGGCTAAATGCCCATCTCGACGGTTGATAGCTCTGTGCATCACCATGGGTGATTGATATGTGGGATCCTATGGGATCGGTGGCTCACCACGGCCTTGAGCAACAAGTCTCGCCAAGGTAAGATATGTGGATCATTATGTGATCGGTGGTGGATTAGCCACGACCTTGAGCAGGGGGTCTGCCAAGGTAGGTGTAATGGATGGACCCTAGGTTGGGATGGGTTTCATAATTGCATATTTATGTGTATGGATTGTGTGGATATGGGCCAAGCCCATATGTGGAGATATGTGAAATGAATATGCACCGAGAGTCGGTTTGACTCACCCAATATTTTAAACCTTTCGGTGATGCGTAAAGCTTGGACCGGGTTGGAGTGGATACAAAGGTGGCCATGCGTAGTAGATTTTCATGCAGAAAGATATTTTTAATTAATTAAGCATTTATATCTTCAGTACATTGATTATTCAATTATTGTAATAAGGCCTTAGTAGGAATATTTTATTCTGTTTTTATTATTAAGCTTACGAATTTTTATCAATTAAAGATTAAGTAAATCTATTTCCATACAAAGCCCAAACGTTTTGTCACCTAAAGTAAAGGATTTTAATAATGAATTAAACTTGTTTTCAACTCAAGCCCAACCCAAAACAATCTTTCTTTCAAAACACACAAGTTTTTCCTAAGAAACAAAAGAAATTTGAAACGGTTTACACTGGGAACATACTAGATCCGGTCAAAACTTGTGGGCCGGGTGTGGGGTGTTACAAATTGGTATCAAAGCCCGGTTCAAAACTCAGCTTTGAGGGTTGGGGGCCCAAAAACATTTTCAAAATGGGCTTTTCAAAAATATGGACTTTCTATAAAATTTTCAGGTTTATTCTAGCATGGCACCTGTATCTTTGGCCCGAAGTCCACCAGGTAAGTACTTCTGATTGTTGAAGTGGTTTGAATTTGTGAACTATATGGGCTTTTATGGGAACGTAGATTAGTGAACTAGGATCTATTGAACCCTAGGACTAGTCTACTCAAACACATGCATAAGACTTAAGGACTATTAAACAAACACGTGATTAAGTCACGAGCTAGGTGTGGCAACCATCAGACGCATGTCTAGGATTGGTATTCAAGAAGAGCTTGGTATTTAAGTAGTCCTTAGCGACTCACCTCCTCTTTACTCGAATCCTACAGTGCGTAGCTACTGTTCACCTTAGCTAAGAGGACTTATTCACTGCTAAACACGATAATTAAAACCCGAAAAGGACTAGCCATGCAGCTTTTATAAAATTCCTAGTTTTAAAGTTCCTAAATTACCCTTTTAATTTTAGTAAAAGATTATTGTGAAAATTTTTCCAAAATATCTCCTATTTACAAAATTACAAAAATGCCCTATATTGTAAAATTACTAAAATTACCTTGATTGTAAAAACTACCATACTACCCTCAACTTTTGTTAAAATAATTTTACAAAAATACCAAAATCTCTAGTTTTCAAAATATCAAGATACTCGATTTGGGAAAATTTCTTAAAATACCTCGGTTGGTAAAATTACCAAAATGCCCTTAGTTTCTAAATTTTCATATTACCTCGACTTTTATTTAAAATATTCTTACTTTACAAAAATATCAGAAAATTTTATTTTTGCAAAAGGTAAAGATACCCTATTTGGAAAATTACTGAATTACCCAATTACCAAAATACCCCCGAGTTACAAAATTACCAGAATGACCCCGATCTTCAGAAAAAATTCTGCAACAACACTGATTTGGAAAACAAATTCTCAGAAACAACCTTCAAGTTTCGTAAATTCTAAAATATCCTTGATTTATTAAGATTTATAAATTTACCATGGTTTATTACTGAAATACCCCTGTAATTTCAAAATTTCCAAAATACCCCCAGGATTTCAAAAATTACCAAAATACCCTTATTGAAAAATCACTAAGGAACCTTATTTTGACAAATTATGAAAATACCCCTGTAGGGCAAATTACGAAAATACCCATGGGTAGTGGAAAAACAACAACAATGGAAACTACAACATTTCTCTGAATGAACGAAAGTTCATAATTGATTGATGGATGAATGTAAAGACTGTGTGCATGTATGAATACGAAAGAACCACTCCTAAAATTCTTTCCATAAAACTTCTTCGCGGTTAATCAGTGAAACAAAAATTTTTTTTAATACATAAAACTTCTTAATCAGATTAAATCGCGACGTTAGAAATGAGTTCTAAGGGGCGTGAACTTAGAGATTGTGCCTGGAAAGTATGATGGTTCTATTAAGATCAGTCTGTGCACGTAAGCATAAAAGGTGAGAAGGATTGTACGATTGTTAGTAAGTAATTTCGAGGACAAAATTATTTTTAAGGAGGGTAGAACGTAACATCCTAGATTAGGGGTTATATGTGTGCATAATTCATGAGTAGTAGGTTTTGGCGGTGTTTGGAAATGAATTAAGGGTTTTAAAATCCTAGGATGGAAGAGAAAGCTTTGGACAATTATTGGTTTTAAGTTAAAAACAAGAAGTGATGTGGAAAAGTGGCAAGGGACGCCACCTAAGGTGCAAGGGTTATGGCATCAAGTGAAGTACTTTGAGGAAGAGGTTGAATCCCATTGTGTGCATTTTGCTTAATCTTACAAAATAGCATGTTTACTATGATATGGATGTGTGGTGTGCATTTTTAGAACTTTGGAAATGTAAGGAAATGTATGGAAATGTATGGAAATGTAAGGAAATGTATGGAAATGTATGGAAATGTATGGAAATGTAAGGAAATGTATGGAAATGTAAGGAAATGTATGGAAATGTAAGGAAATGTTAAGTTCAAAGTGAACATTTTGGAAACCTAGGAAATGTCAAGTTTAAAGAGCCAAACGAAAATTTTTGGAAACTTAGAAATGACTTAGAAATGTCGAGTTTTAAAGTTTAAAAGAGGAAATTAAGGCAACGTGGCCTTGAGAGAAAAAGTATGTAAAATTTGACACACAATTGGGCTTGGAAAAGTGGCTTGGAGATGCCACTTAGGGCCTCTGGAAATGGCGCCACATGCAAGTGTATTTGGGCCAGGGATCGAGTCACTTAGGAAGCAAATAAAAGAAGTTTTATTTTGCTACAAAAAGCAGAGAGGTGGACGGCATGTGGGCTCTTAAAGAGGAGTTTTATTTCCTTTAGAATTTCGCTAATTAGGAGATAATTATTGGATTAATTCTTTTGATAAAGTGATAATTATCACATAGGAAGAGTGGTGGCCAAGTAGGGGACTCTAGCCTAGTAATTTCGGCTATAAAAGGGAAAGAAGGCCATTCATTCATTCATTCACTCTTCTTTGCTGAATTTCTTAAGCAGATTCTCCTCTCTCTGTCGAAATTCCTCGCTTTTATTCTTCCTTCTCTTTTCTTTCTAATCCTTTCTAAATGCCGATTTCATCCAAAAGGTAAGATCAATTATTATTTGTGAAATATAGGAATCTAACTCTTTTAGAATTCCATGGCCGAAATTTGGAAGGTTTTCTTCGGGATCTAGTAGTTGTCGACTACAAGGAGCGATTTCGGCATTTAGATCCGTAAGGTAAGGCAGTAGTGATTTTCGGCCATAGGCCATTTTGGTGTATAATGTTAGTCGATTCTGACTTAGGTGGTGCAAGAAGGAGTTCTACAATCGCAAAGGTGCAAATCGTTAGACGTGGGTTTCGGGATTTAGTCAATTGTGCTAATCAGGTGCATAGTTATCGCACTATTCTCCTATTATTGTATGTTGTTAAGTATGTTTGATTATGATGTGTATGTTAGTCAAAAATAATGGCGAAGATGGTGGATACCCGTAGTGGGTAATCGATTAATCAGGTCAGTGCTCTATTTTGCCTATGATATATATGTGTGATATTTGTGGTGAGCATGTGATAAATATTTACTCTGATTGTTAATCTGACATGATACACATATATGCATGGGACTTGGGATGCGAAAATTGAAGGAAAGGGTGTACATCATTATGTACGTGGTCTAATGCTAGCCTCGTGTTACATTAGCGCTTGATGTTAGCTATGTGCTTCATCAAGGGAGGTGTTGGCTAAGTGCCCATCTCGGTGGTTGATAGTGTGTGCATCACCGTGGGTGATTGATATGTGGGATCCTATGGGATTGGTGGCTCACCATGGCCTTGAGCAAACAAGTCTGCCAAGGTAAGATATGTAGATCATTATGTGATCGGTGGTGGATTAGCCACGACCTTGAGCAGGGGTCCGCCAAGGTAGGTGTAATGGATGGACCCTAGGTTGGGATGGGCTTCATAATTGCATATTTATGTGTATGGATGTGTGGATATGGGCCAAGCCCATATGTGGAGATAAGTGAAATGACTATGCACCGAGTCGGTTTGACTCACCCAATATTTTAAACCTTTCGGTGATGCGTAAAGCTTGGACCGGGTTGGAGTGGATACAAAGGTGGCCATGCGTAAGCGATTTTCATGCGTAAAGATATTTTAATTAATTAAGCATTTATATCTTGAAGCTTTGATTATTCAATTATTGTAATAAGGCCTTAGTAGGAATATTTTATTCTATTTTTATTGTTAAGCTTACAAATTTTTATCAATTAATGATTAAGTAAATCTATTTCCATACAAAGCCCAAATGTTTTGTCACCTAAAGTAAAGGATTTTAATAATGAATTAAACTTGTTTTCAACTCAAGCCCAACCCAAAACAATCTTTCTTTCAAAACACACAAGTTTCTCCTAAGAAACAAAAGAAATTTGAAATGGTTTACACCGGGGAACATACCAGATCTGGTCAAAACTCGTGGGCCGGGTGTGGGGTGTTACAATGATGACGGAAGTTTGCTAGCGGAGCTGCAAGTGAAGCCGACATAGGTTAATCAGTTAAAGAGAAACAGCTAGTGGATGAAGACTTAACTACTCAATTTTCACATGTGCGAAATGGTGGATTGGAGGGTTATAGCTTGAGCAGTGAGGAAGTGTTGTGTTTCCAAGGGAGAGTTTGTATGCCAAGAGATGTGGAGATAAGACAGAAGATTCTTCAGGAGGCACATAGCAGTCCATACGCTATGCATCCTAGAGGTAGCAAGATGTACCGGGATTTGTGGGAGCAGTTTTTGGTGGCCGGGTTTAAAGCGTGAGGTAACTAAATTTGTGAGTAAGTGTCTGACGTGTCAGCAGGTCAAAGCTGAACATCAGGTACCTACGGGTCTAATGCAACCGGTAAAGATTCTGCAGTGGAAATGGGAAAGGATCATGATGGATTTCGTCAGTGGGCTACCCCTTACGCCTTTGAAGAAGGATTCGGTCTAGGTGATTGTTGATCGTTTTATAAAGTCGGCTCATTTTATACCGGTTTGGGTTGACTACTCACTTCAAAAGTTGGCTAAGCTATATATGGCAGAGATCGCGAGATTGCATAGGGTGCCGGTGTCGATTATCTCCGGTAGGAACCCTAGGTTCACGTCAAGGTTTTGGAAAGCAATGCATCAAGCATTGGGTACCAAGTTGGATTTTAGCACAGCATTTCACCTGGAGTCAGACGGACAGTCAGAGAGGGTAATCCAAATCTTAGAAGATATGCTGAGGGGTTGTGTTTTGGATTTTAGAGGCAGTTGGGAAGAATTTCTACTGTTGGCAGAGTTCGCGTATAACAATAGTTATCAGGCAAGTATCCAGATGGCACCGTATGAAGCACGCTGTATGAGCGGAAGTGTCGTACTCCTACGTGTTGGACAGAGTTGGGAGAGCATCAACTGTTGGGTCCAGAGTTGGTTACTGAAACGGAGGATAAGGTTAAGCTGATTCGAGCTCGTCTGAAGGAACCTTCGGAGAGACAGAAATCTTATGTCGATCTCAAGCGGAGGGATATAGAGTTTGCAGTGGATGACAAAGTTTTCCAGAAGGTCTCACCATGGAAGAAGGTGTTGAGATTTGGTCGGAAGGGTAAGCTGAGCCCTAGGTTCATCTGGCCTTATAAGTTGCTGAAGCGTGTGGGACTAGTGGCTTATCAGCTAGAGCTACCAGCAGAATTGAGTCAGATCCATGACATGTTCCATGTTTCCATGCTTAGACGCTATCGATCAGATCCATCACATGTTGTGCTAGTAGAGGATATTGAAGTGAGCCCGGATTTATCTTTCGAGGAAGAACCAGTACAGATTCTGGATCGGGATGTTAAGGTCTTGCGTAGGAAGTCAGTGCCTTTAGTGAAGGTATTATGGCAGAATCACAGAACTGAAGAGGCTACGTAGGAACCGGAGGATGTGATGCGGCAGCAATACCCTCAACTCTTTTGACCAGATAATTTCGAGGCCGAAATTATTTTTTAAGGGGGTAGAACTGTAATATCCCTAAATCAGGGCCTTTGCATTTCGTGTGGTTGCATGTGTACTGTATGGTAGGTATGTTAGTTTGGACCATTTTAGGGTCTAGGCTTGAGCCAGGGATAGGCTAGGGTCATAGCAAAAAGTTGCGTTTTGGGCATCTAGAGGAAGGGAGCTGTTTGAGTTGGGTGTTAAAAGTGATTGATGAGAAGTTAATACACAAGAACTGCCTTGGAAAAGTGGTAAGGAGGTGCCACTTAAGGCTTGGAGAGGTGACGCCTCAAGGGGAGCAAGGAAGCCTAGGTTCGAGCAAAGAATTCCTTTTCGCTTGTTGTTTTTGACGCCAAGGTTAGGGAGGTAGTGTGCCTGGGATGGACTTCATTGGATATGTGTTGAAGGAGTCAACACATTTGAAATGGGTGGAGAAGAGAAATTGTAGGAGTTTGACTCATTCAAATCGGTTTGAATGAGTGGCCATGAGAAAATTTAGGAGATGGACATGGGAGCTTAGTGTTGGCAAAATGCCAAACACTGGGGAGAAGGGAGAAATTGATTTGGGTAGCTAGGAGTGTGCCGAATTTCATTTGCAGACTTAGAGGAGCATTTTTGGCTAGAAACATTCGTTCTTTTTATTTTTGGTCAAAATCGGGGTACCTACAGCATTTTGTTGCGTTTCCTTGCTCTCTCAGGAACCAAAACTGAAACCTTTCTCTAAGTCTCCTCTCATTTTCCTTTTGTCTTTTAATTTTTTTCTCTTCCCTGCTTCTTTGTGTTCATCCGAATCCACCCTTGCTCACCACCCATCATTGTGATTCGTTTTCTAGCCATAACCACTTAAAGCCAAAAATGCCATACCTATTCACTTTTCACTTTCGTTTTCATCTTTCCTCTTGAAACCCTTGTAGTCAAATCTCTCCAAAGCCATATCCCTCTTCTTTGTTCTTCTTTTATTTGTGTAAGCAAGAGCCGAAACCATTACCCTTCTTCCCTTTCGGTTTCTTTCTCTTCTTTTGAACCATAGTCAAAACCTCTTGGATCCCAAGGGCATTCTATGTGTTTCTCTTTCCTGAAGAATCTACTCTAGTCGAATCTCAACCCATAGTCAGGTAAGATTCCATTGTTTTCTTTTCTTTCTTCTCCTATGTCTCTGATGGCCGAATATTCTCACATCTCTACTCTCTTCACTTTTTCGTTTTCTATAGGGGAAAAAGCTGAGATTTGGCAATTGTTTGGGTAGTGCGAATACCCTTGGTTCTCATATTTGTTCTTCGATTTTTGTAGTAGCAGATCGTCATCATCCATACACTCTCAATTGGTTTCCTTAAAGTGTTGTGGTAAAGGTTCCTACTGATTCCATCTTTCCTTATTATGTTAAAATGTCGAAGGCAGTAGCTAATCTTATAGGATCTTGGCCGATTTAAGGGGGGATTCATCTTCGTGTTACCTCGACTTTTGCTTGGTGATTGTGAGGTGTTGAGGAAGGGGGTGATGCATATGTTAGATTCTTGGGACTTGCTTGGTTTGTAGTTTAGATCTTGATCTTGAGATCTGTCGATTTAGGTAAGGGGGTCTGTTTCTTCGGGTTAAATCTCCATTCTTAGTTATTGGCTGTGTTAATCTGACTTAGTGACCAAAGGTGTTATGGACCCTAATGCCAGCCAAGCGTTAGGTGGGGTTAGATCTGAGACCCCAGCCCCTAAGTTCAAGAAGAGGGCTGTATCTGTGGTTCGTGATTGGCCACTTGGGTGTGGACCAGCATCGAAGCAGGAGAGTAGACAAATCGCGGTAGTGTCGATTGATGACAGTACCGGTGTAGAGAGCATCGTATTACGAGTAACCAAGTGTGTAACTCTTACACACTTCATAGATTAATAAGATATTATGTTGTGATTTGTTAAAAGCTGGAGTAATGAAAGAAAATGTTGAGCTACCCCTATGGGTAAAAATGAGGACTCCGAGTAAGTCCACTTTGTTTGGATGTGTTAAAGGCTTCTGCTGAAACTATAAATGCACTGCTATAATAATTGTGATAGTTGAGCATGAGTATATTGCATTGATAGCATGTTCATGAAAATGGGTTGATGAGAGGAGGGGGAAGATATGATTTTAGACTGTCACCAGTGGTTTTGACCACACAGTGGGTGGGCCCCGCTTTTTGTTATATTATGACTAAGTCTCAGTGGTTTTGACCGCCAGTGGTGTTGACCATATATATATTATTTGTGACTCTGGTCACCAGTGGTGTTGACCACATAAATCTATTTTGTGATTTGTCCCTGTGGTTTGATACCACCGTGGGTTGGCCCCACATATCGATACGGATTGTCACCAATGGTGTTGACCACATATATTATTTGTCACTTCGACCACCAGTGGTTTTGACCACCAGTGGTGTTGACCACACGGGGTAGATATAGGAGTTTTGGATGGTTAGGTTTTGGGTTGCATGGCATATTTATTTATTTACGAATCTGTGTAAGGGCTACTATTATTGGGATGGGGATTTATACACTGAGTCTCGGTGACTCACCCCTTTCCGTTAACATTTTCAGGTGATGCGTAGATCGCGAATGTGAAGCCGGATGGACTCGAGGTGGCCATGCTCAACTGTTCGTTTTTATTTTATTGGTTAATTTCGAACCTACTTTGCTTTAAATTTTAGTTTTTTTTTTTTGGTTTTGTAATAAGGCCATTAAATTTTACTTTGTGTTATTTGCTTTGACAAATTATCATTGAAACTACGTTAAACATTAAAGCTTGTTTGAAACAAAAAGTACCTAGGAAATGAATGTTTTTACAAACTTCAAAGAATTTCGGGAATTTTCCAAAACTTCATCTTCGGATAATTAAGCGAACTTGTAAGATTAACAAAGTAACTAGAATCTCTTTAAAGTAAATTTTGAAACGGTTTTAGTAGTCTATTTTAATCAACTCGGCTTTCATAAAATCAAAAGTTTTCCTTAAATTAGAGACGACAATTTATTTTCAAAATCGTTTTTCTTCTCTGTGACTTACCAGATTTGGTCGTAGCGTTTTGACCGGGTTTGGGGTGTTACAGACCCAAAAGAATTTGGGTACCAAAAACAAGAATTTAATTCTATGTTTGTAGGAAGAGGAGCATTGCTTCAAGGTGGGCAATTTAAGCAAAAAATCATTGTATCTTGATAGTGGATCTCAAGGCACATGACTGGTGACGAGGCACTTTATCAAATTGAGGGCAAAAAGTATAGAGAAGTTAGATTTTGTAATAACTCCAAAGACAAATAGAAGGAACTGACTCTATTGGTAAAAACTCATCAATTCCTATTGAAAATGTTTTGCATGTCAATAGTATTAATCATAATCTACTAAGTATTAGTAAATTGTGTGATAAAGGTCTCAATGTCAGTTTTTAGTCTAATGGATGTAAAGTAATTGACATTTTATCTAATAGGATTATGTTTGTAGGACATAGGATAGGAAATACTTATATGTTGCATTTAGATTACTTGCATGATTCATTCATATGCATTGTTGCTAACAAAGAAAATAATTCTTTATTGTGGCATAGAAAACTAGGACATGCTAGCATGAGCATATTACATAAACTAGCCAAAAATGACTTAACAAGAGGATTGCCTAAAATTGATTTTGATTTAGATAAAGTTTGCGATGCATGTGTTAAAGGAAAACATAAGAGAGTTTCTTTTAAACTTATCAATGATAGATCTACTAGTAGAGTTCTTCAATTAATTCATATTGATCTTTTTGGACCAATTAAAACTTCTAGCTTAAGTGGAAAACAATATGCTTTTTTTCTTGTAGATGATTTTTCTAGATTTAACTTGAGTTCTTTTCTAAGTACTAAAGATGAAGCTTTAGAAAAATTCATCATATTTTCAAATATTAATCAAAATGAAAAATGTTACTCTATCACTAGTATACAAGTGATCATGGAACCGGATTTCAAAAGCATAGTTTTGAAAATTTTTGCAAATCAAATGAAATTAGCCATAATTTTTCAACACATAGAACCTTTCGACAAAACCTAGCAACAAAATGGAGTTGTTGAGAGGAAAAATAGAACTTTAAAAGAAATTACTAGAACCATGTTTTGTGAAAATAATTTACCAAAATATTTTTGGGCAGAAGCCATAAACATCACTTGCTATATTGTTAATAGAGTAATGATTAGGCCTATTTTAAAGAAAACTACATATGGACTTTTCAAAAACAAAAAGCCTAACATTAGCTATTTTCATACTTTTGGATGCAAGTGTTTTGTTTTAAATAATGGAAAAGACAATCTTGGTAAATTTGATGCGAAAAGTGATGAAAGAATTTTTCTTGGATATTCTTTAAATTCTAAAGCTTTTTGAGTGTTTAACAAAAGAGCTTTAGTAGTATAAGAGTCTATAGATGTTTTTTGATGATTCTAACCTTTCTCCTATAAAGAATTCTTGTATTGATGATGATAATGTAGAAATTTTTCACAATGATGATAAAGTTGATCACTCATCAAATGACAAAAATTAAAAACAAACAAAAGATGCTTTAAAGGAGCTTATAATAGAAGAGAAGGAAGTCACTCATCCAAGAGAGTTCAACATTGTAAAGGATGGTAAGATTTTGGGAGATCTATCCAAAGGGGTAACCACTAGATCATCTCTTAGAAATACATTTAATTATGTTGCATTTAATTCATGCATTGAACCTAAAAATATCAAAGAAGCATTAAATGATGAATATTGGATATTGGTTATGCAAGATGAATTAAATCAATTTAAGAGAACCAATGTATGGACCGTTGTAGAAATACCATGTGATAAATCTACTATAAGTGCTAAATGGGTTTTTAGAAATAAGTTAGATGAGGGTGACAACATAGTGAGGAACAAGGTTAGGCTTGTTGCTCAAGGTTACACTCAAGAGGAAGGAATAGACTATGATGAAACATTTGCTTCTATAGCTAGAATGGAATCCATTAGAATCCTATTAGATTTTGCATGCTTTAATGATTTTAAATTTTATCAAATGGATGTAAAAAGTTCTTTTCTAAATGGTTTTATAGATGAAGAAGCATATGTTAAACAACCTCCCGATTTTGAAGATTTAAAATTTCCAAATCATGTTTTCAAACTGTAAAAAGCTTTAAATGATTTAAAACAAGCTCCTAGAGTTTGGTATGAAAGATTATCAAGTTTTCTTATTAAAAATAGTTTTTGTAAAGGGAAGGTTGACACAACATTTTTTATCCAAAGAAAATATAAGGATTTATTAGTAGTTCAAATATATGCTGATGATATTATTTTTGAAGCTACTAATGATCTTCTTTTTCAAGAATTTTCCAAGCTAATGTAAGGTAAATTTGATATGAGCATGATGGGAGAACTAAATTTGTTTTTTAGACTCCAAATCAAGCAAAAAAAAAATGGCATATTCAACAATCAAGCTAAGTACATTAAGGAAATGCTCAAAAAGTTTGTGATGAACAGTCTCAAACCACAAGTTACACCCATGAGCCCTTCTACAAAGCTTGACAAAAATGAGGAAGGTAAATATGTAAATTTAAAGTTATATTTGTCTATGATTGGATCTTTTCTTTATTTTACCACAAGTAGACCCGATATTATGTTTAGTGTTTGCTTGTGTGCTAGATATCAATCATGTCCTAAAGAATCAAAATTACAAGCCCTTAAGAGAATATTTAAATACTTGAGAGACACTCCTAATTTAATTCTTGGGTATCCTAGAGACTCATATTTTAGCTTGCATGCATTCTTGGATGTAGATTTTGGAGGTTGCAAATTAGATAGGAAAACCCCCTTTGGTACTTGTCAATTCCTAGGCAACATGCTTGTATCATGGTTTTCAATGAAACAAAATAGTGTTTCCTTTTCCACCACCAAAGCAGAATACATTTTTATCAGTAGTTGTTGTGCTCAAGTTTTATGAATGAAACAACATCTTATGGACTATGGAATTGATGTAGATATCATTCCTATCAACTGTGACAATACTAGTGCTATTTGTCTCACTAAAAATCCAATCCAACATTCTAGAACTAAGCATATTGAAATTATACATCATTTCATTAGAGATCATGTCCAAAAAGGAGATGTATTTCTAGAATTTATTGTCAGTTTGAATCAATTAGCTGACATTTTTACAAAACCTTTAGATAAAGAAAGATTTTGGACACTTAAGGGATAGTTATGTATTACCACCTTACCTTGAATTTGTGTTTATTTACATCTTTGCACTTTGAAGTTTTTCAAAATATTTTATGAGTTAAAATTGTTTGATAAAGCATGAACAAATTAATTAAATGGCTCTAAAATGCAATTAGTTAGGGGGTTGTTTTGCATGATTGTTGAATACCTTTGATTGTGCTAAACTAGACTTTGTTGAATGATTAATATTTTATCATGCCTTACAAAACTCTATGTTTCATATGCATCATACTCAAATTTGACATATTTAAGCATATGAATTCAATACAAATTACTATAAAGTTATTCTAAGTTAGTTTAGAACATGATAGAACTTAAAAGCCAAGTTGGGAAATTTTTTTTGCATTTTGGAAAACAATTTCAGCATTTAGTATCGATACCGATACTATTTTATCGATACTTTTTAAAAAATACTGATACTCATTTAAAAATTACCGATACTCGTCAGGTTTTAAAGAATCGTGTAGTGCCCCAAAACCTTTCTTCCCCTATTTCAAAACCCTATCAACCTTATTTTTCAAAATCTTCAAATCCTTCATTTTTCCTTTAAATTCCTTACACGAAACAATCATCATTGCCATTTTCTATAAGAATCCATCCAATTTGGTTTCAAATTTCATCATTCTAAGCAATTTCAAGGTAAAAACTCATTTTTTCCATTTTGAACTTTCTTGAGTTTTTGTAAAATTATTGGTTGAAAATTGTGTTTTTAGGTTAATTTGGAACATACACATTGTGTTTTCTTGTAGGAGGTTACCTAAATTTAGCCAAAATCTAAATTTTTTTCTTTAGA
The DNA here is from genome assembly GCA_025506655.1 of Gossypium rotundifolium. Taxonomy (NCBI): domain Eukaryota; kingdom Viridiplantae; phylum Streptophyta; class Magnoliopsida; order Malvales; family Malvaceae; genus Gossypium; species Gossypium rotundifolium. The sequence continues at coordinate 135,836,224 of CP106722.1, forward strand.
TTGTTTGCCTACAAGGTGTTCAATAAAATTCCCCAACTAGAATTTTAAGTGCAAATAGTCTCTCTCTAGTCTAGTTAGTTAGAATATCTATTAGGAAACGTCCTTGTTCAGGTCCTACGTCTTCATCTAGTGACCAACCCATTTCTTACAATGATTGTTTTAGAAATGACAATGATACTTATCAGTTTGATCAATATTTTTCAAAACGCAAAGTTAATTTTACTTGCACACTTGATCTCGAATTTTTAGCCAAAATCAAATTTCAATTTCTTGAAACGTTAGCTGAATGGCATTGGGTTGACTTTTTTTTAAATTCTTTCACCAATGCATGCTAATCTTATTAGAGCATTTTATTCAAATGCTAGTCCCAAACATGATGAATCCAGTGAGATTGTCGTTGCTATTAATTCCTTTCTAATGAATACTCCTATTCGTCTCACTTTGAAAAACTTTGGTGAATTTTTTAAACTTCCTCCCGACGGTGAGCCGAATTACAAAGGCCCTTATAATTCGGCCTTGAATGTTCAATGATCGTATGCATTCAAGCTCAATGTCCATGATCGTATTTTTCATTTTCTTATGACATGGATATTGCATCCTATTCCAAAACACATTGTTCTTCAATCTATCAACTATTGGTGGTTTGGTTGTTTTCATAGTAATAGGCGTCTAAATATTGCTTTAATTTTATTTAATGACATTACCAAATGCATTGGCAAGGATCTCGCTAGTAAGCTCTCTTTTCCTTTTGGCACGCACTTGTCATATTTTTTAAATGCCTAAACATCTCAGCCAATGTCAGTCCTCTTTTGGTTGTTAAATATCAACCTATTAGCTTTTTTTCCCTTCATCGAGCTAGTTTTAAAAGGATCCTTTTACCATTAATTGGGTTGAGGATGACAATCATAATCCTTAAGATGATGATGATGAAGACCTTGAAGAAGACCATGATGATATTCCTCTTGCCAAACAGGACCCTCTACTAGCTTCTTCATCCACTCAACCACCTACTCTAGCTCTCCCTGACAACATGTCTACCGCCATCCTTGGTATTATTACTTCCTTGAGTGAGGAGTTTAGAGGTTTACGCACTTGAGTAGATAATGCATTTGAGCCAGCTAATACCAATGTTAGAAGTCTAGACTCTAGGATGTCTAGATGGAGGAAAACATTGCATTTCTAATGTCTCAATTCCCTCATCCTCATCCATCTCAAGAAGACTAGGATATATTTTTTTTTCTTTCTACCGCATTTTACACATTTTCATTGCACATTTTCCTATCTCTTTGTTAGAACTTGATGTTTATTTTGGTACCTTATTTATAGATACTTGAAAGTTTATTTTGGTATATTTAAGTTAGTTCTTTACTTTCAAAATTATAAGTTTCTTTTATTGGACTAACAAAGTTTCTCTCTTAAGCTTTATTTGTTGATTTTTTATATAACAAAAATGAGGAGAAGAGAAGAGAAAGGTAATTTATTCGTATTTGGTTGATTATTTTTATGACTAATCCTTTAATGACAACATCAAGTGACCACTTTTTTACTCTCAAATATTTTTTTCCAAATTTCACAAAAATCAAGTTATTGATTCAAATTGAACTTTAAAAAGGGGGAGTAACAAATTCAAAAGAAATTTACCAAAATGTTTTGTTATATCAAAAGGGGAGATTATTAAACTAGTTTTATTTGATGAATTATTTTGATATAAAAAAAATGTTTTTGAATAAAAGTTGTTTTTGAACAAATAAATTATTAAGTTCAAAGCATAAAGATCATTTCAAGACTTCCAAACATCTTAGAAAATGTTTTAAGCACTTCGAAAATTTTGACAAATTTCAAAAATCATTCTTAAACACTTGAACTTAATTGAAACAATTTTAAATCAATTGAAAAACTACTCCCTACAAGAAGTATCGATATTTTGCAAAAAAATATTGATATTGAAATGCCCCAAACCCAGCCTGGAAGGTATGGCCGAATCTGGCGATGTCACATGATAGTGCTCTAGATAACATAACTACGTTAAAACCATTTTCAGATATCCTAGGCTAACGTCAAAAACATGTTTTTTGTTCGTTTATTTTCCCTTTTCAAAATATTTGTACGTTGCGGAAGCTTTTAAAATAATTTGCAAAGTCGTACGTATTTTAATAAAACATTTTTTTAATTTAAAAACTTGCATCTTGTCCTACTGCTAGCAGTTTATAAATAAAAATAAAAAATTTTAATCAAAAATCCGAATGGTCTTATTACATAACATTTACCCAGATATAATCAAGGCATAAATAAAAATAAAACCATAAAATAGAAATCCTGAACCGTGGTCACCGTCGAGTCCTCCGCCGCACCGATCCGTCTACTGCTGGGGATTACCTGAACAGATTAAATAGAAAAGGGTGAGTTTTCGCAAACTCAGTGTGTAATCCCCACAGAAAACATACACACAAAGATATCAGATAACAGACATGATTTTTGCAGTTCGGGTTTGAGCCCATTACAGAAACGGTGTGGGCCTTAGCCCACTCAATTACAGAATCAGACATATTTCAGGACCTTAGCCTATTTTAGACAGAATATGTAGAAAATAGAGTCTTACCCACCAGCCTCTACACACCAACTCCATCCAACCCTACACACCATGTGGGATTAAAATCAACCCACCCAGCCCTACATACGATGTCATACCGAATGCGGCACATAATCAGAAATTTGCAGTTTAGCTACCAGATAACAAGCTTAAGAGCCTTTCAGATACTTCCTCCAATCATAATCAGCCCACACCGATGCGATGCAACATACAAGAATGACATGCTATTATGCAGATAAACTCATATATTCAGATTAGCAAACATGCTTAATACAGAAATCAGACAGACATATCATTCTTTTAGGGGTCTAAGCATTTATTACCGACCCTACAATAGGTCCATAGTCGACTTGGGCAACCCCGTGTAACCTTACAGAGTTTTCCAGAAAAATGGGCTCACGCGCCTATGTGCCTACCCGTGTGGGCCCACAAGCTCGTGTGGCCTACACGGCCCAATTGGTCGAGCTCGTGTGTCACACACGGCCTTGCCTAGCCGTCACATGGCTGTGTCGCTTGTGTACGGCCTGGCTCATCAATCACACGGTCGTGTGGTGACTAACAGTCTTGCACACGGCCTACCACACAAGTGACCACATGCCCGTGTGGCGTCGACATAAAGGTTTTCGGCTTTCACCGAAATCTCGTTTCCTGCATTTTTGGGTATACACCTGGTTTGATTTCGACGTATAACCACTCCCAAGCACTTCAAAACCTATATTCGATGATTGAAAACCCAATTTCAGTCACTTAATCCAAGTTTTTATGAATAGGAGATTTTCCAAAACTTACTAACAACCTTACCTTTAACGAGTAAGAAGTAGTGTCTTGCAACATGAGAACCCGATTAAAGCCTTCGAGCAGTACCTAAACTTGAGTAAAATGATTCTTTCATTAATCTCTTAATAAAAATGACACTAAAACTATAGAAAAACCACTTATTGATCGCACGTCCAACTATAGATAACTGACACGGTTGAAAGGAAGGAGAACCGAAATATTAGAGGAGGAAAAATAGTAGAATTTTGACAGCCAAAGGAGATGATGGGAAGGGAAAATGACAGCAAAAGGGGAAAAGGAAAAAGGGTTAGCCAAATTTTGCCTAATTGAAACACTAATCAGATTCTGATAACTCCCCCCTCTCAACTCCTTAATTCTCTCCTTCAAACACTCCACCATCAGTGGTTAACTAAAACTCAAACTCTTACACAACATTAGCAGCAAAATAATTCTCTTGCTCACACAGGGATTTGAACTCCAGACCTCTAACACACCAACACACATCTTAACCACCAGACCAGCAAGCCCATTCTGCTAAATACTTACATACTTTTACTTATAAGCCTACTAACCAGTGTTAGGGCTTCATTCATAAAATTACCAAAATTTACCCAAGTTGAGACTTGAATTTGGGATCTCCTACACACACCGAGAACATATAACCACAGAAGTAGATACGAATTTTGTGTCAAATTTACAAAATTTGAAATTAAAAAAGTCGGGGCGTTACAACTCTACCCCTAAAAGAAAATTTTCATCCTCGAAATTTTACCTGGTCAGAAAAGGTGAGGATACTGTTGACGTATTGAATCCTCCGGCTCCTAAGTGGCCTCCTCAGTGCTATGATTTCGCCACAACACCTTCACTAAGGAGATAGATTTCCTCCGCATAACCTTAATGTCATGCTTCAAAATCTGAACCGGCTCCTCTTCAAATGTCAGATCTCGTCTAACCTCAATGTCCTCAATAGGAACAACATGCATGGAATCAGAGTGGGAGCATCGCAACATAGAGACGTGGAACACATTATGAATGCGATCCAACTCCGGAGGAACCTCCAATTGATACGCCACTGGCCCTACTCGTTTCAAAATATGGTAAAGCCCAATAAATCGAGGGCTCAGCTTACCCTTATGACCGAACCTCAAGACCTTCTTCCAAGGAAAGACCTTGAGAAAGACTAAGTCCCCCATAGAATACTCAATATCCTTCCTCTTCAGATCAGCGTAGGACTTCTGCCTATCAGATGCCACTTTCAGACGATCCCATATCAACCGGACCTTATCTTTAATTTTAGAAACAAATTGAACTGAGAACATGTCACTCCCCCAGCTCAGTCCAACATAAGGTGGTACGACACTTACGGCCATACAGGCCCTCGGTGCTATCTGGATGCTAGACTGATAACTGTTGTTATAGGTGAACTCTGCCAACGATAAATAATCCTTCCAACTGCCTCGAAAATCTATAATACAGCTCCTCAACATATCTTCCAATACTTGAATCACCCTCTCCGAGTAGCCATCTGTCTGAGGATGGAAAGCAGTACTGAAGTCAACCTTAAACCTAGAGCTTCATGTAATTTCTTTTAGAACCGAGATGTGAAGCGAGGATCCCTATCGGAGATGATTGAGACGGGAACCCTATGCAGTCTCACTATTTCAGATACATACAGCTTAGTTAGCTTCTGAAGAGAAAAGTCTGTCCTGACCGGGATGAAGTGTACGGACTTGGGCAATCAATCCATGATGACCTAGACAGAATCCTTTTAGTGGGTGTTAAAGGCAACCCACTAAGAAAGTCCATTGTTACTCACTCCCATTTCCACATCAAAATCTTCACTGGCTGTAACAACTCCGAAGGTAACTAATGATCAGCTTTAACCTACTGGCAAGTCAAATAGTAAGCACAAAATTTGTAACATCACACTTCAACCCTGGCCACCAGTACAACTTTCACAGATTTGGTACATTTTATTCCTGCTAGGATGCATAGCGTAGAGGCTGCTATGTGCTTCCCTCAGAATTGACTGTCTTAAATCCTCATCATTCAACACACTGATCCGACTGTGGAAATAAATTACCCCATCACTGTTAATCCCAAAATCGATAGAACCATCAGTCTCAACCTGACGGAATCTCAACTCAAGAGACTTATCCCCCAACTATTTTCCTCTAATCTGATCAATCCATGAAGGCTTAACCTGAAGTTTTTCCAATAGGCTCCCATCATCGAATAAACTGAGTCGAGCAAACATCACTCTTAGATCGGTCATAGCCCTACTGCTCAAAGCGTCAGTCTCCACATTGGCCTTATCCGGATGGTACTTAATGGTGCAGTCATAATCCTTAAGCAGTCAACCCATCTATGTTGCCTAAGGTTTAACTCCTTCTGAGTGAGGAGATATTTGAGGCTCTTGTGATCAGTTTAGATAATACACTTCTCACTGTACAAATAGTGCCTCAAGATTTTCAGAGCGAAGACTATCGCCGCCAACTCCAAATCATTTGTAGGATAGTTAGCCTCATGTGTTTTGAGCTGACGAGATGCATAAGCTACCACTTTACCATCTTGCATCAGAATGCAACTCAAACCCACATACGACACATCATTGTATACGATGAAATCCTTCCCAAATTCAGGTTGTATAAGAACCGAAGCCTGTGTCAAGACAAATTTGAGCTTCTCGAAGCTCTCTTGTTGCTTATCAGTCTAGACAAAGGGAATTCCCTTACACAGAAGCTTGGTCAATGGTGCTGCGATCAAAGAGAACCCTTCTACAAAGAGTTGATAGTAACCCGCTAACCCCAGAATGCTGTAGATTTTTGACACATTTTTTGGCTGTTTCCAATCCAACACAGCCTCAATCTTATGAGGATCAACACGAATCCCTTCTTAGAAACCACATGCCCTAAAATGGTTACTTTCTAGAGCCAAAACTCACACTTACTGGACTTCGCGTACAACTGTTTCTCACGCAGAGTCAGTAATACCAATCGGAGATGCTCATCGTGCTCGTCCTCAGACTTTGAGTACACCAGAATGTCATCAATGAAGACTACCATAAACTGATCCAAATAGGGCTGGAACACTCGGCTCATCAAACCCATAAAAGCTACTGGTGCATTCGTAAGTCCAAATTGCATTACTAGGAACTTTTAATGGTCGTAGCGAGTCCTAAATGCCTTCTTATGTAATCAACCTCTTTAACTTTCAATTAATGGTATCTAGATCATAGATCAACCTTGAAGAACATATATGCCCCTCTGAACTGGTCAAATAAATCATCTATTCTCGGTAGTGGGTACTTGTTCTTTATGGTCATCTTATTCAATTGACACATACGCATGGATTCATCCTTATTTTTCACAAACAGTACAGGTGCTCCCCATGGAGATACACTAGAGCGAATGAACCCACGATCCAGTAACTCTTGACTCTGAGCCTTAAGCTCCACAATCTCTTTCGGTACCATTCTGTAAAGGGCGATGGACACCGGAGCTGTACCATAATAGAGCTCAATCCCAAACTCTACTTCTCAGCTCGGAGGCAAACCTGACAGTTCCTCAGGAAAAACATCCAGAAAGTCCCTTACGGTCCTGATGTCCTTAACCGAAGAGTCCCTAGAATAAAAAACACTAATGTAGGCCAAGAATTCCTCACATCCCTTCCGTACCAACTTTTCTGCCACCAACGCAAAAATCACATTAGTCAAGTAGTCTCGACGTTCCCCAATCATTATTACCTCATTATCCTCCTCAGTTCTCAAAACGACCCTTTTCGTTGCACAGTCCAAACTTACTCGGTGCTTGACCAGCCAGTCCATTCCCAGAATCAAATTGAACTCTCAAATGAAAGCTCCATCAGATCAGCCAAAAATACTATCCCTTGAACCTCTAACGGAACGTCTTTATATAGTTTACTCACTTGGATAGATTACCCTAAAGGACTCACAATAGCTTGAAGTACTCTCAACCTGGAATCCCCAAAGTTTCAGACACAGAGCTATCTACGTAAGAGAGTGTAGAGCCTATGCCTATCAATGCAGTGTAGGGTACATAAAAAATTAAGAACGCACCCGTAATGATGTCCAGAGCATCACCATCCTCTCGACGACATACAACATAAACTAGAGCTGTCTACCTCGCGTTTGTCGGTCCAGCACCTCTGCCCAATGCTTTCTGCCCTTAGCCCATGCTATTACCACCTCGGCCTGTCCTCGACCCCTAAGTGGCTGTTGAACTACCCTCTGTGGCTATGCAACACCAGTACCGTAGCTTGCACCTGATCAGTCCTTAGCGAACAGTCCCTAACACGATGCTCAGTCGACCCACATCTCAAACATGCCCTAGTAGTCCTCCAACAGTCACCCGGATGACGTCTACAATAGTGCCCACAAAGCGCCACCCTAGTAGGTGCAACAGAAGGCCCAACTCCCACTGGCCCATCAGATCTGGCCTTTTTCTTAGGCCTCATCACAGAATTCAAAGGCTCCAATTCCCTCTTGTTCTTTCCTTTCTCGCGATTTTGGCGCTCAGCACGCTTAACCTCCTCGGCGTTCTTTGCCTTATCTACTAAAGTAGAAAAATCATGCTTCCTCTATGGAGCTATCAGAACCCGTAAGCTGTCCCTGAGTCCATCATCAAACTGGACACAACGCTCATACTCAGTAGCCATCATGCCCTGGGTATACCGGCTCAATCTTAATAGCTTGGCCTCATACTCAGCCACTGAATGGTCTCCCTGGGTGAGATTAAGAAACTCACGCCTCCTAGCATCAATGTAATTGGCTCCCACATACTTGCTCTAGAAAGCTATCTTAAAGTAGTCCCAAGTTAGACGGTCGGGCCGAGTGCCCTCCTTAACTGTCAGCCACCATAGGTAAGCTTTATTGCGAAGTAGAGAAACAATCCCCTTGAGCTTCTGCTCCACGATAAAATCTAGATCGTCCATGATTCTTTCCGTTGCCTCCATCCAGTATTCGGTCTCATTAGGGGTGACTCTAGTGACACCCCTGAATAGTTCAGCCCCATTGGACCGGAGTCATTCCGTAACTGACCCTTGGCCCCTAGATCTGGTGTTGGGCCCAGCGACCCTCTCTAAAATCTGTAGCATGGCTCGGGATAGTGCATCATCCCCAGCCTCACGGTCGTGAGACCTAGTCTCTGTAGCAGATGCAATTGGCATCTCGCTCGTATCCAGATTAGGCAAATTTCCAGATGATGAGGATCCAGCTCGAGCCCCTCTACAGCCTCTATTGCGGCCTCTAGTACCCCATCCGCGGATACCTCAAGCGCTCATCGTAAATTTAAAATTTTATCTAGATTAACAGTTTTATGCATTAGTTACAGTTACAGTAATTGTTAACAAATGTTTTATGCAAAATGATATCAGAAGTTTAAAGTTTGTTATCGCGAATCGTAGTCTCACTACGATTATCAGTTTCGCTACAGTTTTTAGTTTACACTACCTAGAGTGTTTCCAATACAGTATACTACCTAAGGCTATTTTAAACATGCAAGTAGTATTTCAAACATATTCAAATAGAATTCAAAACACTTACAGGATCGGCGCCGAAGACTCGGTGTACCACATACTCAGTTCAAAAATATTTAAAAATAATTTCTGAAAAACAAATTTTAAAAACTCAAATCCACAGCCGAGCTTTATAACCTAGCTCTGATACCACTAGATGTAACACCTCAAACTCGGCCTGGACATTATGGCCGAATATGGCGATGTCATATGATAGTGCTTTAGAAAACGTAACTACGTTAAAACTATTTTCAGATATCCTAGGCTAACATCAAAAACATGTTGTTTGTTCATTCATTTTCCCTTTTCAAAATATTTATACTTTGCAGAAGCTTTTAAAACGATTTACAAAGTCGTATGTATTTTAATAAAACATTTGTTCATTTTGAAAACTCATGTCTTGTCCTACTACTAGCATTTTATAAATAAAAATCCCAAATTTTAACCAAAAATTTGAATGGCCTTATTACATAACATTTACCCAAATATAATCAAGGCATAAATAAAAATAAAATCGTGAACTAGAAATCCTGAACCGTGGTCAACGCTGAGTCCTCTGCCGCACTGATCCGTCTACTGTTGGGGATTACCTAAACAGATTAAACAGAATAGGATGAGTTTTCGCAAACTCATTGTGTAATCCCCACATAAAACACACACAGAGAGATATCAGATAATAGACATGATTTTTGCAGTTCGGGTTTTAGCCCATTATAGAAATGGTGTGGGCCTTAGCCCACTCAGATACAGAATCAGACATATTTCAAGGCTTTAGCCCATTTCAGACAGAATATGCAGAAAACAGATTCCTACCCACCAGCCTCTATGCACCAACTCCGTCCAACCTACACACAATGTGGGGATAAAATCAACCTACCCAGCCTTACACACCATGTCATACCGAATGTGGCACATAATTATAAATTTGTAGCTGAGCTGCCAGATAACAAGCTTAAGAGCGTTTCAGATACTTCCTCCAATCATAATCAGCCCACCCCGATGCGATGCAACATACAAGAATGACATGCTATTATGTAGATAAACTCATATATTTAGATTAGTATACATGCTTAGTACAGAAATCAGACAGACAAATCATTCTTTTAGGGGTCTAAGTATTTCTTACCGACCATACGATAGGTCCACAATTTACTTGGGCGACCCGTGTAACCTTACAGAGTTTTCCAAAAAATGAGCTCACATGCCCATGTGGCCTGATCGTATGGGCCAACACGCCTATGTTGCCCACACAGCTTAAATTGGCCTTTTCCACAAGGCCTAGCCCAGAATCCCACACGCCCGTGTGGTTCACCTGTGTGGGCCCACACGGCCTAATTGGTTGAGCCCGTGTGTCGCACACGCCTTGCCCTCACACGGTCGTGTCACTCATTCATGGCCTATCTTGTCGATCACATGATCGTATGGTGACTAATAGTCTTGCACACGGCCTACCACATGGGCGACCACACGCCCGTGTGGCATCGACAAAAAGGAATTTGGCTTTCTCCGAATCCTCATTTCTTATATTTCGGTACACACATGGTTCGATTTCGACGCATAACAACTCCCGAGCACTCCAAAACCTATATTCGACAATTGAAAGCCCAATTTCAGTCACTTAATCCAAGTTATGAATAGGAGATTTCCCGAAACTTACCAACAACCTTACCTTTAACTAGTAAGATGTAGTGTCTTGCAACACAAGAACTCGATTAAAGCCTTCGAGCAGTACCTAAACATGAGTAAAATGATTCTTCCGTTAATCGCTTAATCAAAACTAACACTAAAACTATAGAAAAACCACTTACCGATCGCCCGTCCAACTATAGATAACTAACACGGTTGAAAGGAAGGAGAACCAAAATATGAGAGGGGGAAAAATAGTAGAATTTCGACAGCCAAAGGAGATGATGGGAAGGGAAAACGGTAGCAAAAAGGGGGAAAAGGAAAAAGGTTTAGCTGAATTTTGCCTAATTGAAACACTAATCAGATTCTGATAACTCCCCCTTCTCAACTCCTTAATTCTATCCTTCAAACACTCCACCATAAATGGTTAACTAAAACTCAAACTCTTACACAACATTAGCAGCAAAATAATTCCCTTGCTTGCACAGGGATTCGAACTCCAGACCTCCAACACACTAACACACATCTTAACCACTAGACCAGCAGGCCCATTCTGTTAAATACTTACATACTTTTACTTATAAGCCTACTAACCAGCGTTAGGGCTTCATTCATAAAATTACCAAAATTTACCCAAGTTGAGACTTGAACTTGGGATCTCCTACACACACCCAAAATACATAACCACAGAACCAGATACGAATTTCGTGTCAAATTTACAAAAGCCAAAATTAAAAAAAAGGGCGTTACAGATAACACATGATTTCTATTAATACCATTCTTTTTATCGATACCAAATTTTCTCTCTAACTTGAATAAAAAATTGAAAAAAAGCAATAAGTATCGATACTTTTAAAATATATCGACACCTATTGAATTTTATTGATACCATATTTTATATTGATACTAGTTTTGTATTCTGACTTGATGAGTTTTTTAAACATTCACAAAACGTATTGATACCTATTCAAAAATATCGATACATTTTATCATGTATCGATAAATTATCCTTGGTATCATTGGAAACTAACTTCAATGGTCACTGAATCAGACATTAAATCCTATTATTATCGATACTCATAAAAAAAGTATTGATACTTTTTGTTGCAAGTGAATTTAATGATCTGGTATTTTCATCCCCAATGGCTTTATTTATTTTCTCAATAACCAAAACTGTTGGAAATGAATTATAGGATATAAATACCAGCTTCTAAAGGTCCTACAATAACAAGAAAATATATTCAAGCAAAAAGATCAATCAAGCAACCTTTGTGCCAAATATTTCTATATTTTTCCTTCATACAGTTTTGAGCTTTATTTTCATTCTATTTGCTCAAGTATTTTTCATTTTAATTGAGCTTAAATTGCAAACACTTTTATCTTAGAAGGATTCTTTGTTTGTTTGTTTATTTGTATCTCTTAAGAGGGTTTGTATCTTAAGGTTTTGGTAGAAACCTTAAGGAAGTTTGTAAGGTTAAACATTGTCCTCAAAAGTTATCAAATTAGTGAATTTCAGAAAATCTTTAGTTGTAGAAAGCTAAGGTAGTGGAGTAGGAAACTGGCATTAAACCACTCTAAATTATTATGTTCAATTTTCTATTCTTTCTCTCTTGCTTTCACAAAAATTTTAAAAGCCAATTCAGCCCCCTCTTGGCAATTTCAGTTTGATTTATTGAGCTAACAAGACTCACACAAATAAGTGGTGAAGATAGGTAAATTTCTATTTCAACATATTTTTTAAATATTCTTAATACTTCCACAAATTAAATAGAAAAGGTAATGTGCCTTTTTGGAATACATACGCAACTTACGAGCTATAACAACACTATTTCAGGCAAAGGCTAGTCAAGCTTCAGGCTGATATGCATGGTGAAATGAATAGTCCTTTTCGAAAGTGGTTGGGTACCATGGTGTCGTGGTGGCGGGCTCCAAGTTTTGATGACAAATCTCAATATGGTCATATGACCACCAACTTGGAAGAGGCTATTAACTTAGTCTTGAAGCAAACATAACATCTTCCAATTTTATCTGTTTTCTCAACTACACTTTATAGGCTGGCAACCCTGATGACAGGAATGAACTGAAATAAGTATAGTAGATGGAGGTGGGACACGTGTTTGTTGGTATGTAGAACTATATTCTTAATAGTTAGAAACTTTTTGAGTTATAGAGTCCATCAATCGTTGACTCGGTATCCCATCTAGGTTTTATGGAGTTGATCTCCGAAATAGGTGGTGCGACTGCGGGAAGTTCCAATATGCATGTCGTTGCAGCTTGTGCTCTCACCTCAATCAATGTCGAACAATATATCGATGAGGTGTACACTCTGGAACGCATATTGCATATCTTAGGAAACAAGTTCCCACCTTGCGTGATGTGTCAACATGGGAAGTGCCTCCACCGGCTCTCGAGTTCATCCCTAACATAGGGTTATGTAGGAAGCCCAAAGGTCACCCGCATGTCACCAAGATTCATGGTGAAATGGAATTGAGGGAGAGAACTAACCCTAAACTTTGCAATTTGTGCAAAACAGTTGGTCATAATTAGGGGAAATGCCCACATCGAACCTACCATCCTGGATAATCGTCATGATCGAGTGAAATATGAATTTATGTATTCCATGTTCAAATGTATGTGAAATGTTGTTATCAATTGAAATAATATTTCATTTTACATAGAATTTATGTAAACTTTTACTTTTATTAACATTTATTTGATTATGATTCAATTTTGATAATTTTAAACATGTTCAAGTATAAAATAAAAAGATTGCACCTTAGTGAATATTTTATTCAAATATTGAGAAAATGTATAAACAATATATTATAGAAACTTTAAATTTTGAATTACAATTAAAAAATACATGCAATACTAATGTTACACATGTTAAAATTGGTGGTTTGATGGAGTTATTCTTAGGGTAAACCGTTGTAGTGCCCGACATTGGCATTGGGAGTGTTCGCGATGGTAATTATTCTCCTCACTCGAACCTTCATTCACATCATCCATTGGCAAACCTTGGGGTGTATTTAACTAACTCGAAAATTCATGTCCCAAAGGTTTGCCCAAGAGGGTGGAGTACTAGGGTGGTAATGGGCTAAAGATATCAAACATAATTAATGATTTTGGTTGCTGATGATTAAATACCCTCCGGAAGATAACTATCTATCCTCAAATCTAGATGATAAGAAATACCAGGAGATTATGTATAAGACCGCTCGAGCTCTGGCTTAGGTTCTGGTGCAGAAGTGGTGACCTTATTGATGTTGTTGGTGCCCTCATCGATGCGTGTGTGGAGAGGCTACCATCAATTGGCCACCAAATAAATACGGTTTCCCATTCTTGATGTGCCAATGTTAGTACACGACCGAGGGCTACAAATCAAAATCAAAATTCATCTGAGGTCTTCACTCTATCCGAGGGTTCTACAATGTGAGATATTGTTGCACTACATGTGTGAGTGGATGTGAGCTGACAGGGGAATAACAATGGCAATGTCTGGGGTGGAATATGGCATCCACATGAACTGCACAATTAATAACATGGCTATAGTAATATGAGTCAAATAACATAAATAAAATAATTACATGACATGGATATTAAGAAAAATTACCCTTCCCTGGTGTGTGCCTCAATCATCTGTTGGTAAATCGCAAAGGTATAGGACCTCCCGATCCCCAATAAGTATACTATCTAAGAAAATTTAAAATTGTTAGAACACACTTTCATAAAAAGCAAATTTCATGATGTAAAATTTAAAATTTATTACCTATTTACAAATGGGAAGACATGTGTTTGGTGACTAACTGATGCCAAAAAGGGAATCTTGTACAATGCTCGGGACTATAGCACTATCAGGCACCCACCTATATCTTGTGTTTCGTGATTTTTTGCCTGACAAAACTCACGATACAACATTGCTAATATTGATGAGCCCCAACTATATGAATGGCAACTTCCAAATCAGACAACAGGGGCAAGTACATCAAGTGGACCTTATTATTATTTGCATCTGGCATAAGTACCCCCTCTCAGATGCAGTATATATGGTTGAGCTAGCGCACATCTTCTCCCACTCAGTGGCACTACTCGGTAAAGTTTTGAAATTTCCCTTCAACCAAGAAAATTTCAAACTCTTAAATCTATCTTCCTCATCACTGAGCGAGTGTCCAAGTAAGTGATAGCATAGCGTGGCCAGATTGCACACTTTACTTGTATTCATGACCGCATTACCGTCGCTTGGGAGTCCAAGTTGTAGTGCAACATCTTCCAGAGTGATAGTGCACTCCTCACACGGCAAATGAAATATGTGGGTCTCCGGGCGCCATCGCTCAACCAAAACAAATATCAAGTCAGCCTTCTAATCGAACATGCGGATCAATGTCGTTGATCCAAATCCGGATGCCTCCAAGTATGGCATAATCCATTCATCCAGTTGATAGCCCGGACCATTGATATGGACTGTCAAGACGCGATACTCTCTCTGACCATATTATCGACTAAACAAATAAACAATATACAAATAACAAAAATACATATTGTACCGTTTGTTCTTTTTTTGGAAGCATTAATAATATTTTTTAACTATATAAATAAATCAATAACAATATAATTTTGAAAACACTAACTCTAATGTAAGTCGGTCATTTATTTTTAGAAACCATCTAATATTTAACTCTAATGCAAGTAATTTTGTATCCTTGGTTACCATGACTTTCCAAATTATAAAAAAAAAAAAAAAAACCATTTTCACCCATTAAACAACTGCTTTTTATCCCTTTTTTATCCAAAAAACAAATTTTTACTTATATATATATAAATATATATATATGCATCCACATGTAGATATAAAAAAAGTATTCAACATATATAGATTGTAAAATTTGTAAAGCTAATTGAGTTCAATTAATTAGTACTCAATCAATTTAATGTAACATATATAAATTCATTCTATATAAATAGTGAATCTTAATAAAGTGTACACAGAAAAAATTAAAAGTAATATGATAATTTCTCTACCTGAAGATAAGTAAAGAACATGTTCTTTTCTTATAAAAATCACATCAATAATTTAATTTTCTTATAAAATTTAAAATTACTCAGATAATTCTCTACTTGAAGATAATTAATTTAGTGTCTATTTGCGACATATATTGGTCACGCACGACTTCTTCTCTTATAATACATTCAAATAAATAAATAATAATTACAAAAATTGTAATTTAAAAAAATTAATGCTGAAGAAATATAAAATATTGTACTATGGTAGTCATCTGGTGTCAATTATACGTGGTTTCTTTAACGGAAATACTAATGTTGTTTTGTCTTTGGACACAAAATTTGAGCAAATCGGCTAGACAGTAAGACAAATACAAGTGAGAAATAAAAAATAAACGAGGGTATAATATATGTTTTTTTAAGTGCAATCACGAAAATATTAAATTACAAGCAATAGAAAAAAGCACCAATACTATAATATATAAATTAAATGTAAAAGAACACACCAATTACTCTAAAATATAACCTCAACTCAATAACTACATCCAACTAATAAATAACACAATACAACACCTGACAAATAATAAGGATTAAAAATAATAATAGTGTACCTTTAAACTTTAATATGCTGCTATCTTCTCTCCTTATAAAACCACAAAATAGGACAAATAATAAGGATTAGAGATCAAATAAATAAACAATAAATAAAAAATAAAAAAGTGCCCCTTAAACCCTAACTTATGTTGCCTCCTCCCTTTTCAACACCGCACAACCTTCTTCTCTTCTCTTCTTCTCCTTAAACTTGTGTTTCCTTTTTTTTTTTTTTTTGACACAAAGCTGGTCTCATGGCTGAGGGACCAACATGGTCTTCATAAGTGATGCGGTTGTTGAGAGCAACAAAAATATCCTATACCCTATAAAATAATGAAAAGAATAGTAAAGGAAAAGTAGGGTCAAATCTTTAGGGACTAGATTGCACGGATGCTTGTTTCTTGAAGCTGGACAGAATCGTGTCCAAGAAAACTTGCGTTCTTGGTAAAAAAAAGAATTTAAAGTTTAGATCTAGGAATAAAATAAAAACGAAATTAAAAGTTGAATGGAAATTTTGGAAATTAAAAGTAAAAGTAAAGTTGAGAAAAAGATTTCTTATGGTGATTTTCCAGCCTCTGGTTGTCTCGATTCGCCTTGGGTTCAATCTTTGACTTTTAAGTGATCATTTTCAAGTAGAATAAGCCAGTTATAGTGGAAGAGGACGCCTACGACTACCTGCTCCAAGAATTTAGACTTAAGATTTGGCGGAACCTAACTCTAGCCAATAATTGCTTTTGTGGGATTATCTTCTGCTAGATCATCACTTCCCAATGGCGAATACCAGGCTATTTTGTCTCTTGGACTTGCCAACCTCTGACGCAAAAGTCAACGAACTGACTGTGCAACCTTCCCAAAATGTACAAAGCGGTCATTTCTTGCACAAGTTAAAAAGATTACCTACTAAGGGACATGGACGGAAGCGTCAGCCCCGTGATGCAGAAAGCGATGAATACCCTGTTGAAAAGGCTAAGCGCGGATTCTAAGCCTCATGAACCTTTTTGGAGAATTTCGACAAACTTCAGCTAGATAGTTTTAGTGGCTCATGATTTTTGGGAAAGAAACAAATATAATGGAAATAGAAGTTTTATTGAAAAAAATATGGAAAGAACAAAAGGCTAAACTTTATGAGGGAGAGAGTGTTACAGCCAAAGATCGATCCTATTTTGTGTCACTTCATCCCCTATTTATAGTACTAAGAAACCTAGCCTATTCCTAATTAAATTCTAAAAGATAAATACAAA
Organism: Gossypium rotundifolium; assembly: GCA_025506655.1. NCBI lineage: Eukaryota > Viridiplantae > Streptophyta > Magnoliopsida > Malvales > Malvaceae > Gossypium > Gossypium rotundifolium. Next base: position 135,853,582 of record CP106722.1, read on the forward strand.
TAAAGATAATTAAAGATAATTAAAGGTAAATGAAAATAAATCCTAAAATTTAATCTAAAAAATAATCATTAATAATTATCCTAATATAATTAAACATTAAATAGAGTCTTGTGCTATAAAATCTCTTCTTTTGCATTTTTGTCCTCATGTCTTCCATACTTGCATTTTTGGAACCACATTTTTTTCTATGTCGCATGTTGGCCCACTTTATCTCTAAATTCACGCTTTTCTTCCTTAAATTTACTTTTGCCATCAATTTAGTCCCTAAAAGATAAAAGACCATAAATAGCCCAAATTACTAGGATCATACTCAAAATAAACATATAATTAATACATAAAAATATGCCGTTCTGGAGTATTATCAAATTTCCCCTACTTATCCCATGCTTGCCCTCAAGTACGGTTCTTATCCACTGTGAAAGTTAGAATCTGCTATAAAAGAAATACCACTCCAAAGTTTCACAAAAATTAGTCAAAAATGCGTATGAAAAATAAAGGGAACCCTAAGCTTGCTTTAAGTAAAACAGAAAAAGTTTTCCAATTAATACACATAGAAATTAGAATCGACTTGAATTATTTCATGAAAATTAGGTAAATTACCAAACCTACCAAGAACCCTATTTGTTTCCTCCTTTAGTCCCCAAATTTTATTTTATTTTATTTTCCTTTTATTTTATTTTTTGCTTTTAAGAATATATCGAACCTTTTGACTCGAAGAGAGATGACAGCCAAGCACCCCACCCCAGTTACTCAGCCTAAAATGTTCTTAAAGTTTAATTCCGGTTAGCGGAGTTTTACCCAACACGTCACACAACCTTTTAACACAAAATAGGATGACAACCCAAGCACCCCATCCCGGTTACTCAGTCAATCACGTTTTTAAGCTACACTCATAATCGCGAAAAAATTGTTTAACATTAAATGAAATTTTAATTTTGGAGAACTTAGGAAAAACAATCAAGTGTCAAGAATAAGTTTCAATAATCATCTAATGGCCATGAACATAAATTTAGCATGCAATCATATTAAGTGTCCACTTTATATTAAACTTAATCAATTTTACAAAAAGCAAGATAGAGTTAACTCTATTAATCACAATTAATTTTAGCCTAATAAAAATAAAACAGTGGAGATGGCATCAATTATGGAAAAATCGTAATTTTCTCAAAAGACAAGAATCATACATGTAAGTCAAATAGTAGGCAAATCCTGGTAAAAATCTTGGGCATGAAAAGAGATAGAATATTCTATTAATAATAATAATAATTTTCGGCAAAATTGAGCATCAAGCAGCAACACCAAAAACACAAAAAAAAAAATAGTAATAACGAAGAGTACGTCCCCCTACTTAAAACACATTGTCCTCGATGTGGAAGAAAATAAATAAATACGTGGAAAAGTTTAGAAGAACTTCCCGTGTAGTTACTATCATTTGCGCATAATGGCAATAAGCTCGGTTAGTTGCTGGACACAAATGTCAAGACGGTCCTCAATGCGCTCTAAGCGTTGCTCAACGGTCATCGAAGGCTGGGCCTAAGTGGGTTCGTACCATGGTGGTTGGAAAATCGGCGGTGGAGGGGCTGGTGAAGGGGTTTCAGCGGCTATGGAGGTTTTGTGAAAAAAATTGGAAACTTTTTTTTAGGTTTTGGGGTTTTATTTGGCTAAAAAAGGGTGTTTGACTGTAGGTTTTGGGGAATCTAGGGCAAGAATGCGCTATTCCAAGCTAGAATAGGGATGGAACGAGAGCTGTTTGGCTGCAGGTTTTGTCTTTTTCCCTTTTTCTCTCTATTTTCATTTTGGTCCACCTAGTTAGAAGAAGGGAATTTTTATTAATATCCAAAATAAAATAGGTAATATATGATTAAAATAAAATAATAAATAATTAAAATAAAATATTAAATAGAATAAAAATAAAGAGAAATAAAAATTGGGTTGCCTTCCAACAAGCGCTTGTTTAACGTTGTTATCTTGACGTCGTGAATGGGATTATGGTGGCTCTAACTGAATTTTTTCGACCGTGTGGGCCTGAAAATTCTTGTAAAATGGCTTCAACCGTTGGCCATTGACTACGAACCGCTTTCCTGTCTCTTCACTCTCTATTTCAACTGCACCATGTGTGAACACATGGGTCACAATAAAAGGTCCTTGCCATCGAGATCGAAGCTTCCCTGGGAATAGCTTTAATACGGAGTTATAAAGCAAAACTTTTTGTCATACAGAAAAATGCTTCATAGCTATTATCTTATCATGAAACAACTTCGTCTTGTCTTTATAAATGCGAGCATTCTCGTAGGCATCGTTGCAAATTTCTTCTAACTCTTGGATGTCTAATTTCCTTGCCCTTCTTGTAGGTTCTAACTCCATGTTACATTGTTGAACGGCCCAATAAGCATTATGTTCTAATTCTACCAAAAGATGGCAAGCTTTGCCAAAAAAAAGTCAATACGGGGTCATGCCAATTGGTCCCTTATACGTTGTCCGATAGGCCCAAAATATGTCATTTAGCCGAAGACTCCAATCCTTCCGGTTGGGTTAAACTATTTTCTCCAAAATAGTCTTTATTTCCTATTTGAGACTTCAGCTTGACCGTTCGTTTGGGGATGGTAAGCTGTAGCTATATGGTGGTGAACTCCGTATTTTGTCAATAGTGCCTCCATGACTTCATTGCAAAACTGGGTGCCACGATCATTGATTAGGGCTCAAGGTGTGCCAAACCTAGAAAAAATAGTTCATTTTAGAATCTCCACAACAGTCTTGGCATTATCATTATGAGTAGGCTTTGCTTCTATCCACTTAGAAACATAGTCTGCTGCAAGAATTATATATACATTGCTAAATGAAGAAATAAATGGACCCATGAAATCGATGCTCCATACATCAAAAATTTCACACACATGAATCTGGGATAGGGGCATTTGATTTCGTTTAGTGATGTTACCTGTATGTTGACATTTATTGCAAGACTTACAGAAGTTATATGCGTCTCAAAAAATTGTGGGCCAATATAACCACATTCTAACACCTTGTAAGCAGTCCGGTTAGGGCCAAAGTGACCTTCGCAAGCTTCACCATAAAAAAAACTTAAGTATAGAAGTTACCTCAGTTTCTGAAACACATCGTCGTATTATCTAATTTGAACAGTGTTCCACAAGTATAGGTCATCACAAATTTAATATCGAGCTTCTCGTCTAAACTTGTCCCTTACGGAACGTTCTAACTTAGTGGGTAACTAGCCTGTGGTAGAAAGTTTACCATATCTGCATACCATGGGAGATGTGTCTCGGTCGAGAATAGGCTCTCATCAGGGAATTCTTCCTTAATAGGTATGTCGTCGAAAGGTACTTTTATTCTACTTAAGTGGTCAGCCACTAAGTTCTCGCATCCCCTTTTGTCTCGAATCTTGATGTCAAATTCTTGGAGCAGCAAAATCCACCTGATGATCCTCAGTTTTCCTTCCCTTTTCACAATCAAGTACGTGAAAGCTGCATGATCAGAAAAAATAATCAATTTAGATCCCAATAAATAAGGTCAAAATTTATCTAAAGCAAATATAACTGCTAAGAGTTCTTTTTTTGTAGTAGTGTAGTTGCTCTGCATAGCATCTAGGGTTTTTGAGGCGTAACAAATGACATGAGGTTCCTTGTCTATCCTTTGTCCCAAAATAGCCCCTACACTGCGTTCACTAGCATAGCACATAATCTCAAACGGGTATTTCCAATCTGGCGGTTGCACTATAGGAGCGGAGACCAACTTTTGCTTGAGCGTGTCAAAAGCCTCCCTACATTTTGGGCCAAACTCAAATTTCTTATCCTTCTACAACAATTCACACAATGGTTCAGCTACCTTCAAAAAGTTCTTTATAAAGCGCCTGTAGAACCCTGCATGGCTAAGGAAAGAACAAATTTCCCTTATAGTGGAGGGATAAGGCAAAGAATTTATAATGTCAATTTTGGCCTTATCGACCTCAATTCCCTTACCTTAGATGAAACTATATGACCCAGAATTAAACCGTTGTCTACCATAAAGTGACACTTTTCATAATTCAAGACAAGACTAAAATTCAATGCACCTACTCAAAATTATCGTTAGGTTTTTAAGGCATTCATCAAAACAATTTCCATATACAGTAAAATCATCCATAAAAACTTCGATAATTTTTTCCATATATTCAGAAAATATACTCACCATGCATCTCTAGAAGGTGGCCGGCGCATTGCAAAGATCAAATGGAATTCTTCTATACGCAAATGTACCGAATAGGCACATAAAAGTGGTCTTTTCCTGGTCCCCTAGTGCGACTGGGATTTGGAAGAAACCTGAGTATCCATCAAGAAAACAAAAGTGAGCTTTTCTGGCTAACCTTTCAAGCATTTGATCTATAAAAGGAAGAGGTAAATGATATTTTCTAGTGTAAAAGTTCAACTTCCTGTAATCAATGCAGACATGCCACCTATTTTGCACTTGGGTAGGTACCAAGTCACCTTCAGCATTTTTCTTTACTGTCACGCCCATTTTCTTGGGCACGACTTGCACTAAACTTACCCATCTACTGTCAAAAATGGGGTAGATTACGTCAGCATCCAGCAGCTTGATTATTTCCTTTTTTTACTACCTCTATCATATTCAGATTTAGCTGTCTTTGCGCCTCTCTTCTCGGTTTCGTGTTTTCCTCTAAGTAAATCTTATGTGTGCATGTCAAAGGGCTTAGCCTTTTAAGTCGACAATGGTCCAACCAATTGCCTCCTTATGACTTTTTAGTACTTGGACCAAACTTTCCTCTTCATGTGTTGGAGACTATGACCGACAGGGTATTATCCTTCCCCAAAAATGCATATTTCAAATGCTCAAGAAGCAGTTTCAGCTCTAATTCTGGTGCCTGTATAATAGAAGGTAAAAGCTTAATATTTGGAGATAATAACTCATTAACAAATTCATATTCATCAAGTTCAGATTTATCTTCATAAATTGACTCAAAATTCTTTTCCACTAAAGAGTCAATTATGTCGACGTGATTTACGCTCAAGATTTCGCTTGGATGGCTAATGGCATCGTAGACATTAAACTTCACGATTTCCCCATCAAACTCTAGCGTGAGAGTTCCACTTTGAAAGTCAATTTTAGTACTAGCTGTACTAAGGAAAGGTCGACCCAACAAGAGGTCTGAAAACCCAAGAGTACTATCCTCCTCCATTTTAATCACATAAAAATCTGCAGGGAAAATGAGCTCGTTATTTTTTACCAAAACATCCTCAAGGACTCCTCCTGGATGCACAATAGACTTGTCTGCCAATTAAATGATAACACCTATTTTTTTCAAAAAACCCCGGTAAGTGATTCATAAATAGAATATGGCATTACATTTATGGAGGCCCCTAGATCACACATAGCCTTCTTAACTTCTAAATGGCCTATTTTGCATGGTATTGCAAATATGCCCCTATCCTTGCATTTTGCCGGCATTTTCTGCTATAACACTGCAGATACATTTTTGTAACACCCCGCACCCAAGATCGATACTGGATCTGGATACGAGACATTACTATGCTTGAACACGAACTTACGAGCTATAAAATTTCATTCCAACTTAAAAACTTCACTTTCTTAGTTAACGCATGCCTTACAAAGGCCTACGGGGCCTTAAACTCGTGTTTGAAAACTTTGAAACTCAATTAAATAATTCATTTTTGAAGCATGGTTCACATGCCCGTGTGACTTGGAACACACCCGTGTACCCTTAAGCACGCCCATACCCTCAAACCGTAGGAAGCTACTGACTATTTTCGCACGGCTTAGACACACCCGTGTCTTCCACCCGTGGGAGGCTACTTACTAATTTCACACGGCCATGACATGCCCGTGGGCCTAGACCGTGTGCTAATCCTTGATATACTGACTAAATCAGCACGGTCTGGGCACACGCCCATGTCCAACCCGTGTGTATAACACGGCCTATACACACAGCCGTGGAATTTACCCGTGGCCTATTCTGATTTATAATACTAAGGTGCAGGGTTAACACGGCCTTGACACACGCCCGTGTGTCCAACCATGTTGGCATTTATAGGCTATTTACCAAGCCGTTAGCCACCCTGAAATGAAGATCATATCCATACACAATTCAACGATGCAATAACATCCCAATTTTATGAATAATACTACATGCTTCATTGATCTCAATAAACATAAATACTTAGTCAAATTTGGCCAATCACTTAGCCATATACATAAGAATAATAAACTTGATAGCTTTTACAAAGGCCGTTCTAAAAAAATGTCCACAAAATGAATGTTTCCTATACATGCCATACTTAGTAAAGTAACTTGGCTATACCAAAATAAGAGTTGATAGTGTGCTACGAGCTTCGACTCCGATGATCCACAAATTAGCTTGCCAGACTACATAGAAAGAAAGAATCAAATACGTAAGCATTTAGCTTAGTAAGTTTCCATGTAAAGCACATGTCATTAAGCTTGCTTAATAAAAAACATTTAGCATAACAATAGTGTTTTAATTTCAGCTCTAAAGCTTACTTACTCATACTTGGTTCTTACATGTCTCATGATGCTCACTATACTCATTTTTGCAAAGTAAACATCATACCTGTGTCACTTGATCACATTGATCAGCGTACTTAAATAATAATCATTATGATTTCTAATTCTTCATTCATAACACGAGTAATATTTAATTCATTTTGATGCTAGCTTTGCTTTTTTAGCCCTCTTGTTACCTCATTATTAACCTTACTTGTTTGCCCAATGAACTTCTACGAATACCTGAGGATACTAGATCTCTTCCCACTTAACATGCCACCAAAGCCATATCCTAGGCATGGTCTTACATGGAATTTCTCATCTTGGTTTCAAGGCCATGTCTTGACATGGAATTATATGAAGTCTTGCCCTTGATAACTTACTTAATGCCAAGCTTGCCTTGGAATTATATGATATCTTAATCAATGCCAAGCTTGCCTTGAGCTTACATGATATCTTGATCAATGCCAAGCTTGCCTTGGACTTACATGATTTCTTAATCAATGCCAAGCTTGCCTTGGACTTACATAATATCTTGATCAATGCCAAGCTTGCCTTGGACTTACTTGGAATTACATGATATCTTGATCAATGCCAAGCTTGCCTTGGACTTACATGATATCTTGATCAATGCCAAGCTTGCCTTGGACTTACATGATATCTTAATCAATGCCAAGCTTGCCTTGGACTTACATGATATCTTGTGTGGTATATCGGGTATCTTGGGTAATTCATATTCAATCGGGGCTTGCTCATTTTTAATTTCTTTGTTCAAAAAAACGATAGGCATTACAAAATAGCAATGTATATTATACTAAGAAATTCAATAATAGTGATCATAAAGCTTAGAAACCAACAAACTTACCTCGTTTTCAAAATGAGTTAGTTCTTCGGTTTAGTCCACGACTTTATCCTTTCTACGATTGAGGTGGATTCTCATCTCCTCTTGCTATACAATAGCAAATTAGCTCATTTTAATCATTTTATTAATATAAGCATCTCAATAGTCCTACTTAGGTAAAATTACCATTTTACCCCTAGATTTTGGCAAAATGACCGTTTTGCCCCTAGGCTCAAAAATTAATTCTAATCACATTTTTATCTTCAACAAGCCTAGGCAAACATTTAATGCTCTTAAAGCTATCATCCACAATCAATATTTCACATACTTACTACCATGTTCATAACCTTTTCATTAAGGTCCTATTTAGTGTCCTCATGCTAACACCCTTTTTAAAAGTTGTTCATCTAACAACTAAGACTCAAATTCTTCCTTAAAATGCAGCAAACAACTAAAGTAGATCTTATTGTAAAACTCTAAACCTTTCACAACATTGCACAATAGTCCCCTCATTTGAAAGCTTAAGCTTTAAGGATCTCAAAAGTACAATTATTTTCAAGAAAAGTTCACTAGAACACTTACTTGAATGGATGAGAGTTTGCTAAAATTTTTGAAGGTTTCTACCCCTTATTTGCTGCAAATTTCGGTGGAGGATGATAGGAGATAAAGATGATAACTTTTCTCTCTTTATTCTATTATTAAAAGTCAAATTAGTCCACCTACTACTACTAACTTTGACACTAATTGAAAATTTTGTCTCCCATGCTCTTTTATGGCCGGCCAAGCCTCTTTCAAAGGCTAAATTACCTTTTAAATACCCCCATTTAACAATCCATAACCATTTGGTACTCTTAGCATATAGAATGAAACTTTTGCACTTTATGCGATTTAGTCCTTTTTCACAAATTAAACACGAAAACGTTAAAATTAAAATACCAAAATTTTAATGCTCATATGCTATCATGCTCTAACTCATAATATATCATGAAAATAATTTCTTTGATCTCGAAATAGTGATCCTGAGATCACTATTCTGACTAGCCCCTAAATCGGGCTGTTACAATTCTCCCCCTTAGGGATTTTCGTCCTCGAAAATCTTACCAGTGAAAAGATTGGGGTATTGATTTCTCATCATTTCCTCGGACTCCTATGTAGCTTCTTCTATTTTGTGCCTTTTCCATAGGACTTTTACTAGGGCTATGCTTTTATTTCTTAACTGCTTGATTTCACGGGCCAATATTTTGACTGGTTCTTCACCATAAGTCATGTCAGGGCGGATCTCTATTTCTGATGGAGTAATTATATGTGAAGGGTCTGATCTGTAGCGTTGCAAAATTGACACGTGAAAAACATCATATATCCTCTCTAATTCTGATGGCAACGACAAACGGTAAGCTACCAGCACAACTCTCTCAGTAATCTCATAAGGTCCAATAAAACGTGGACTTAATTTGCCTTTACGGCCAAATCTGAGAACTTTTCTCCATGGTGATACTTTTAAAAAGACTTTATCCCCAACTTGGTACTCGATCTCTTTCCTCTTTAAATTCGCATAGGATTTCTGTCTGTCTGATGCAGTTTTTAAACATTCTCGTATCACTTTTACTTTTTCTTTAGTTTCTTTAACCAAATTAACCCCATGAATTTGGTTTTCCTTGAGTTCAGTCCAAAATAAAGGGGTTCTGCACTTACACCCATATAGAGCCTCATAAGGCGCCATCTTTAAGCTCGACTGAAAGCTATTATTGTAGGCAAATTCTACCAATGGAAGAAACTTTTCCCAGCTGCCTTGGAATTCCAAAACACAACATCTGAGCATGTCCTCGAGTACTTGGATTAACCTTTCTGATTGATTGTCAGTCTGAGGGTGAAAAGCTGTGCTAAAACTCAATTTTGTACCCAAAGCATCTTTCAGCTTCTTCCAAAATCTGGACATGAATCTTGAATCTCTATCTGATATGATCGATAAGGGAACTCCGTGAAGTCTTACTATTTTTGAAACATACAAGTTTGCCAACTTGTCTAGGGAGTAATCCACTCGTACAGGTATAAAGTGGGTTGACTTTGTGAGTCTATCAACCAATGCCCAAACAACATCTTTCTTGCTCGGAGACAATGGTAAACCCGTTACAAAATCCATGGTGATACGGTCCCATTCCCATTCGGGGACTAAGATAGGCTGAAGTAAACCTGAAGGCACTTGGTGTTCAGCCTTTACTTGCTGGCAAATAAGACATCTTGAAAGAACTCTGAAATGTCTTTCTTCATTTTCGGCCACCAATACTGTTGTTACAGACAACCATCCGTTATGTGCTTCGTACAAAATTCTCTAAATAAGCCCCTTTTTCCTCGGTATACAAATTCTATCTCTAAACATCAAGTATCCATCAGAATTAATCTGAAAGTCAGATTCAACATCTGACTCGTATTGAGCCCTCTTGATTTGCAACTCACTATCTTCTTTCTGAGCCTCAAAGATCTCATGAAGAAACATTGGTCTAGCTCTCGAATCAACTAAAAGGGAGCCATTATCGGATAAGGATATCCTTGAATTCAATGCTCTTAAAGTAGATAGAGACTTCCTACTTAAAGCATCAGCTGACTACATTCGCCTTTCTTGGATGGTAGTCGATGACCAAGTCATAGTCTTTTATCAACTCTAATCATCTTTTTTTGTCTTAAGTTCAACTCTTTCTGCGTCATCAAGTACTTCAGACTTTTGTGATCGGTAAAAATCTGACATTTTTCACCATATAAATGGTGTCTCCAAATCTTCAAAGCAAAGACTATGGCAGCGAATTCTAGATCATGCGTCGGATAATTCTTCTTATGAGGCTTCAACTGTCTAGAGGCATAAGCAATCACCTTCCTTCTTGCATGAGTACATAGCCCAATCCATTTAAGGATGCATCGCTGTATACTATAAATTCTTTCCCTGATTCGGGTTGTACTAAGATTGGAGCTTCTGTCAACACTGCTTTCAACTTCTCGAAACTTTATTGGCATTGTTTTGTCCACTCAAACTTCACATTTTTCTACAATAGTTTAGTCATCGGGGTTGCGATTATGGAAAACCCCTTGACAAATCGTCTGTAGTAGCCAGCTAGGCTCAGAAAACTTCTAATCTCAGTAATGTTCTTAGGCGGCTTCCAGTCCATTATGGCCGAGATTTTACTGGGATCAACTCGGATTCCATCCATCGAGACAATATATCCCAAGAATCCTACTTCCTTGAGCCAAAATTCACTTTGACTGAATTTGGCATACAGCTGATTCCCTCGCAAGATCTGTAAAACTGTCCGTAGGTGTTCAGCATGCTCTTTCTCAACTTGGGAATAAATCAGTATGTCGTCAATAAAAATGACTACAAACTTGTCGAGGTATGGTCTAAAGATGCGGTTCATTAAATCCATGAACACCATAGGAGCATTGGTCAACCCAAAGGGCATGACTAAAAATTCATAATGCCCATACCTCATTCGAAAGGCCGTCTTGGATACATCTGAGTCATTCATTCTCAACTGGTAGTACCCTGAACTCAAGTCTATTTTGGAGAACACGGTCGCTCCTTTCAATTGATCGAACAGATCATTGATCCTAGACAATGGGTACTTATTCTTTACTGTTACTTTATTAAGCTGACGGTAATCTATGCATAATCTCATGGTACCATCTTTCTTTTTCACAAATAAAACTGGGGCGCCCCATGGTGAGCAACTTGATCTTGCAAAGCCCTTATCTGTCAACTGTAACTTCAACTCTTTCAACTCTGTTGGAGCCATTCTGTAAGGAGTAGCGAATATCGGTACAATATCGGGAGATACTTCAATGTTGAACTCAATCTCTCTAACTGGCGGTAGTCCGAGTAATTCTTCAGAAATACATCCACGTATTGACATACTACCAGTACTGGCTCAATTTTTAGCTCTGTCTCCTTATCATTCAACACGAAGGCCAAATATGATTCATACCATTTTCTTAAACATTTCCGTGCCATCATATGGGAAATTATCACTGGCGATTTATCTTGTTCCTCTAATTCAACATGAAGAGTATCCCCATTCTCACATCTCATCTCAATACATTTCTTCCCACAATTAACAATTACATTATGAGTAGTCAACCAGTCCATTCCAAGAATGAGGTCAAATTCATCAAATGGTAATAACACAAGATTTGCTTTAAAACAATGACCTCTAATCATCAATGGACAATCTTTACAAACTTTATTAACTAACACACTCTTGCCTAATGGATTAGACACCTTAATTACAAATTCGGTGGTATCTATAGGCACGCTCAAATTGGATGTTAATTTTATGCAAATGTAAGAGTGCGTGGATCCGGGATCTATTAAAGTAATAACTTTAGTATTGTAAAGAGAAAAGGTACCCATAATAACATTAGGAGAAGATGCCTCTTCGCGAGCGCGAACGGCATAAGTCCTTGCAGGTGCTCTACCCTCGGGTCTCACGGCCTGGTCTCTCGGGTCACCTCTTCCACTTGCCCCACTTCCTAGGTTTCTCTACTGTCTCCCTCTAACCATACTCCCGGATTTTGGGTCCTGAGCTCTTCCTTCTTTCATCATCTCGGGATAATCTTTTATATAGTGGTCTTGCGAACCACATCTAAAACATGCATTTTCATGTGCCTGACATTCTCCCAGATGGCGTCTGCCACACTATGGGCATTCAGATTTGTCGGATCTAAAATTTCTGACACTTGCAACTGAAGTCGTCTGTGCTTTGTTCCCTGAATACTGTTTACTTTTGTCCTTCTTGGAAAACCTAGTGGAAGTAGTCGATCGGGTAGGGAAATCTTTTGACTTCTTGTGTGAAGATTGGAATGACTTATTCCACGGTCTCTTTCCAGAGTCACGAGACTCTATTTCAGACTTCTTCTTCTCTTTTATTAGCTCTTCAGCTTTACAAGCTCTTTCCACTAACACAACAAATTCTTTTAATTCTAGGATAGCAACAACCAGTTTGATGTCCTCATTCAACCCATCTTCAAACCTTTTACTCATAATAGCCTCTGTGGATATACATTCGCGAGCATACTTGCTGAGTCGTACAAACTCACGCTCATAATCTATCACGACATCTTGCCTTGATTCAACTCTAGGAATTCCTTTCTCTTCTGGTCTACAAACATCTGGATGATATATTTTTTCTTAAACTCTTCTTGGAAAAATTCCCATGTGACCCTTTCTCTCGGTACAACCGACACAAGGGTGTTTCACCATTGGTAAGCAGAATCTCTTAAGAGAGAGATTACACACTTCATGCATTCTTCAGAGGTACATGACAACTCATTAAATATCCTGATGGTATTTTCTAACCAAAATTTAGCTCTTTCTGGATCATCCTCTTTTCTGGCCTGAAATTCTTCTGCCCCATGCTTCCTGATCCTATCAATTGGGGGTTTACCTCCTCTTACCACCTCTACTACTTGAGGGGCCACTAGAGTAACTTGTGGAACAGGTGGGGGTGGAGGGGGTTGTGCTTTCGGGTTCGCCTGAATTAACTCTGTATGCCATGTGTTCATCATGTGGAGGAAGGCTTCTCTAGCCTCTTCTCCTCCTTTTGACTCACCGTAGTGGGTCTATTATCATTTTCGCGGCATTGTCCCTTCAGCGGGAGCCGCACATTACTTTCTACGTCATCCGCCACATTCCCTTCGGAATCCATTTCTATATGTATAAACATAATTTAAAATCATTATGAGTCGTCACACTATCAATATAGAAACATTCTTACGTATGGCATGTATAGCTAGACTCATGCTCATGCTACGTTAGTCCTAGAACTGACTAAACCATAGCTTTGATACCACTAAATGTAACACCCCGCACCCAAGACCGATACTAGATCTGGATACGAGACATTACTATGCTTGAACATGTACTTACGAGCTATAAAATTTTGTTCTAACTTAAAAATTTCACTTTCTTAGTCAACACATACCTTACAAAGGCCTACGGGGCCTTAAACTTGTGTCTGAAAACTTTCAGAACTCAATCAAATAATTCATTTTTGAAGCAGGGTTCACACGCCCGTGTAACTTGGAACACGCCCGTGGACCTTTAAGCACGCCCATACCATCAAACCGTGGGAAGCTACTGACTATTTCAGCAAGGCTTAGACACACCCGTGCCTTCCAACCGTGGGAGGCTACTTACTAATTTCACACAGCCATGACACGCCCGTGGTCTTAGACCGTGTGCTAATCCTTGATATACTGACTAAATCAGCACGGTTTGGGTACACGCCCATGTCCAACCCATTTGTATAACACGGCCTATACACACACCGTGGAATTTACTCGTGGCCTATTCTGATTCATAATACTAAGGTGCAGGGTTAACATGGCCTTGACACACACCCGTGTGTCCAATCGTGTCGAGCATTTATAGGCTATTTACCAAGCCGTTAGCCATCCTAAAATGAAGATCATATCCATACACAATTCAACGATGCAATAACATCGTAATTTTATGAATAATACTACATGTTTCATTGATCTCAATAAACATAAATACTTAGTCAAATTTGGCCAATCACTTAGCCATATACATAAGAATAATAAACTTAATAGCTTTTACAAAGGCCCTTCTAAAAACATGTCCACAAAATGAATGTTTCCTATACATGCCATACTTAGTAAAGTAACTTGGCTATACCAAAACAAGAGTTGATAGTATGCTACGAGCTTCGACTCCGATGATCCACAAATTAGCTTGACAGACTACATAGAAAGAAAAAATAAAATACGTAAGCATTTAGCTTAGTAAGTTTGTATGTAAAGCACATGTCATTAAGCTTTCTTAATAAAAACCATTTAGCATAACAATAGTATCGTAATTTCAGCTCTAAAGCTTACTTACTCATACTTGGTTCTTACATGTCTCATGATGCTCACTATACTCATTTTTGCAAAGTAAACATGATACCTGTGTCACTTGATCACATTGATCAGTGCACTTAAACAATAATCATTGTGATCTCTAATTCTTCATTCATAACATGAGTAATATTTAATTCATTTGATGCTAGCTTTGCTTTCTTAGCCCTCTTGTTACCTCATTATTAACCTTACTTGTTTGCCCGATGAACTTTTACGAATACCTGAGGATACTAGATCTCTTCCCACTTAACATGCCACCAAAGCCATATCTTAGGCATGGTCTTACATGGAATTTCTCATCTTGGTTTCAAGGCCATGTCTTGACATGGACTTACATGAAGTCTTGCCCTTGATAACTTACTCAATGCCAAGCTTGCCTTGGACTTATATGATATCTTGATCAATGCCAAGCTTGCCTTGGACTTACATGATATCTTGATCAATGCCAAGCTTGCCTTGGACTTACATGATATCTTGATCAATGCCAAGCTTGCCTTAGACTTACATGATATCTTGATCAATGCCAAGCTTGGCTTGGACTTACATGATATCTTGATCAATGCCAAGCTTACCTTGGACTTAAATGATATCTTGATCAATGTCAAGCTTGCCTTGGATTTACATGATATCTTGATCAATGCCAAGCTTGCCTTGGACTTACATGATATCTTAATCAATGCCAAGCTTGCCTTGGACTTGCATGATATCTTGTGTGGTATATCGGGTATCTTGGTGAATTTATATTCAATCGGGGCTTGCTCATGTTTAATTTCTTTGTTCACAAAAATGATAGGCATTACAAAATAGCAATGCATATTATACTAAGCAATTCAATGATAGTGATCATAAAGCTTAGAAATCATACAAACTTACCTCGTTTTCAAAATGAGTTAGTTCTTCGGTTTAGTCCACGACTTTATCCTTTCCACGATTGAGGTGAATTCTCATCTCCTCTTGCTCTATAATAGCAAATTAGCTCATTTTAGTCATTTCATTAGTATAAGCATCTCAATAGTCCTACTTAGGCAAAATTACCATTTTACCTCTAGATTTTGGCAAAATGACCGTTTTGCCTCTAGGCTCGAAAATTAATTCTAATCACATTTTTATCTTCAACAAGCCTAGGCAAACATTTAATGCTCTTAAAGCTATCATCCACAATCAATATTTCACATACTTATCGCCAAGTTCATACCATTTTCATTAAGGTCCTATTTAGTGTCCTCATGCTAACACCCTTTTTAAAAGTTGTTCATCTAACAACAAAGACTCAAGTTCTTCCTTAAAATGCAGCAAACAACTAAAGTATCTCTCATGGTAAAACTCTAAACCTTTCACAACATTGCACAATAGTCCCCTCATTTGAAAGCTTAAGCTTTAGGGATCTCAAAAGTACAATTATTTTCAAGAAAAGTTCACTTTAACACTTACTTGAATGGATGAGAGTTTGCTGAATTTTTTGAAGGTTTCTACCCCTTATTTGGTGCAAAATTTTGGTGGAGGATGATAGGAGAAAAAGATGATAATGTTTCTCTCCTTATTTTATTATTAAAAGTCAAATTAGTCCACCTACTACTACTAACTTTGACACTAATTGAAAATTTTGTCTCCCATGCTCTCTTATGGCCGGCCAAGCCTCTTTCAAAGGCTAAATTTCCTTTTAAATACCCCTATTTAACAATCCATAACCATTTGGTACTCCTAGTATATAGAATGGAACTTTCGTACTTTATGCGATTTAGTCTTTTTCGCAAATAAAACACGAAAACGTTAAAATTAAAATACCAAAATTTTAATGCTCATATGCTATCATGCTTTAACTCATAATATATCATGAAAATAATTTCTCTGATCTCGAAATAGTGATCTTGAGATCACTATTCTGACTAGCCCCTAAATCGGGCTGTTACAATTTTCACCAATATTTACCTTTTCATTTCCTGTTAATTTCGCTTGTTGGTGCAGAGCTCTTTAAGAAATTTAGTATACCGCAAAATTTGCTTGATGGCGTCCAGCAGTGGTATGTTGATCTCGATATTCCTAAATGTTTCAAGGATCTCTTTGTCCTATTTACCTCTTCGAAACTGGTTGAATCGTTCTGGAAATGAGGGTTGAATTTTAGCCAATAGAGGTTTTGGTTGGACCAGTTCGTCTTTCTCGTGTTTTTCTCGGGCGATTTCTTGGCCAAGGTTCCTATCAGGAATTGGTTCCAGTTCCGCTCCGTAATGTCACTGCATTAGTCTTTTGTCTTGGGTTTGGTTTTGTTTGTGACGTCAGCTTTCGTTGAAAGTTTAATTTACCAATTGATGTGGTCAACTCTTTTATGGATACCTCGGTTTTCTGTTGAAAATCAAGAACATTAGCTGCTACTTTATTGACTAGAGCTTCTAGAGAATTACTTGAGCCTTGCGGTTGTTGCGGGAACCGATTTTGGTATGACTGGATATTTCGTGGATTGGTCCCATAACTCAAGTTAAGATGGTCCCTCCACCCTGGGTTGTAGGCATTAGCATAGGGGTTGTATCGCCTTTGTGGTGGCCCAAGGAAATTTCCCACAGCATCTAGATGAGCCCTGGTATCGTCATACAAACTGGGACATGCATCAGTTGTATGACCAGGCGTATCACATATTTCACACAACTGGGCTGTCTTTGCTTTTTCTGCAATAAGAGAATTCATCATATTGGTAAGTCTATCAACTTTATCCTCTAAGGTTGAATTACTTAGCTGGTGAACCCTTCTAGGGGTTCAGTATTGGCTCAGAATTGTTGAGAATTTGCAGCCATTGTGGATATTAAGTCCCTTGCTTGTTGGGGAGTCATGTTGATCAACGCTCCTCCACTAGCAGCGTCTACCATATTCATGTCCATGGGTTTCAAGTTTTCATAAAAGTATTGAAGGAGAGATTGCTCCGTTATACCATGTTGTGGGCAGCTTGCGCACAATTTTTTAAATCGCTCTAAATAGTCGTAAAGAGACTCTGCTTCTTTTTGCCTTATTCCAATGATCTCTCTTCTTAGCTCAGCTGCTTTGGATGTTGGAAAAAACCTGTTTAGATATAAACAGTATAAATCAGCCCAAGTTGTAATAGATTCAGGGGGTAAATAAAATAACCATTCCTTAGCAGAATCTGCTAAGGAAAATGGGAAAGCACGCAATTTGATTTGATCCTCAGTTACCCCCTGAGGTTTCATGCTAAGACAAACAATATGAAACTCTTTCAAATGCTTGTGGGGATTTTCGTTTTGCAACCCACGAAAAGTTGGCAATAGTTGCATTAAGCCTGACTTTAATTCAAAATCAGCATCCATAGTAGGATACACGATGCATAGTGGCGATTTTTCTTCCGGAGCTTCGGCTAATTGTCGAATTGTTTGAGCCATAGGTTGATGTGCTAGATTTGAGTTTTCGTTAACCCTAGTGTTAAGCACTTCTTCTGGTGAATCGACTTCTACTTTTTCTCTTTCAAATGTTTGAGTAAGGTTTTCGTTAACCCTAGACCCTACTTTATCGTCGATTCCGATTTTTGGCAGTGGGTTACTTTGAGTCCCAACCACCGCTGACTGCTTTTTTCTTAGCTTTGTTTCGTTGCGATTAGCTTTCGCAGTCTTCTCAAAATCCTGGGCAGAATCGTGCCTAGGAAAACTTGCGTTCCTGAAAAAAAAAAGAATTTAAAGTTTAGATCTAGGAATAAAATAAAAACAAAATTAAAAGTTGAATGGAAATTTCGAAAATTAAAAGTAAAAGTAAAGTTGAGAAAAAGATTTCTTGTGGTGATTTTCTAGCCTCCGGTTGTCTCGATTTTCCTTGGGTTCAATCTTTGACTTTTAAGTGATGCTTCTCAAGTAGAATAAGCCAGTTATAGTGGAAGAGGACGCCTACGACCACTAGATCCAAGAATTTAGACTTAAGATTTGGCTGAACCTGACTCTAGCCAATAATCGCTTTTGTGGGATTATCTTCTACTAGATCATCACTTCCCAATGGCGAATACCACGCCATTTTTGTCTCTTGGACTCGCCAACCTCTGACGAAAAAAGTCAACGAACTAACTGTGCAACCTTCCTAAAATGTACAAAGCGACCGTTTCTTGCACAAGTTGAAAAGATTACCTATTAAGGGACATGGACGGAAGCGTCAGGCCCATAATGCGGAGAAGCGATGAATACCCTGTTGAAAAGGCTAAGCGCAGATTCTAAGCCTCATGAACCTTTTTGGAGAATTTCGACAACCTTCGGCTAGATGGATTTAGTGGCTCATGATTTTTGGGAAAGAAACAAATATAATGGAAATAGAATTTTTATTGAAAAAAATATGGAAAGAACAAAAGGCTAAACTTTATGAGGAGAGAGTATTACAGCCAAAAATCGATCCCATTTTGTGTCACTTCATCCCCTATTTATAGTACTAAGAAATCTAGCCTATTCCTAATTAAATTCTAAAAGATAAATACAAATAAATATAATTAAAGATAATTAAAGATAAATGAAAATAAATCCTAAAATTAAATCTAAATAATAATCCTTAATAATTATCTTAATATAATTAAACATTAAATAGAGTCTTGTGCTATGAAATCTCTTCTTTTGTATTGTTGTCCTTATGTCTTCCATACTTGTATTTTTGGCACCACCTTTTTTTCTATGTCGCATGTTGGCTCACTTTATCTCTAAATTCACGTTTTTCATCCTTAAATTTACTTTTGCCATCAATTTAGTTCCTAAAAGATAAAAGACCATAAATAGCTAAAATTAGTATGATCATATTCAAAATAAATATATAATTAATACATAAAAATATGTCGTTCTAAAGTATTATCAATAAAAGGTAAAAAATTGGTACAAAATTTACTCGTGAAAGCCTGAAATTCGGGCTTGAGAAGGGAGAAAGCAGAAAAAGGGTGCAGGCGATCAGAAAAAAATACCCTGTGACTGTCGGTCACGTCTGCCGCAATGGTGCCACCTAATAGCTTTCCTCCATCCGGTGCCGCCTGACAGCTCTCCTCTAACCATTAAAAATAAATATTTTCAAAATCTGTATTTTACCTGATATAAGTGTGATACCATTGCTGCTGTATAGGGTGATGGGACAGTAAAATATTAATTTATTTTCATCCCTATTATGGCCTAATAATGACCTGATGATGGTGGGCAAAAAATGGTGGTGGTGCCACCTTCTCAAGCACCACCTGTGATTATTGTAGCCAACGACCCATTTTAATAATTAATTTGTAGCGTAGTCTATTTTGATATCTAATTATTATTTTTAGATTATTGAGGTAAAATTCAAAATTACAATATATCATAATTACTTTGAAATTATTCCAATTTACAAAATTACATCAAAATACATTTCCAAATTACAGAACTGTATGTAAAAATGTACAAATACTTATAGAACATTATATATTAAATTCTGTAATATTTTTTATTTAAAAATTGCAGTTCCATTTTATATAAGAGTTTTAAAAATATTAAAATATTTTAAATATTTTTCTAATTTAAATAGTAATTATTATTTATATTTATAATATTTTATAAATTACATGTTTTAAAATTATTTAATACTAATATTCTTTAATAAAATTTTAAACTATGTACATTTTTTCAAGATTTCTTTTAAAATTAAAATATGCATTGACCAAAATTGTTGTAGACATGTTTGCTTAAAATCTTAAATAGTTAGGTACGGTAATCAAATTAACTTTAAAATTTTGTTTTAAAAAATAATAGTTTTTCAGAACTGATTTTTTTTTATTTAAAAATAGTATGTACGTTTAACAATTTAGATTTTAATGAAAATTTAGAATTTTTAGTTCAGCATACAATAGTGCAAAGGCTTTTAAACCCAATGAATCACCGAAATCATAGAAACCTCTTCTCCAACTATCAAAAGCACTGAATGTTATTTAAATGCAAATTCAAAACATGGAACGCTTTTTTCAGATAATAATTTAAAAAAGGTATAAATTGTGTAATATTTACTTTGCATTGGTTCTGTAATTCTCAATGATATAATATTTTTTTTTTTTTGGTTGAGAATGGTTATTGAACTTCGAATGTGAATGCGACAATAAAAAGTGGCAATTCTTTGAGTATCAGTAATTTAATAATCAATGTTCATAAATATGATTTAAACTTGTTTTGCTTTGTCTATTCCATTTTACCTATTTTGCAGTTCCTTTCAATGAATATATTGCTTTTGTTTGAATTAAAAATACTGCTTCCTCTAACATAGACTTTACTTATACAGGTTAATTTTGAAGGAGCATTTGATAGATTAATGAGTTTTAAGACCCTAATTGAAAAAAGAAAAATCTTTTATATTGGGTTTAAAATGTGTAATTGGTTATTTGTGTTTTTTTGTTTTCGTAAATCAGCTATTGGTTTGTGTTGTTTAATTGAAGGGTCCAATTACTGTTTTACACATTCTGTATTGTATCAGTTTAGTTCACATTATACTATTTTTGTTATGCAATAAACAAACGTCTAACAAAAATAGAAACCTTAAATAATTTGATAGTACGTAATTTTTTTTTTTTTTGAATTATGCTTATATATGAAAATAAAATATAAATACCAACGTCATTGTAGAATCTCTTCATCAGTATCGATCGTCATATTAATCAGCTGATTTGAGTCTACTTCGCATTTGCTCATAGGCAAGGTAATGAAATGGCTGATGCTCTTGCTGAATCAGGGGTGATGAGACCTACGTTATTTAAAGCTTGGTGGTGAATGATTTTCACTTGGTGATTAGTGTTTTTCTATCCTATTTCGCTTTTATGCTTATGTATTTACTATTTTGAGGGGTGATGATTGAGTTCTGCCTTTCAACTATTTGTTTGTTTGCATAGGAGTTGGATGTCTTAGGTCGGGAGTGCTTCAATTTGAATAATTATTCTGTGTGTTTTTATAAATTCTGTATCTTTTTGCTGAAAGAAAAATATTACAAAACTAAGTCACATGAAAAGAATGAGGGATGCAAAAATTTCTCTCTATCTGCTTTAAGAAATGCTAAAGCATCTTCTACAAGGGCCTCAATTAGTTGTAAATCCTTCTTTCTTTCAAAATGTAAATATGTAAATTTGTAACAAAATCATGGAAATTTGTTTTATTTTTTAATTAGGACGTGTGATAACAAATTAATTTATAATTAGGAAATTATAATTTTAGTGCCATGGAAATTAATTTATCGGTTAATTTTTTATATTTATAAAACATTTAAGTTGTAAATTCCCGTGGAAATCATGCCATTTGTGGAACGTACAATTTATGCAAACTTTGAAGCCTTAAGTTGGTTGTAAACTTTTTTGTAAAAAAAAGTCCGTTCTCTAAAATCTTGATTAAATAACATTATTTTATTTCCATAATTAAGTTATTGAAATTTGTAAATTGGTGCCAAAATTGCCTAAATCACGTTTAATGCTAATTACTATATAACTAAAATTGTACATGTGCAAACCTTGAATTAGAATTGTTGAATTTGAAGATTATTAATTAAATGTTGATGTGTTAGTAAATTAAGTGTGGCATTAATAATAATAAAAACTTATACAGAACTTAAATTTACCTAAGCTATTATTCTCTTATTTATAGGTTGGGGAGGGGCTTTCTAATTGTTGCATCCCTCCTGACCTGCGGACTTTCTAATTGTGACCCCTATTTTTACATTTCGATAGACTATCTCATGTTTATTGTCCCAGAGGACTACCTCGTTTTTATTGTCCCAGTGGGCTATATACTGGTTGACATAGCTGAGCTACGGTATTACACATTAGACCTCTTTTGAGGTGTCGCCCTATAGAACTTGTTGACCGCCATCACGAGATTGCTTTATAGAACCTAATAACCGTCGTCACAGCGTCATCCCGAATGACCTATTTCACATTTCACCTTGATGCTCTAACACCAAAGTGTCTCCCACACAATGGTCGAAGCTTTGCACATTACAGCTTTCACTAAGCAATATTGTACGGCGGCATCTTAACAAAATTCCATTTTCCCCTATTCCTTTGCTCATTCCTCCATTTCTCCATTCCTAACCTTGATGCTCAAACATTACAATGTCCTCTCCTTAAGGTCTGGAGCTTTGCACATCACAATTTGCACATCATGGTTTGCACTCAGCAACATCGTATGGCAATGTCTAAGAAAAATTTTCATTCCCAAGTCCTAACTTCATCTATCCCATCAACACTTTCCACTACACTACGCATACATTACTCAAATATATCATATAATTTATCATTAAACAACATTACATTAGATTATCTATCATTATCTACCATAAAACAATTAGCAATAAACTAGCGAAAGCTCACATAGTATTATGCACACACGTACCATTCTCTTTCTTCAAGCATTTACACATAATATCTTAGGCAACCTCAGTACATCATCAATATGATACATGCAAGTCATACAACATCATCTATCATCCAAAGTTAAGGTACAGAAACTCACCTGGATTCTTTTATCCTCATCAACTTAGCTTGTCCAAATGCTAGAGCCTTCTTCGTCCAGGAAGTTGAGCATGAACATCATTTGTTGGTTAAACTAAGGTGTTCAACCCAAAAAACCCCAAAATCCATAACTATGTAGGAGCCTTTAAGAGTTACTACTCTACTTATTTCTTCAATCCACGAGTACAGAGAGGTAAAGAAGCTTACCAGTTCCTCAATTTTCTATTACCAGACTTTAGTGCACCCAACTACTACGACATGCAGAGCTTTCTTCAACTACATCCACTTCTTTGGAGTGATTGAAGAAGATGATTTTATGGAAAGAAAAATTTGTAAACAGAATTGAGAAATTCCATCTCCAAACACATATATATATATACTCCTATGGCACGATCTTCACTAATTATCACAACCATTCATCCTTAATCATTTTGTCTCCAACTATGAAATCAATCGATTCCATCCAAATCGAACGAGGATTGAGGTCTAGCTAATCGTAATTCGGTCACTAAGATTTTTGAATTTTCCCAGTGGGGTCTGACAATTCACTAATCCTTTCAATTTAATCCTAGATTTCGGGTCAATAAGATACCCAAGTGTTACAACCCTATTTTTAATATTAAAAGAGAGTGTCAAGAAGTAGTATGTAAAATTTTAGATTTTTTGAAAACATTTACCAACTAAAAAATATTTTTCCAAATGTTTTCAGAGTAAAAAGTTATTTTGAGTCCGTGTTTCTAGAAATCAGGTTATAAAAATATAAAGAACACCCAAAACACCCAAGAAACTGATACCATATGATATGGGCACACGTGGAATAGGATTATAAGTTTGTCCAAGTCACGGATTTGACCTAGGGCTCTAGACGAATGAAGGAAAAGTTGGAGTTTGACACAACCTGAAACACAAAAAAATCCAAGTTAAATCTAAGAATTAAGAACGATAGTAATTAAAACAAGTAAAAAAAAAGATCAAGGAATCCAAATTAAAGATTAGAAAAATTAAACAAAAACACAACAAAATAACAAAGAAACAGAACAAGATAGATGGAAAAGATAGAAAGTGATGTTTAGAAATCCTAAGGTGCCTTAGAAACTAGATGAATCCACAACCTCCTTCAAACAACTCTCAAGTATACTGAAACTCTAATTAACCTAAACAAAAAGTAGTTTTAATAAAAACTTTCTTGTTGACATAAAACTAATAAATAACTTAAAATACTTAAAATTATCCATTATCCAAAATTCGAATAAATAAACAATAAAATAAAATACCTAGTAAATATAATATTGGGCTCTTAAATAAAAAAATTAAGGATAAAAGTCAAATCCAATAAGATTTAAACTCGAATTAAAATCCTAAAACTCGTAATTTCCGTAATAATCTTATCCAGAAATTCTGCTTGTGCAATTTTCACTAAAATGGTCATAACTTGAGCTCTTAAACTCTAAATCAAGTGTCTAAGGTGTGTTTTGAAGCTAAGAGATAGGTATTTGAACACTATGAAGACATCTCAACCCAAAAATTCCTAGATCCCATCCAAATAGTTGTCGCAAGTTGATTCGTTTTCCATACTTGAAAGTTGGCAGCTTCGGTGAATGCAATTTAATAAACTTGACCCCATCTGTGCATGCATTACATCTTCATTTACAAAAGTATTTAACAAAAAGAAGAAGTAATGCAAAAAAAAAAAAAATCTATTCTAAAAAGAAAGAGAAAACCTAATCTAAAAATGAAAAGAAAAAAAAAAGAAAGAAAAACCTAACCTAAAATTATGAAAAGTAACAAAAGATGATCAGCCACCAAAATCTACTCCCACAATATCATAAAGTGGTATTTATAGTCTACTAACATTTAACCTAACATTGACAACTATGCCTTAAATGAAAAATTGACTTAAGCTTATATGGAAAAAAAATTGCCTCTACGATTTTTAGCCCTGTCAGGTTTTAGTGTCGCGACACCCAAGCTTTGGTGTTGTAACATCCTCGATAGTAGGCACAATCTTGGCTTGGGGTTCTCAATGTCGCGACATTGATTGGCTGGTGTAGTGACATCCTCAGCAATGGTCATAGCTTCTTCACTTCAACGACCTTTAGTGATATCGCGACCTTGGAGGCTTGATGTCATGACTTGAGGCTCAATGTCGCGACATAATACCTTTAGTATCGTGACATCCTTGGCAGGCTACTCCAAGTTGGTTTCTCATCAAATGCTAATTTGCGAAGTCGTTTTGGGCTGAAGTAGCCTTTATTTTATTTTTTTATCAACCGATCTCCATCAGTTGTCATTGAGAAAAAGACACCATAAGAGGTATGGTTTGGTAATCTTGCTAATTATTCTGAGTTAAGGATTTTTGGGTGTCCTACGTATGCTCATGTCGATAATAGAAAATTGAAACTGAGATCCATTAAATGTGTTTTTCTTGGTTATAAGGTTGGTATAAAAGGATATAAGTTATGATGTCCTCAAAATAAAAAAGTTTTGATTAGTAGAGATGTTATTTTTGATGAAATTGCTATGCTACTTAACTTATATCTTAAAGACTCTTCAAACAATAAACATCAAAAGCAGGTGGAGCTTCAGGTTGATCCAGTATCCACAATAGAGTCGACTCCTCAAGATAGTACAAAATTTAGAACAGAGTCGCTTCTTCACCACAATATTCTATTGCCAAAAATAGAACTATAAGAGAAATTAAACCTCCAAAGAGGTATGCCGAGGCTGATCTAGTTGTTTATGCTTTAAATGTGGCTGAAGATATAGATGCAAATCAAGAGCCATCTACTCATTCTGAGGCAGTTAGTTCTGAAGACTCAGAAAAGTGAATGTTTTTCATGCAAGAAGAGATGAAATCACTCCACAAGAACAGAACATGGGATCTTCTAAAGCTTCCTAAAGGTAAGCAGGTTGTTCGTTGTAAATGGGTGTTCAAAAGGAAAGAAGGGTCTCCAGGATTTGAAGAACCCATATATAAAGTAAGGCTTATTGCAAATGGTTATAGCCGATTTCAAGTATAGACTTCACAGACATGTTTTCTCCTGTTGTAAAGCATACTTTGATTTGGGTCTTGCTTAGTATTATGGCCATGTATGATTCGGAGCTCGAACAGTTAGATGTAAAAATAACGTTCTTGCATAGAGAACTTAACGAGGATATTTACATGCAACAACCAGAAAGCTTGTAGACATCTTAATGGGCCACTTTTTCAAGAACTTGGTCTTGTGATCCGTTTGCTCTCAAAATTGGCTCGTTCAAGCTCGTACATGAAATCCAATACGCCTTTCAATTTCTTGGACCATGATTTCCAAGATTTGAAATCTTAATTTTCTTGATTCTTGAAATTGTCTGAAACAGCAAAATTGGACCAAGATTATATTTCTTGATTTTCTTGAAAACAAGAAAGTGAATCTTGATTTTCTTTTTCAGTTGTGTGCACATCTAGGGCTTTGGTAACGAAGTCTTGGATGGTCCCATTCAATCTTGCTCAAATTTTCTTAGCTTTTGACCTCGTTATTGGGCCTTGAGGAAATTCGAGCCCGTCACGCTCATAAGTCTGATTTTGGGCCTTACGACTTGTATCATTCCCCTCTTCCTCAACAAGATTCATCCTCAAATCTAAAACATTAAAGAGATATAAGTCAACAATATTAAAAGTAGAACTTATATTGTACTCACCGGGCATATCTATTTGATACGCGTTGTCATTGATCCGCTTGAGTACTTGGAAAGACAATTCTCTATTATGGCCTTTGAATTGGACTGAACTACTCATATCATACCGTGTCAAGAGATCTATTACTTCATCATACTAGATCAATATCTTTTGTTTAGAGGAGTCTAGCTCAATGAATTGATTTTTGTTCTGAAGAATGACCCTTCATGGTTTTATTATTATTATGGTTTTAGAAATTAGAATATGTTGAAGAATTGCCAATATACATAGTCAATGTGGAACATTCAGAATTTAATATTATTTAAAAATTTCCTGTCATGAACCGTGCAGAAATGGTAAGCATGGTGAAAGTAAGATATGGAAAATTTTATATAATAATTAATGGGGAAAATATTTGACATAAATAAGACGGCTAAAAACTCTTGGATTTTAAATAAATATAAGCTTTTGATTTTGTTAAAATTTAATATATTGGGATAAAATGATAAGGATAAACTGTCATTTTTTTTACATTTAAAACGATATATTCAGCATTAAACATGTATCAAAATTTCAGTATATTCAACATTAAATTGAATTTTATATATGGAAGATAGAAAGTGCAAATTTTGAGCATCAAATTCGGTATAATGTATGGAAGTTTAGATTGTAGTCACATGTGGCAGTATAATATTTTGTCCGATGTCAAATAAAGCCACGTAAGTGAAATTGACTTATTTGTTAAAACTTAGTTATAGAACATATTAATTTTTTATCCTATAGGATCAATTAAAATATATTATATTTAATTTTATAAATGTATTATAAAATTTGTAACGTTTAGAAATACTAATGTAAATAATATGATTAAGTTAATTTTGAATTAAAATAACTATAAAATTTTAAAGATTAAATTAGTAAATATAAAAGCAAATGGCATTATAAAAATATAAAGGAGGAGCAGCTTATGTTGCAAATAAAAACTATACATTATATGAGGATAGTTAGAAAGAAGTATTTGAAGTATTTCAAAATTTATTTTTTCTAATTTTAAAAGTCTATTTATTTTAAAGTTTTTAGAAACAATATTTAAATTAATCTATATAATTAAGTATTAAAATATTTAATCGAATACAAATTAAAATTGTACTTTGTGAATAGAGATAAATATCAAAAATACAAATGCATCAAATTAAGTATTTATCCATTGTTAATATTATAGAAAACATTGTTTGTACAAATTTAAGTTTCTTAACCTTCATTTGTAATAGCAAGATAAATTCGTATTTGTAATATATTTATTTTGGCTAATTTCTAAATAAAATACTATTAAATTTGAGTTTTTCTTATCAGGAATGAAGTTGGTATGCTGAATTCAAACTCTTACAAAGAGGGGCTAAATTGGAACAAAAAGCAAAGATGAGGACTCGATTGAAAGATTGAAGATACAAAGATGATTGGATACAGATTGAAGGATTGAAGATTTTTTAAAAGGTCATTGAATAAAGATTGAAAGATTTTTATATTGTTAAAACTATGTGATTAGTTTAAATTTAAATTTGATTTTTAAATTTTGATTTATCTAGTGATAATATTTAGGTTTATTTAGTGATAATATTTAGGAAAAATCTAGCTAAATTGTAGCACTAGAAGTGTGTATAAATAAATAGTGGCTATAGCCAATTAAGGACACACTTAACTTTTGGAATTAACAAAATTCCTTTATTTTTTCCCCTCTCCCGCATCTCTAGGATTTCCATTTTGTTGTTTCATTCCTTTTTTTTCTTTTACTTTCAACCTTTTTAGTTTAACTACCTTCCAAGGCACTTCCCCTTTTCACCTTCCACAATTCCATTTAGCATTTGAATTAACACTTAGCTTTTGTTTGTTTTCTTTATGACCAAGTCAGAATCGGGGACTTTAGCATTTTAACCAGAAATAGAAAAGTTGGGCCGAACACTTCGAAGAAAGAAATTCGATGCGGTAAACAACCACAACCCTACTTTGAAGAAGGATCTTACAACAAAGATATTTACTATTCCGAAGATTCGGGCGAAATGATAGATCAAACTGTATGCCAACTTGTAGCTACACCAAATGAACAACAACTGCTCTGCATAACTTATGCGGCGGACAAAACATCGTTCGAGTTAAAGTCAGGATTAATACATTTATTACATACTTTCTGCAGTTTGAAAAATGAGAATCCCCATACTCATCTGAAAGAGTTCCACATGGTTTGTCTAAGCATGAAACCAGAATGAGGATAAAATAAAACTATAAACTTTTCTTTTTTCATTAGCTAACTCTGCTAGAGAATGGTTGTTCTATTTATCTTCGGGATCTGTTAACACTTGGACTGATATGTCTCAATTGTTTCTTGACAGGTTTTTCCCAGTAGCTCGAGCAACCGAATTAAGGAGGAGTATAGTCAAAATACAACAAAAAGAAATAGAATCATTCTATGGGAGCGATACAAGAAATTGTGCGCAAGTTGCCTACAACATGGCCTTCCTGAACAGTTGCTCTTACAGTATTTCTATGAGGGGTTACTCTTAATGGAAATGAAGATGATTGATACTGCTAGTGGAGGGGCTCTTGTAAACATGACTCCCTAAAGAGCTAGGGAATTAATGAACACCTATGGAACCTATGAGAAGGGTTCATGAGCTAAGTACTCCTTCCATAGTAAATAAGATTGATTAACTTAGTAATGTGGTTAAAAATATGCTAGTAGGAAAAATGAACCCAGCTCAATTGTGTGGGATTTGCGCTAAGCCTGATCATTTTATCGACTTGTGCCTGATTTTACTTGAGGACACAATTGCACAAGTAAACACCGTTGGGAACTTCCCAAGGCCACCTCAAAGGAATTATGATCCATATTCAAGCACGTACAATGCAAGGTGGTGGGATCACCGAAACCTAAGCTATGGACCGAACCCTCAATAAAATCAATCGTATCAAACAAGGTCACCTCCACCTCAGCAATATCAACCTCCAAAGCATCTCTTGGAACCATAATAGAGAGGTTAGCCGTTAGCATCGAAAAGTTACAACAAAAGACTGAAGCACATTTCCAAGAACTAGATTAGCAAATAAGTAAGCTTATGCTTACAGTTAATCGTTTGGAGACCCAAAGGAGATTGTTGTCTCAAACTGAGCCAAATCCTCAACATAATATAAGTGCTATGACATTGAAAAGTGGAATAGTTTTAAAGTCAGCTCTTGGCATGAGTAATGATCAAGACACTGAACTGAAAGAACAGAAACCCAAACCAATAGCTCCCACAGAGTCGGCACCACAAAGACTGTTCATTTTAGCTCCCCATTCCCTGGAAGACTTGTCCAAATTAAAAAGGAGCGGGAAGAGAGAGAGAAATCCTTGAGACATTTCGGAAGGAAGAAATCAATATTCCTTTACTTGATGAAATTAAACAAGTTCCACGCTATACAAAATTCTTGAAAGAGTTGTGCACTGGCAAAAAGAAACTCCAATGAAACGAATGAGTGAATGTAGGAGAAAATGTTTCTATAGTGCTACAAAGGAAAAACCCACCTAAGTGTAAAGCCTAAGGTATGTTTTCTATATCATGCAAAATTAGAAATATTGCTATAAAGAAAGCCATGTGCGATTTAGGAGCATCTATTAATGTAATGCCTTTATCTATTTTTAAGATGCTAAACAAGGGTCCTTTGAAAGAAACAGAAGTGATTATTCAATTGGAAGATAGGTTATGCGTATACTTAGAAGAGGTGTTAGAAGGTGTCCTCGTAAAGGTAAATGCACTAATTTTTCCTGCAGACTTTTACATCATTGATATGGAGGACGACCACTCAAAAAATGCTTATGATATTCTACTTGAAAGACCATTCATAAGTACCGCATGTACAAAGATTGATGTTCTAAGTGGAACCCTCACTATGGAATTTGACGGTGAGGTGGTAAATTTATTGTTTATGAGGCAATGGTCCAACCTAACACAATGTCAAATATTTCTAGCGTTGATATTATTGAACCACTAATGAAATTTTATTTTAAATATAATGAAGGGGATGGATTACAAACGGTGCTTTGCAGGAGTTTAGACCTCAAAACGATGGATAAATTGGAGGAGATAATGGCGTTCAGAGAACCAATTTGTGAAACTATTATTCTATTGGAGACCCCACAAGTTCCTAGAAGTCAAGGTAAATATTTTGAACTGTCGCATTCTAAAACTAAATTCTTACCTTCTATTTGGCAGGCTCCGGAACTGGAACTCAAACCGTTATTGGTATATTTAAGGATTCCAATAGAGGAAAAGGCAAACCTGAACGAAAAAGCTCAAAAATGCCTCAATCTACCAATAATAGAGGAAACTAGGAAGGGCTTTAAGGAAAATGAGAAAAGGTCGAAACCTTTCTACGAGAACTTTCAAGTGCGTGTAGCAGAAGAATTAATTATTGATGAACCAAATGAATAAAACTCAGGTCATTAAGCCAACGATGTTAAACAAAAGCGCTTTTTGGGAGGCAACCTATATTTATTTATTTTAATTTATTTAGTTTTAAATTTCAATTTAATTTAGGTTGAAAATAAAATAAATAATAAGATTATTATTTAATCTATTTTATTGTGTTGTTTTCTAGGAATGATAGTAAATGTTGTCCTCTTTCATCCAAAAATAAATCAGGTTTGGACTTCTATGGTGTGGGCACGCCTTGTCAGATTTCAATGCTGTCATTTGTTGAAACAAATACCAGGACCAAACCGACTAGAACCAACCCGAACTGCCCAAACCTCCCTTCGACAAATTAACACGGGGAGTGCACTTGACCCTTCTATTAATTATTATTATTTTAATTTGCACATTGATGCCAATGTGGGCTAAGTAGGGGGTTTGTAGGATCATGCCATACTTTCTTCTTTGCATGTGCTTTGATAAGAATAAATTTTTAATTCGTTTCAGAAATAAATAAACCTCTCATTCTTATGTTTAGTTTACTTAAATAAGTGGGTGAATCATAAATAACTATTGCTTGCTTGATCAATGAATATTTTGTAGAATTGAAAATGTTATGCCTTAGTCAATATTTCATGAAAATTGTTGGCTCTTTTGAACTTGCCTAATGAAAGTACTCATTTAAATAAATAAATAAATTTGCTAATAGCTTGGTTAAGAGTGAAGATTCGAAAATGTGACCAAGTTGAGTAACTGGGGTGAGGTGCTTGGGTTATCATCTCATTTTGTGTCAAAAGGTTTGGTGATGAGCCGAAGCTTGTAACACTCTGCTAACCGAGCCGCCTTGAGAAAGGAGAAATAAATCGATTAGAGACATATGAAATTGAGTAACCTGCTTGGGTTGTCATCTCGTTTTGAGTCAAAAGGTTTGATTATGTCTCGAATTCATTAGAAATAAAGAAATAAAGAGAACGTGCCGGGTTGAGTAACAAGGGTGAGGTGCTTGGGTTGTCATCTCACTTCGCGTCAAAAGACTTGATTGCATTTGAAAAAATATATAAAGAAAATAAAAAAATAAAAAAATAAAAAAATATTGATAAAAGTATATGTTGGGTATGATCGTTTCGCATGTTTGAGTAATCCTAAATTTAGTGAAATAGTTGAATTTGACATAATGTTCGAGATTTTATAAAATGCTTATTGATTGAGTTTAACAATTGTTTACTTTTTATTCACTTAATTGTTTGAAGTATGCTTGACTAGGAAAGAGGGTTTTGATTTTGAAAACGATTGACGAGTTATTTTTAGTGGATATCATGCTTGAGGACAAGCATCGGCTAAGTAGGGGGAATTTGATAGCAAGATAAATTCATATTTTTAATATATTTTTTGGCTAATTATCAAATAAAATGCAATTAAATTTTAGTTTTTCTTATCAGGAATAAAGGTGGTGTGTTGAATTCAAACTCTTATAAAAAGGGGCTAAATTGGAATAAAAAGCAAAGAAGAGGGCTTGATTGAAAGATTGAAGAAACAAAGATGACTAGATAAGATTGAAGGATTTTTTAAATTGTTAAATTATGTAATTAGTTTAAATTTAAATTTGATTTTTAAATTTTGATTTATGTAGTAATAATATTTAGGTTTATATAGTGATAATATTTAGGAAAAATCTAGCTAAATTTTAGCACTTGAAGTGTGTATAAATACCTAGTGGCTATAGCCAATTAAGGACACACTTAGCTTTTGGAATTAACAAAATTCCTTTATTTTTTCCCCTCTCCTGTGTCTCTACTATTTCCATTCTGTTGTTTCATTCTTTTCTTTTTCTTTTACTTTCAACCTTTTCGGTTTAATTACATTCCAAGGCACTTTCTCTTTTCCACCTTCCACAATTCCAT
The DNA here is from genome assembly GCA_025506655.1 of Gossypium rotundifolium. Classification (NCBI taxonomy): domain Eukaryota; kingdom Viridiplantae; phylum Streptophyta; class Magnoliopsida; order Malvales; family Malvaceae; genus Gossypium; species Gossypium rotundifolium. Next base: position 135,886,328 of record CP106722.1, read on the forward strand.
TTAAACCATTTATTTTCAAGCATGATTCTTTCCATGATTAACTAAACCCCTATTTAGCTTTATCCCAGAAACGGCTCCAACAAAACAATTGTGAGGTATGAACCTGCTAAAAAAAAAAACTCTCAACGTAATATTTTATGTCTGTAACACCCCTAACCCATATCCGTCGCCTAAATAGGGTTACGGAGCATTACTAGAGTTTACAGAGTAATTTCATATAATTCATGTCATTTACTTTTCATTTCTGAGATTAATCATACTGTCCCTTGAATGGACCCTCGAGGGCCAATTTAAAATTTAGAATCAAGTTGGGACTAAATAGGGAACTCAAAAAATTTTTCGTAAAATTCCAATATTTTTCTTATATACAGGGGTCACACGCCTGTATGGGTAGGCCGTGTGAGCCACACGGCCAAGTGACATCCCCATGTCTCAGGTCGTGTGGGCATTCGATGTGAGGCACACAGCCGTGTCCTAGCCCGTGTCCTTACCCGTGTAGCTCTCTGACTTGTGCCACACGGCTTGCCATATGCCTGTGTGCTAGGCCATGTGGTCAATTTAATTTTCACAAACTTGGTGCAGGTTTCACACGGCCAAAACACATGCATGTGTTCTAGGTCGTGTATCGCAAACGGCTGAGACACATGCCCTTGTCTCTTCCGTGTGCATAATTCTGAGCATTCTGTTTCTCAATTTTAAGATGAAAGGGACACACGGGCAAACCACATGCCCACGTATCAGGCCGTGTGTCACACAAGGTGTGTCTACCCGTGTGGATAAAATAAAGTCATTCCTAGCTTTATTTCTCACCTAAATTTGCCAACAACCAACACCAATACTTGCAAACATATTCTAACCAATTCAAGCATTTTAAACAAGCTAACTTTAACATTTAACATAATATACCATCACATGTATTCATGTTTATAATCTTACCTTTTATAGACATACATGTTTAACATAGCTCAATCAAACCATCACTAGCCATTCCAATGGCTAGATTACAAACAACCATTACAAGCCAACAATTGTCCATGTTAACCTATACATGCCATTATACCAAAATAAGTTTATTATTTATACCAAAATGAGCTAGTGGATAGTGTGATGATACTCCGACCGATCTCCAATCTTTGTGAGCTTTTGAGTACTATAAAATAGAGAAAAGAAAACCTAGTAAGCATTTAATGCTTAGTAAGTTCGTATAATAGAAATTAAACTTACTAATCATATTCATTTAAATAAGCATAACAATAACATGCTTCCCAACAAATTGGCAATTCGCCTAATCACATACACTCAATTAAGCAAGTTAGTCACATAATTCACATGTACATCAAATAAACATGGATGAGCTCATCATGTTATAAACTTCCAAGTAATTCAATAACATTCGAAATATAATTCTTTTAATCTCATAATTTCTCATGTTAGGAGTTTTATCTGTTGAATTATTAAAATAACGATGGATACTCAGGTAGTACACACAAGGTGTACAAAACTGTAAACCATCAACTCATAATCAGAGGTACCTATTAGGGCACATAATCAAGGAGCACACTCTCGAGCCACATATCAGGATGCTCAAATGAGCCATGTAACAGGACACTTATCCGAGCTAAATAGGAAACTCATAAGAGTTTTAATCAGAGAGCTCATAGAGCTTTACAGATAACTCCGAAGAGTTATTATCCGGGAGAACCGGATAAGGTAAAAGGGAGTTCAAGTGAGCCATATTAGGAAGCCCATAAGAGTCTATATTAGGATGCTTACGAAGAGCTGCGTTTGTGTCCGCAATAAATGCTAGATCACAACTGATTGAATCATATAACAGGAAGCTCACAAAGAGCTACAGTAATGTGCAACACATGCAAAATCACTATCGATTAGGATGCTCGTAGGAACTATATAACAGGATGCTTGAGAGGGCTTTTAACAGGATTGCTCGTCTAAGCTATATTCTATCTGCAACATATGCAAGACCATATTCAATATGGAAAATCATGTATCCATTGAAATTTATTATTGAACAGAACTTATCATTTTATCAAGTAGTATCGGGCATATGATTAATTTCATACATTAAACATTTATATAGTTTATCCAAAAACATAATTCAATTTCAAACATATTAATATGCATAATTAAGTTACACAAACTTACCTTGTCACTTGTTCGTATATAAAAGTCTACTAATCCGACACCTTTTCTTTTCCTCGATCTAACTCTCTATTTGATCTTTTCGGATCTATATAAATAAATTTTATATCAATTTAATCCATTTCATACTCATTTACATTCAATTTACATCCTAAGAAAATTACCATTTTGCCCCTATACTTTTCATAAATGACAATTTCGTCCTTAGGCTCAGAAAATGAAATTCATTCAATTTAATCCTTATTCTAAGCCTAACCAAATTTTACATGTTACAATAACAGCCCATGAATTTAACAAAAAATTAGAACTTTTCCATGGATTTTACTACTTTTCAATTTAGTCCCTAAATCACAATTTCATCAAAATTCTCTTTGTAAAAGTCGTTTATTTATCTTCAACCTTTCATTTTCTACTATAAATTTCAAATTTTCAACATATTCATCCATGAAAATATTTTTATGCTTTGATATCTTTGCAAATTAATCGCCAAAATAGATAGATTAGACAATCCCAATCTTAAAAATATAAAAATTACTAAAAATGAGACAAAAAGACATACCTAATTAAGCTTGATTAGTTTCCTTTCTCTTTCCTAGGGTTTCCATAGAATTTTTGGGGATGAAGATGACAATAATATGATGATATTTCTTTTAATTATTTATCATCCTTTAATTTTTCTCATTTCCAATTTCATCCTCTCTTTTTTTCTAATTTTCCATAGATGAATCACAAAAAATATCTACTAACTTTTTTTTAATGGTTTAATTACCATATAAGGACCTCTTATTTTGAATTCTATAGCTAATTGATCCTTTTAGCTACTAGAACTCAAATTTTGCATTTTTTACAACTTGGTCCTTTCAATAATTAAACACATAATCAGTAAAATTTTCTTATCAGAATTTTCATATAACCTCCCTATCATAATGCAGACCATGCAATAATATTAAAATAAATTCTTTCTTGCTCAGATTTGTGGTCCTGAAACCACTATTTTGATTTCACTGAAAATGGGCTGTTACACTATCTTTCTGGTATATGGGATAGTACAAATTCATCCCTTAAAGTTGATTTAGTTTCGATTCAAAGTGCACGTTGGGTTGGAGTTGTTTGGCATACAATAGGGTAGTTGGATAGGCCGTGTAGTGTTCGAATTCTTGTGAAAAAAATTGGCATGCCGGTGGAAAAAGCTAGTTGGATTCCGTCAAAGGAGATAGAGATTGAATTTAAACGACCCACACAGTTGAGGCCGTTGATTCGAGTTGGGCTTTTCAGATCACAAGGCTATCAAAATCTTAAATTGCAAACACGCGTATCATAGTTAGAAATTTGGGAAGAGTCGATTTGCAGGTCGTACCAGGATCGACTACGTAAGGAAAGTTGGTGATCGGGATGTTCTTGGTTGCTATAACCAGCTTATCGCTTGGAAGGGAAAATCTATTTCAAGGTTGATTCAAGATTGAAATACACCGAGGCTAAGGCTAAGCTTAAAAATATTATATTTACCAATTTACTTTATTTGCTTAAATTTATTTTTTGATTTTGAATCTATTTTTATTTTTATTTTATTACACTACGCCTTTTCTTATTTTATTATCTTTTATCAATTTAAACCCCCTATTTTTTATTTTTTAGCATTGCTACGCATAGGTCGTGGGCACGACTTTGACCGCAACAACAATTCTGGTCACGAAAAAAGGCAAAATTAGATAGCTAGTCCCTGTGGATTCGATCCTACTACTCTATACTACTATTACTATTATTTTGTCGTAGTACTTTATTTTTGGTGGTTTCGGTGCCTACCAAAATTTGGCTTCATTTTCGAGTATTGGTGAAAATTTCTTATTTTTTTTCCTTTATGACCAGGTCAGAATTGGGGACTTTAGCATTTTAACCGAAAATAGAAAAGTTGGCCCGAACACTTCGAAGAGAAGCTATTCGGTGCGATAAATAATCACAACCCTATTTTGAAGAAGGATCTTACACCGAAGATATTTACTCATCCAAGATTCAGACAAAATGACAGATAAAACTATACGCCTAATTTGTAGTTGCACCAAATGAACAACAACTGCTCTACATAACTTATACAGCGGGTGAAACACCATTCGAGTCAAACTTAGGATTAATATATTTATTGCCTACTTTCTATGGTTTGAAAAATGAGAATCCCCATACTCATCTAAAAGAGTTCCATAATTAAATATTGGTGATAGCATGATCACTACTCAACCCATTTTGGTTTTGAATTTTATAAACATTTGAAACCACTGTTATTTGTTGTAATAAATAATATTAGATTCATACCTTTCATTTGCATTCCATCCAAAATAGTTTTAGCATTGTATTTTTTTTGAAAAACAAGTTTTCTTTTTCAATATTAAGGTCAGATGCGATGATTTTTGGGTAATATAATCTTTTTTGTTCTTTGCAAGTCATTTTGTTAATGTATTGTTCTTCCGATTACTTTAACTATTTTTGTTTAATTAAATAAAGGTTTTTAAAAAATATATTTAAGAAAAAATATTTTTAGATAACAATTTTAAAACAACAATATTTAATTAATTTCAATGTCTTATTATTTAAAATTGTTTGCCAAAAGATGTAAAAATTTAAATTAAAAAGCTGCTTTTAAAATTTTTGCTTTATTAATATTTAAAACAAAAAAAAAAACGCATTCTTGTTTTTACATTGGAATAAAACATTAGAATGAAAATAAACTAATATTAATTAATAATGCAGTAATTAATCGGTGAATGTTTTCTGCGTTTTCATTTCCCTCTTTATGATATTAGTTTGTATGTTTCATTTCCTTATTTTCTCTATTTCGGTTTGGATGTTGAAATAAATAAATAAATATTTTTTTGGTAAATAAATGAAATTTTGTTAGAATTAAGTGACCGAATCCTTATTTAAATAAAATACAATGGTAAAATAAAATAAAATAAAAGAAGAAACACTATAGAACTACACTTCTTTTATTTTATTTTAAATATGGTTTTAAAACCTTATTAAACTCCATCTATTTGATATTGATTAGAATAAGATGTTTCAATCTTACTACACTCCTATTAGATTATGGTTTTACAAGCCTATAAATAGACATAGTCTATTCCTCTTTTAATCAATTCGAATTCGACATAGTGAATTTTCTTCTCCTCTACCCGTGGTTTTTTCGAAAAGGGTTTCCACGTAAAATCTGTGTGTTCTTTAAATTTTATTTCTCTTTTCTTTGCGATATATTTTCATTACCGACGTTATATTTTTCACAAATTGGTATCCGAGCTTCCGAGTTTTTCATCTCGATCACGGTAATGGCGTCTTTAAAGTATTAAATGTTGCTGTTGGATCGCAATACTAGATTTGTGTTGTGGTAGATAAAGATGTAGGCAGTTCTTGCACAGATGGATTTAGAGGAAGCCCTGCTAGGGGTAGATAAGATACCTTCGACATTGATGGAGGAAGAGAAAAAGCGCAAGCATCAAAATGTGTTAACACAGTTACACCTGCATTTGTCTAACGAAATTTTACAGGATGTGATGAAGGAGAAGACCGTCGCTGCATTATGGAAGAGGCTAGAACAAATATGTATGTTGAAAACTCTAACCAGCAAGTTGAATATGAAGCAACGTCTTTATGCTCATCGTTTGGAGGAAGATGCGTCTATGAACGAACACTTAACAGTGTTTAAAGAAATTCTCTCAAACTTGGAGGCCATGGAGGTTCAGTATGATAAGGAAGATCTAGGGTTGATTCTACTTTGTTCGTTGCTCCCGTCTTATTCAACCTTCAGAGACATGATTTTATATATCCGCGAGTCTCTCACAGTTGATGAGGTTTATGATCCTTTGACCTCGTATGAGAAGATGAAGCATCTTGTGATTAAACCTGACTCTCAGGGAGAGGGTCTCATTGTTCATGGGAGACAAGATCGGAATGCTGATGATGATTGTGGAAGGACACAGGAACGGAATCCTCGTGGTAAATCTAAGAGTAGATCGAAGTGTTCAAACAGAGGTAAAACTTGTAACTTCTGTAAGAAGAAAGGGCACAATAAATCTGAGTGCTATAAGCTACAGAACAAGATTAAAAGGGAGGCTGCGAATTAAAAAGGAAAACAACTAGAAAATTCCGGTGAAGCTAATGTTGTAGAAGACTACAGCAATGGTGAACTTCTAGTCGCTTCTGTCAACAATTCTAAAGTGAGCAAAGAGTGGATACTTGATTCCGGTTGCACCTTCCACATGTGTCCCAATCGGGATTGGTTTACAAATTATGAAACAGTGCCTGAAGGTGTTTTTTTGATGAGAAATAATGCTTTGTGTAAAATCGCAGGTGTTGGAACAATTAAAGTTAAGATGTTTGATGGAGTTGTCAAAATACTTAGTGACGCATGACATGTTTCAGAATTGAAGAGAAATTTAATTCCATTACATACTTTTGATTCTAAAGGATACAAATACACAGTTAAAAGTGAGATTATGAAGATTTCTAAAGGTTCCCTCATTGTGATGAAAGGGCAGAGAAAGACTGTCAAGTTATATGTTTTGCAGGGTTCTACTGTTATTGGTGATGCAGCTGTTGCTTTTTCTTCCTTGTCAGATGATGATATTACTAAACTTTTGCATATGCGCCTAGGGCATATGAGTGAGAATGACATGGCAGAATTGAGCAAAAGAGGACATCTTGATGGGTAAGGAATTTGCAAACTAAAGTTTTGTGAGCACTGTGTTTTTAGAAGCAAAAGAGAGTTCGATTCACCAAAGGAATCCATAACACGAAAAGAACATTAGAGTATATTCATTCTAATCAATGGAGGCCATCAGGAGTGCCTTCGAGAGGTGGAGCTAATTATATGCTAACTTTTATTGATGATTTTTCCAGAAAAGTTTGGCATTCTTCTTGAAGTAGAAAAGCAATGTGTTTTCCGCATTTAAGTCTTGAAAAACTATGATTGAAAAACAGACAGGAAAACAAATAAAATACCTCCGCACAAATAATGGCCTAGAGTTTTGTTCTGATAAGTTTAATAAAATATGCATGTAACACCGCAAACCTGGCCCGGACGTTATGGCCAAATCTGGCGATGTCACATTGAAGTGTTTTTGCAAAACCTTGTTTTCATTAAAACCCTTCTTAAAGACTTTTGGAGTAAAAACCGGTTTAAAGTTGTTTCGCAAAATGATGTGTGTTTAAAATAAATCGATATTTTTATTAGGAATAATTATTTTAAAAGTAAGACTTTTACCAGTGAAAGCTTAATTTTGAATAAAAATAATCGTTTTAAGAAAACTTGATATAAGCTTATAAGAAATAAATCCAAGTTCCGTTTCTTAAAATGTAAAGTATAGCAATCAAAGTAATGATAAGCAGAGGGAAGGCCTTATTACAAACCAAACTTAAAATAATCAAATTACTCAAAAACTACAAAGAAAACCAAGTTCAAAACATCTAGCTAGCTGGCCATCTCCAAGTCCCTCCATCCGTCGAATCGCCTACTGGGGATTTCCTGAGAAAATAAAAGAGGGGGTGAGTTTCAAACTTAGTGTGTACAACCCTCAGTAAACAAAACATACAACATTCATTTGGGCCTAAGCCCATATCATAATAATTACATAGCAACATCATACATGTAATGCTGTGCAACCCTTCCCAAATAATCCATCCGCTACACATCATCTCCGTCCCCTGATACACATCATGTGGGGATGTCTACATCAACCCACCCATCCGGTCGTGGGACTACCTACGTTGCAGCAAAGTTGCTAATCGGCTTAAAAGCCATCGGTGGATCCACGGTCGTCAAGCAACCATGGGATCCTCATATACTTCCTCCGTTCCATAATTCACACCCATATGCAACCTAGGCAGTATATTATATGAATGCAGCATGTAACATCCACAAATCCTAAGTTTAACACATAGGGGTATTTTAGTCATTTTTGCCCTTAGGGTATTTTGGTCATTTTTAAGTATTATGGATTTAGTACTTACTTGGGTCTGTTAACAAATCCCCGTTGGCCAAAGTGAACAGGTACTATACACCAGGTAGGATTCTAGAGAAGAGGAGGTGGGTCATTGAGACCGCTTAAGTACCAAGCTCTCTCTAGATCCAATCCTAGACATGCATATACCCATTAGCACATTTCAACCTTATGACTTGTCCACGGTTGCAATTATGTGTTTAAATTTTATGTATGTTCTAGCAGTTATCAGATACTAAGACCAAACCCATATACAAAGCCCAAATAATCCTACATACATGCAAATGGCCCACTAAGCCCAATCTCATTTATATGGCCTATTAGGCCAAAATCACATCTATATGGCCCATTAGGCCCATATCTCACCATATGGCCTATTAGGCCCAAATCAATTCCAGATCATGCAACATGCATGACTAACTTAATTCATATAACCAAATTAGATAATTTCACAAAACTTAGCCCTAGGGCCCATCGAGCTCATTTAGCCACTTTGGGCATTTCGGCATTGTCGATATCATGTGTGAGTAGTGTTTGTACACACCTGGTAATAATGCATCCTGCGATTTCCTCTTAGTCATGAACCTACATTCGATATTCCTTAACAATTAATCATAGGCTAAATACAAACTTTATCAAAAACTGAAGCCTCACCGTAGCCTTACCGTGTGCGACAAGCCTTAATAGCTCATTTCTTTAACACCAACCGCGATTAGACCCTAGATTTGTACCAACTTAATCATTAGAGCCTAAGTAAGAGATGACTTGCATCCAACACAATTCACCCTCACAACACATATGACTATTTGGCCAACCCTTAAACCGAAGTAAAGAATAATTACCCCAAACCCAAAATGCAACAAGCGTGAAATGGTAATGACCTTGGAGGGAAGAGATCGATGCTAAATCCCAGGAATCAATCGGCCAAAGCTGAAGAAGAAACAAAGAGAAGATTCGGCCTAAAAATTAGAGTGGTGCAAAGGGATATTCGGTACCTAAATGCAAGGTACAAGAAGAAGATGAAATCACAAAAATCAAAGAAGAAGCTTGAGGGAGAATAGAGGCTATTCGATTTGTCAAGGAAGAAGAGAAGAGTCGGCTAAGAAGCAAGAATAAAGGTTTAAAAGGTAGGAGAAGAGTGAAGAATTGGAAATAAGGCAAGGTATTTTTGGTTGTGGAAAAATAAGGATTCAGTAACAAAAGGAAAAAGAATGGAAAATTCGGCATTACCTAGAACCCCAAATTTGGTACACACACACATTTATATAGCCTATAGCCGGAACTTAGCCACCCCTAAAGTCCAATTCAGCACCACTTCATCCACTGCTCATCTCATATACTTTTTTTCCATGATATCTCCCTTATCCTTCTCCTAAATTCTCTCTACTGATCACTTCTCCTTAGAGTCCCTTTACACCCCACTTTTAGCCTTCTAGAAGCCTAAAATTAAACTCCAAAATAAAACTAAGCTAGCACTCAAACCTCATACCTCCCTACATGCATATGTCACCACCTCCCTACACCCTAGTGGCATTACTTAGCCACTTCACCACAGGCTTCTTTGTGCCATTTTTCATATATTTTTATTTAAAAGCCCATTACTTACAACCCTGATTCCTTAATTAATTAAATTAAGAATCCTCCACCATAAAACTCAAACCCAGAGCTTTTCCAACACACCTAGACACTCCAAATTCATTAAACCCTTAAAGCCATCATGTCATTTGTCATTTTCTTGCTCACTTAAAAATTTTATGAGACCCAAAGCCCAATTCATCTAGGCCCAAAATTCAGGGCGATACAACTCTACCCCCTTAAAGAAATTTCATCCTCGAAATTTCCAACTAACTATTAATCGTACTACCTAAGTCTCACCACTATGGTTTTGCTACGCACTCTAATTCTAAAGCCAAAATAAAGACTTAGTATACTACGGTAGGGTACGCACCAGTAGTCGTATATAGAGCGTCTTCGTCCCATTAGAGACGTGCTGCATAGACTAATGCTGGCTGCCTCGCCTCAACATAACCTGCACCTCTACTTAGTGCACCACAACCACGTTCATTACCATTATCGCCCCTGGCCTGCCCATGACCCCTTGGCGACAGCTGATCACTCCTTGGGGGCTAAACATTACCTTGGCCCATGGCTGGCACCTGAGCCAGCATTCTAGGACAATTCCTAATCCTATGCTCCATAGATCTGCAAGCTAGACAAGCTTCTATCTTCTTTCAACACTCGCATGTATGACCTTTCCCACAATCAGCACAAGGTGGCACCCATGGATTAGCAGTAGAGGGCTCCACTCCAACTAGCCCATCAACTCTGGCCTTAGCTCTAGGCCTTTGCCCCGCACCAGAAGACTCAGCCTCCATTTTATTCTTGCCTTTCTCTTTCTCCTGATTCAGACGCTCAATGCGCTTCACCTCCTCTACTACCTTTGCTTTTTCAACAAACTCTGAGAAAAATCGCTCTCTCTGAGGAGCTATCAACACCCTGAGGCTATCCCTAAGCCCATCCTCAAACCTTACACAATGCTCATAGTCTATTGCCACTATAACTCTTGTATACCTACTAAGGCGTAGAAACTCCACCTCATATTCCGCTACAATTTGTTCCCCTGGGTCAAGTTCAGGAACTCCTTCCTCCTAGCATCAACATAGCTTGCACCTACGTACTTCCCTTGAAACAAAATTTTGAAAAACTCACAAGTAATCTTCTCAGGTTGGGTGCTTTCCTTCACCGTCAACCACCACTAATAGGCTTCTTCCTAGCAGTGACACTGTCCCTTTTAATTTTTTCTCTGATGTGCAGTCCAAGTCATCCATTATCCTTTCTGTGGCCTCCATCCAGTATTCAGCCATGTTAGGAGCCACACCAGCAATACCTTTAAAGACCCCAGCCCTATTAGATCGAAGTCACTCCGGAATTCCCCCTATTTCCAGCACCATTATTGGGCCTAGCGACCCTTTCCAAAATCCTCAGCATTACTTGTGACAATGCTTCTTCCCTACCGACCCTATCATTTGGTCCCACTTCAGACATAGGTGAGGCTGGAGCCTCTCCTACTTCAACATTGAACATATAGCCCGATGCCAATGACTCAGCCCTAACACTTCCCCGACCTCGGTCGCGGCCCCTTGCACCTCTTCTCGTGCTCATTATCTATATTAAAAATTTTATGAAGTTTTAGTTAGTTCTAGTAATTAAGCCGATGTTTTATGAGAGTGTTAAGTAAAGCATTATTTTCACAGTCATAAATCATCTACAATTTTAGTCCCATTTGGGCTTTATTTTTACTCTAAGCATATTCTAAAAGTAGCCTACTATTTATAGTATAACAGTTCAAACTAACTAAGTATCAAGAGAACTTACTTGGTTCGACGCCGGAGACTCGGTGTGCCACTAGTAAGAATTTCAAAAGTACTCTATTAAAATCAATAATAAGGCCCATTTTCACATCCCTAGCTTTGCAACTGGAGCTCTGATACCACTAAATGTAACATCCTAAACTCATCTCGGATGTTATGGTCGAATCTAGTGATGTCACATTGAAGTGTTTTTGCGAAAACCTTGTTTTCATTGAAAACCCTTCTTAAAGACTTTTGGAGTAAAAACCCGATTTAAAGTTATTTCACAAAACGATGTGTGTTTAAAATAAATCAATCTTTTTATTAGGAATAATTATTTTAAAAGTAAGACTTTTTACCAGTGGAAGCTTAATTTTGAATGAAAAAAATATTTTTAAAAAAACTTGATATAATCTTATAAGAAATAAATCCAAGTTCCATTTCTTAAAATGTAAAGTATAGCAATCAAAGTAACGATAAGTAGAGGGAAGGCCTTATTACAAACCAAACTTAAAATAATCAAATTACTCAAAAACTACAAAGAAAACCAAGTTCAAAACATCTTGCTAGTTGGCCACCTCCAAGTCCCTCCATCCGTCGAACCGCCTACTTGGGATTTCCTGAGAAAATAAAAGAGGGGGTGAGTTTCGAAACTCAATTTGTACAACCCTTAGCAAACAAAACATACAACATTCATTTGAGCCTAAGCCCATATCATAATAATAACATAGCAACATCATACATGCAATGCTGTGTACCCCTCCCCAAATAATCCATCCACTACACATCATCGCTGTCCCCCGATACACATCATGTGGGGATGCCTAAATCAACCCACCCATCCGATACACATTAATGGTATCCCGGTTGCGGTACTACCTACATTGAAGCAAGGTTGCTAATGGGCTTAAAAACCATCGGTGGATCCACGGTCGTCAAGCAACCATGTGATCATCATATACTTCCTCCGTTCCATAATTCCCACCCATATGCAACCTAGGCAATATATCATATGAATGCAGCATGTAACATCCACAAGTCCTAAGTTTAACACATAGGGGTATTTTAGTCATTTTTACCCTAAGGGCATTTTAGTCATTTTTAAGTATTATGGATTTAGTACTTACTTAGGTCTGTTAACAAATCCCCATTGGCCAAAGTGAATAGGTACTATGCACCAAGTAGGATTCCAGAGAAGAGGATATGGGTCATTGAGACTGCTTAAGTACCAAGCTCTCTCTAGATCCAATCCTAGACATGCATATACCCATTACTACACTTCAACCTTATGACTTGTCCACATTTGCAATTATGTGTTCAAATTTTATGTATGTTCTAGCAGCTATCAGATACTAAGACCAAACCCATATACAAAGCCCAAATAAGCCTACATACATGCAAACGACCCACTAAGCCCAATCTCATTCATATCGCCCATTAGGCCAAAATCACATCCATATGGCCCATTAGGCCCATATCTCACTCATATGGCCTATTAGGCCCAAAATAATTCCAGATCATGTAGCATGCATGACTAACTCAATTCATATGACCAAATCAAACAATTTCACAAAACTTAACCCCAAGGCCCACCGGGCTCATTTAGCCACTTTTAGCTTTTCAGCATTGCCTATATCATGTGTGAGTAGTGTTTGTACACACCTCGTAATGACGCATGCTGCGATTTCTTCTTAGTCACAAACCTACATTCGATATTCCATAATAATTAATCATAGGCTAAGTACAAACTTTATCAAAAATCGAAGCCTCACCATAGCCTTACCGTGTCTGACAAGCCTTAATAGCTCCTTTCTTTAACACCAACTACGATTAGACCTAGATCTGTACCAACTTAATCATTAGAGCCTAAGTAATAGATGACTTGCATCCAATACAATTCACCCTCACAACACATATGACTATTCACCAACCCTTAAACCGAAGTAAAGAACGCTTATCTAAAACCCAAAATATAACAAGTGTGAAATGGTAACGACCTTGGAGGGAAGAGATCGATGCTAAATCCCAGAAATCAATCAGCCAACATTGAAAAAAAACACAAAAAGATTTGGCCTAAAAATTGGAGTGGTGCAAAGGGATATTTGACACCTAAATGCAAGGTACAGGAAGAAGATGAAATCACAAAAATCAAAGAAGAACCTTGAGGGAAAATAGAGGCTATTCGGTTTGTCAAGGAAGAAGAGAAGAGTCGGCTAAGAAACAAGAATAAAGGTTTAGAAGGTAGGAGAAGAGTGAAGAATTGGCAATAAGGCAAGATATTTTGGTTGTGGAAAAATAAGGATTCAGCAACAAAAAGAAAAAAAGTGGAAAATTTGGTATTACCTAGAAACCCAAATTCGGCACACAAACACTTATATAGCCTATAGCCAGAACTTAGCCAACCCTAAAGTCCAATTCAGCACCACTTCATCCACTGCTTATTTCCTAATTTTTTTCATGATATCTCCCTTATCCTTCTCCTAAATTCTCTCTACTGATCACTTCTCCTTAGAGTCCCTCTACACGCCACTTTCAGCCTTCTAGAAGCCTAAAATTAAACTCTAAAATAAAACTAAGCTAGCAATCGAACCTCAGACCTCTCTACATGCATATGTCGCCACCTCCCTACACCTTAGTGGTGTCACTTATCCACTTCACCACAGGCTTCTTTGTGCCATTTTTCACATATTTTTATTTAAAAGCCCATTACTCACAACCCTGATTCCTTAATTAATTAAATTAAGAATCCTCCACAACAAAACTCGAACCTAGAGCTTCTCCAACACACCCAGACACTCCAAATTCATTAGACCCTTAAAGCCTTCATGTCATTTGTCATTTTCTTGGTCACTTAAGAATTTTATGAGACCCAAAGCCCAAAGCCCAATTCATCTAGGCCCAAAATTCGGGGCGTTACAGTGCAAGTCAGAAGGGATCATGAGACACTTGACAGTTCATCATAGTCCACAACAAAACGAAATTGTAGAACGAATGAACAGAATGATCATGGAGAAGGTTCGTTGTATGCTGTCAAATGCTAACGTACCAAAGTCGTTTTGGGCCGAAGTAGCCTCTATTGTATGTTTTTTATCAATCGATCTCCATCCATTACCATGGAGAAAAAGACTCCACAAGAGGTATGATCTGGTAATCCTGCTAATTATTCTGATTTAAAGATCTTTTGGTGTCCTACGTATGCTCATGTTGATAATGGAAAATTGGAACCGAGATCCATTAAATGTGTTTTTCTTAGTTATAAAGCTGTGTAAAAGGGTATAGGTTATGGTGTCCTGAAAATAGAAAAGTTGTGATTAGTAGAGATGTTTTTGATGAAAATGCTATGCTACCTAATTTATCTCTTAAAGGCTCTTCCAATAAAGAAAATCAAAAGTAGGTGGAGCATCAGATTAATACAGAGTTGACTCTTTAAGCCAGTACAAAAATTGAGAATAGAGTTGCTTCTTCACCACAATATTTTATCGCCAAAACAGAACTAGAAGAGAAATTAAACCTCCAATGAAGTATGCCGAGGCTGATCTAGTTGCTTATGCTTTAAATGTGGTTAAAGATATAGATGCAAACCAAGAGCTGTCTAATTATTCTGAGGCAGTAAGCTGTGAAGACTCAGAAAAGTGGATGTTTGCTATGCAAGAGGAGATGGAATCACTCCACAAAAATAGAACATGGGATCTTGTGAAACTTCCTAAAGGTAAAAAGCATGTTCGCTGTAAATAGGTGTTTAAAAATAAAGAAGGGACTCCAAGAGTTGAAGAACCCTGATATAAAGCAAGGCTTGTTGCAAAGGGTTACAATTAAATTCCAGGAGTGGACTTCACAGATGTGTTCTCCCCAGTTGTGAAGCATAGTTTAATTTGAGCTTTGCTTGGTATTGTGGCCATGCATGATTTGGAGCTTGAGCAGTTAGATGTAAAAACCGCATTTTTGCATGGAGAACTTGAGGAAGATATTTACATGTAACAACTAGAGGGTTTTACAGTCTTAAAAAAGAGGACTATGTTTGCTTGTTGAAAAAGTCCCTTTACGGTCTGAAATAGTCACCAAGACAGTGGTACAAGAGGTTTAATTCCTTTATGACTTCTTATGATTTTAAAAGAAGTAGTTTTGATAGTTGTGTTTGCTTTAAGAAAAATAGTGATGGTTCTTTTGTGTATCTACTCCTTTTTGTTCATGACATGTTGATAGCAGCAAAAGATAAAGGAGAGATAAGAAAGGTCAAAGGCCAACAAAGTGAAAAATTTGAGATTAAAGATTTGGGACCAGCAAAGAAGATACGTGGTATGGAGATTCTCAGAGATAGAAAAACAAGTAAATTGTACCTAAGTCAGAAGGGGTACATTGAGAAAGTTCTTTGCAGGTTCAATATGCAGAGTGCTAAGCCTGGTAGTACTCCTTTAGCAGCCCATTCCAGACTTTCATCGGCTTTGTCTCCACAATCAGATGATGAGATTGAGTACATGTCACATGTTCCATACTTTAGTGCAGTGGGATTTCTCATGTATGTTATGGTTTGTTCACGTCCAGATTTATCATATGCAGTCAATGCAGTTAGTAGATACATGGCAAATCCTGGTAAAGATCATTGGAAAGCAATTCAGTGGATTTTAAGATACTTACGAGGTACTACTGATGTTTGCTTACAGTTTGGAAGAACTAAAGATGGAGTCATTGGGTATGTTGATGTTGATTTTGCTGGAGACCTTGATAGAAAAAGATCTCTCACTGGTTATGTCTTTACAATCGGAGGTTGTGCAATCAGTTGGAAAGCTACTTTGCAAACTACAGTCGCTTTGTCTACCACTGAAGCTGAGTACATGACGATTGAAGAAGCTATTTGGTTGAAGGGACTCTTTAGTGAGCTCAATGAAGACCTTCAAATCAGTACATTATTTTGTGACAGTCAGAGTACCATCTTCCTTACAAAAGATCAAATGTTTCATGAGAGAACAAAGCACCTTGATGTTCGGTATCATTTTGTTCGTCATATTATTGCTCGTGGTGATATTATTATGAGAAAAATTAGTACTCATGAAAATCCTGTAGATATGATGACTAAGTCACTTCCTGTAACCAAGTTTGAGCAGTGCTTAGACTTGGTTGGTGTTCATTATTGAAGTTAAACCCTTAAGGGGTTTTATTGAAGAGGTGGAGAACTTGTTAGTTGAGAGTTCACGATGAAGAACATGTTTATTGAGAATTCGTGTCAAGGTGGAGATTGTTAGAATTAAGTGACCCGAATCCTTATTTAAAAAAAAAATACAATGGTAAAATAAAATAAAATAAAATAAAATAAAAGAAGAATCCCTATAGAACTACACTTCTTTTATTTTATTTTAAATAGGGTTTTTAAAACTTTATTAAACTCCATCTATTTGATATTGATTAGAATAAGGTGTTTCAATCTTACTACACTCCTATTAGAATATGGTTTTACAAGCCTATAAATAGACATAGTCTATTCCTCTTGTGATTGATTCAAATTTGATATAGTGAATTTTCTTCTCCTCTGCCGGTGGTTTTTTCCCAAAAGGGTTTCCACATAAAATCTATGTGTTCTTTAAATTTTATTTCTCTTTTCTTTGAGATATATTATCATTACCGATGTTATATTTTTCACAAATTTATTGGACAAAATAGCTTTTTCCTACAAACACATGCAACAACATTTAATAGGACAAAAGCAGTTGCAATTCAAAATCAAAATCAACCCAAGCCAACACCTAAACTCCCACAATGTCCATCCCAAGAAAGAAATAGATCCTTGAGCCACATCTCCCCATCAAATCACAACACTCAAACATTCAAACTTGAACCCATTAGCTTGTTTAATCGAACCCGTCATCACTGTCAGAAGAATCCAAATTTTTAGCTAAATTTTGTTCTCCATTGCTTCCAGCTGTGTTATCGGTATTAGTATCTGCCACTCTCTCCAAGGAGTCATTGATATCCTTGGGGTTTTCAGAGTACCTAGCTTCATCACCACTAATGGAACTAACATTAGTTACCTCAACAAATTGTTTTTCCTCCAATTTAGTGCTATCAATCACGACCCTTTGGCCATGAGCATCTTCCTCAATTCCATTTGACCATTCCACTTCTTTTGGTTCTATTCTCGTTGCCTCAACGTCCTTTACTGAATCATTGTCATCTTCTATATTACAACATCTTGAAGAGACCCTTAACATGACACAACTTTAACCTCGAATAATTTATCCCCAACTTTAAGGTTAATAATCTCGTCAATTTTCTCTATATGCACAGTAACAATGAGATGCCTTGAGTATTTTTATTGACTCTTAGAAATTCTCCCCAGTGTTCAGCAATATTTTGGACGGTCCTCTTACTTTAAGCATGAATGAGAATTCCAAAGCATGCGATCCATGCTCTTCTGCATGAAAATGAAACATTACTTTTCCACCTTTCGATTTTACTAAACCAGTTCATCAAAGCCCCCCAATTCTTTTCCTTCATTTCCTCAAAAGAAATTAATAAGCTTCTTTCTGATAACTAAACATGTCCAGCCCAAAATCCCTTCAATTTGTAATTGATTTGGTAAATCTTTCGAGAATGAGTAATTGTCAAACCACCCTACTGTGCAATTCAACTTCTCTTCATCAATAACTCCCTGCACTATTTTGTCCTTAGAATCAGGCACTTCATCCATATCACCATTGACAACTCTTTTATAGTTCATCACAAAGCCTTCTTTCACTGCCTCACATAATAATTTTCTAACTTGCTCACTTGACTCAACATAGGTCTCTTTACCTTTCCTAGTAATATCAAAATTATTATTTTTCCCCACAAGATCAGCTTTCCTATAACCATTCTCTACCCTTGCAACTCCATATCTGTTTTCAAAAATTATCCCTGGGATTTATTCTTGCAACGTTCACCCCAATCCTATGCTTTTACAACCATTGACCATTCAAGGCCATGACGACCTTTTTTTGCTTGGAACAAGGAAACAAAATGAACAAACCCAAATCTCAATCCACTCACAGGTTTCTTTCGAGGGATGAATGTGTCTACAACCTTCCCAAATAGACTACAAACATCGATTAACCATTTTGATCCACTGAATTAGGTAGATTATTTATAAATTCGCTCAAGACAGAACAAAAAAAAAACTTTTATTTTTACTTCTTTCTTCTCTATTTTATATCAATTGCTTACAAACTATTTGTAGGCTATATTTGCCCTTAAAAAAAATTGAAAGTATTAAAATCTAATAATAGCCATAAACCAAAATTAAAACCCACTATCTTCTGTGGAAGACCTTAGCCATCCATAAAAAATAACTGCTGACTCTTGACCTTTCATTCTCCTAAAAAAACGCTAAATTAAACCCATTAAAACAAAATTGACATTTAATGTTTATTCAACAAAACTCCCATGTAAACTTAAATGCTTCTGCCATCCTTCATGCTGATTAATTTATTGTAGTTGTCGAGAAGTACCATTGGTAGTGGTTTCATGAAGATATCCACGACTTGGTCCCGGCTTGCCACATACACTAATTTCACACTTCCTTCCTTTACATGATCTCGGATGAAGTGAAAGCGAATGTCAATGTGTTTTCTTCTCTCATGATTCACTGGGTTCTTTGCCAACTCAATTGCTGATTTATTGTCAACTCGTATCTTAGTCCACCAAGTTGTTGTTGCTCCAACTCGCCCAACAAATTTTTTATCCATATAGCATGACACACACACCAAGATGCTGCCACATATTCAGCTTCACATGTCGAGAGCGTCATGATTGGTTGCTTCTTTGAAAGCCAAGTAAATGTTGTGTTACCCATAATGAACACATATCCCGATGTATTTTTTCGATCATCTAAGTCTCCGTACCAATCACTGTCAGAGTACCCAATCAACTTGTAATCTTCCACATTTGAATAGAATAACTCGAGTGACACTGTTCCTTAGATGTATAGTAGGATTCGCTTCAACGCCTTCCAATGTGAATAAATCGAATCCTCAATGAACTGACTTACAATACCAACACTTAGCGAAAGGTCAGGCCTTGTGCAAGTGAAATGGTTAAGGCTTCCCACCAAACTCCAGTATTTGCTTGCTCGACTCGTTCTCTTGCATCAAATTTTGAGAGTTCTAAACCTGGTTCCATTGGTGTTGATACCAAGTTGCAATATGCCATCTTGTACTTCTTCAAAATTTCCATTGCATATGCCTCCTGTGACATAAAAATACCTACCTCTTCTTGTCTTACTTTCAAACTAAGGAAAAACTTCATCAAACCCAAATCTGTCATCTTGAATTCCTATGTCATTGTGCTCTTAAAATCTTGTATCATCTCACCATTGTTCCCTATAGAAATGAGGTCATCAACATAAAGAACAAAAAATAGCATATTACCTCCATTCTTCTTCACGTAAAGGGCATGTTCATAAGGACATTGTTCGAACCCATTCTCCTTGAAGTATGTATCGATACGAGTATTTCATGCCTGCGGTGCTTGCTTTAACTCGTAAAGTGCCTTCTTCAATTTCAACACCTTCTTCTCTTCTCTACTTTTCATGTACCCGGGTGGTTGTTCAATGTAGACTTCTTCTTCGAGCACACCATTCAAGAATACCAACTTGACATCCATTTGAAATATCAGCCATTTGAATTGAGCCACTTGTGAAAAGAGCAATCGAATTATCTCCATTCTTGCAACGGGAGCAAACACCTCATCATAATTGATTCCCTCTTTTTACTTATGTCCCTTTGCAACAAGTCGCGCCTTGTAGTGTTCTATCTCGCCTTGAACATTCATCTTTCTCTTGAACACCCACTTTACACCAATGGGCTGACTTCTTTCGGTAACTCCATTAACTCCCATGTGTTGTTGCGGTCAATTGCTTTAATCTCCTCGTTCATGGCAGTTTGCCACTTCTTATCTCGGATTGCCTCTTCAAAACTTATATTCTCGGAATTTGCCAAAGGACATACAATGTGTACCTCATTTGTTGAATCATACAAATCTTGTAAACTTTGCATTTTGGGTTGTCGCAGTTCATCTTCATCATCAGTAGTTTCAGGATTTGTCGGTATGATTGTTGGTGTAGAGGTTAATGGTCCTCCATATTTGATGATAACCTCTATTAAGTTATTCCAATCCCACTCGCTTGCTTCATTAACACGTACATCACGACTCACCACAACCTTCTTGCTTATCGGGTCGAGTAGCTTGTATCCTTTTGTTTTCTCATCATACCCAATAAAAATAAACCTTTTGCTTTTGTCTTCGAGCTTCATTCTTTGTTGATCCGACACATGTGCATAGGCTTCACTACCGAATACTTTGAGATGAGAAACTGTCAGTTTTTTTCCATTCCTTGCCTCTTGTGGTATTTGATCATCCAACTTCGCATGTGGACACTGATTTTGCACATAGATGGTACATTGCATGGCTTCCACCCAAAATTCCTTCGGCATCTTCTTACTTTTGAGCATTGACTAAACCATGTCGAGAACAGTCCAATTTTTCCTCTCGGCCACACTATTTTTTTGGGGAGAATACGGTGCAATTAGGAATCATCTTATGCCTTACTTCTTACAATACTCTATGAAAGCCATCGAAGTATACTTGCCACCTCTATCGGATCGTATAGATTTTATGTGTCTACTGATTGCCTTTTTCCACCATCACTTTGAACTTTTTGAAAACCTCGAACACCTTAGTTTTTTCTTTCAGAAAATAAACCCAAGTTTTTCGTGAGAAATCATCGATAAAGAAAATGAAATACCTTTTACCACTAAAAGATTCGGGGGTGATTAGTCCATATATGTCGGTATGAATCAATTTGAGAGGTTGCTTAGCTCGATATTCTGCCTTCTTTTGAAAAGAAGTTCTCGCATGCTTGTCGAGCACACATTCTTCATAAAATTTTCCCTCGTAGTCCATGTTCGGTAGCCTGTGCACCATGTTCTTCTTCTCCAAATTGTTTAGACCTCCATAATGTAGTTGACCAAAACGGAGATGCCACAGTGACGCCTTGCCTTCTACGTTGACTCGCAAACATTTTTCTTGAACACTTCTCAAATTCAACTTGTACATGCGATTTCTCCCTATTTCAACTCGAACGACCGAACGCCTTTACTTATCTTTCAAGTGTAACACCCGGTCTTTCATAAGCACCGAATAAACTTTTTCCATGAGTTACCCTATGCTCAAAATGTTGCTCTTAAGGTCTGGTACGTAATACACATCTTGGGTTGACCCAACTAGCCCATCTTTTTGTAAATAAAAATGGTACCTTGGCCTTTTACCACAACCTTCGATGCATCTTCAAACAACACATGTCCTGTTTCAACCTTTCCCATCTCTTTGAATAGGTGCTTGTGCCTGCACATATGGTTGCTTGCACTCGTGTCAAGACACCACACCATGTTGTTGTTGGTGTTGACTTTGTTGTGTGCCATCAAGAGAAAACCTTCTTTTTCCTCCTCATCTTCCGTGGTTAGGTTGGTTGTCTCTTCCACCTTTTTCAAGGCGCGACATTCTTTCACGAAATACCCCACCTTGCCACAATTGTAACACTTATCAGAGTTGCAATCCTTCGCATAGTGACTATAGTTGCCACACTTGTAATACTCGATGTTGGAATAATTCGACCAATCGCCTCTTCCATGATTGCGTCCTCTTCCATGCCAATTTTGTTGGTTTGATTGTTCCTTCTCCTCGTAATGCCCTTCTTAACTGCAGCCTCTTCCACTGTGATCATTTCCTCGACCTCCATGGCCACGCCCTCTACATCAAAAGTTTTGAGAATAGAGAACCTTTTCATCTTTGATTGATGCCTTGGTTTGAAGCGCTTGCTTGAGTGTCTCCTCTTTCTTTTTCTTTTTACATTGTTCATATGCCTCGAGAGAATCGGCGAGCTCGTCGACTGTGAGCGTTACTAGATCCTTTGATTCTTCTATGGCACATACAACATTCTCAAAACTCTTAGTTAATAACCTCAAAATCTTCTCTACAACTTGTGCATCGGTTAACACTTCTCCATTTCGGTTGAGTTGGTTCACCACGATTTGAACACGAGTGATGTAGTCAGAGACACCTTCCATTTCCTTCATCTTTATGCTTTCCAACTCACCGCGAAGAGTTTGAAGGCGGACTTGTTTAACTCGGTCGGCTCCTTTGTACACCTTCACCAAAATGTCCCATGCTTCTTTTGAAGTTGTTGCACTCGCAATCTTCTCAAAGCCCGACTCATCAATAGCTAGGAACAACATGTACAATGCCACCTTATCTTTCGATCGCATCTCTTTGAACATCTTACTTTGAGCTGTTGTATATCCCGCGATAGTTGGCGGTTCTACGAAACCTTCTTGGACCACCTCCCAACCATCTTGAGACCCGAGAAGAGATTTCATTTGGATGCTCCAATTCTCGTAGCTGGCCTTCGTTAGTCGAGGCAGCGGCACATTACTGGTCACACTTTCCATGGCCCCTAATACCAATTTGTAAAACTACTCAATACAGAAAAAAAAAAACTTTTATTTTTACTTCTTTATTCTTTATTTTATATCAATTGCTTACAAACTATTTATAGGCTATAGTCTGCCCTTTAAAAAATTGAAAGTATTAAAATCTAATAATAGCCATAAACCAAAATTAAAACCCACTATCTCCTGTAGAAAACCTTAGCCATCCATAAAAAATAACTGCTAACTCTTAACCTTTCATTCTCCTAAAAAACTACTAAATTAAACCCATTAAAACAAAATTGACATTTAACGTTTATTCAACATTATTCACTAAAATGGAGCCCATCATCACTACGCATATGTCAACGGTCTCATATGCAGATAACATACCTGACGATAATCTTCATTGTGTTGAAATAAATTTAATTACACTTAATTAATAATTGAGTTAAATATGTAACTAAATGGAAAAGAATTGTATAAAGCAGTGACACAATGTTAATTTGTATTTGTCAGCTAATTTTTACATGCCATTCACACCTCATTTAATTAACTTTTTGTAACCATAAATCCCTAGAATCCCAATTAAAATTTTCTCTGTACTTCTCTGCAAAGTATTTATGTTCTGTTATCAAGATTATAACCCTAAACTGTATGGGTAAAATATATTGATGTGAACTATGGAATCATCCTGTTGGATGTCTAAACTGATCTATGTATTTTGATATTGTAGCTAGATTGCCAGAATGAGTTTGTGCGGTAGCCGTGGACATGGTATGGGGGCGTCGAGGACGCTGAGGAGGAGGTCGGGCCAAGTCATCCTCTATGGATAGTATGCCCAATCTGGAGACCAACGAGACTATTGGTACTCCCACTGCTGAGACAGAGTCCCAGACTTCAATGGCTAGGGACAACGCACTGTCCCAAACCATGATTCGGGCACTAGAGAGGGTCACTAGGACCTATTCAAGATCAGGAGGTCGAGGGTCAGTTACTGAATGGCTCTAGTCGAATGGTGCTGAACTATTTAGGGTTGTTACAGGAGTTGGCCCTACTGTTGCTGAATACTGGCTCGAGACTATCGAGTGTTTTATGACAGACATTGAATGTACTCCTACTAAAAAATTTAGGGGTGCTGTGTCCCTACTTTAGGACAAAGTTTATCAGTGGTGGTTGACCCTTAAGTAGGGTGTTCAGCCTGAACAAGTTAACTAAGACTATTTCAAGAATGTCTTCCAAGGTAAGTATGAGGGGCGAGTTATGTTAAGGCTCACCGACGTGAGTTTATGAGTCTAGCTTAGGGTGACTGATCTGTGGCTGAGTATGAAGCTGAGTTTCTGACTGAGTAGATATGCACAGGCTTTAGTAGCATCTGACTATGACAAGTGTGTAATGTTCAAAAGGGATTGAGATATGAGTTTTTGTGATTTTAGTTGACAAAGTGAAGATAGTGGAAGAAGTGAAGCGCATTGAGCGTGAGCTTCGTGATCATAAGAAGGATCAGAAAAAGGTTAAGAGGGATTCGGGTCCCTATAGTTCTACTCAGCACCCTAAGAAGTGGGCAAGGTTTGATAGGCCCCCTAGGGTCGAGGTACCAGTTGGAGTGGTGAGATTCAGTAGTGTAGTGATTGTGGGAAGCGCCACTTGGGCAAGTGCTGGAGAAAATTAAGAGCTTGCCTTTGTTGTGGTTTGATGGAGCATCGAGTTAGGGATTGCCCCGTCGACCTGATTCAGAGCCAATTGCGGTACAAACTCAGTCTTCCAATTCTGTTTGGCCTCCGAGACAGGTTCAACAACCATTCAGCGGTCGTGGTATTGGTAGGGGTGGCAATGGATCGAGGAAAGGATAGCACCGAGTAGATGTGTAGGTCAGGTTGAGGCTCGTCAGCGGGCACTGGTTTAGCAGTGAGATGCCGCGAGGAGAGTGATGATGCTGATGTCATTGTAGGTACTTTCTTTATTCATTCTATTCCGTATTATGCTCTTATTGATATAGGTTCTACACATTCGTACATAGCTAGTGTTGTTTCTGCAAATCTGGGTTTAACTGCTGAGAATTCTACTAGAGAGTTTTTTTGCAATTAGTCCGTTGGGTCTGTTAATTTGGGTTGATAGAGTATATAGGCGAATACCCTTAGAAATCCAGGGTTTGGTATTTCCAGCTGACCTAATGGAATTACCCTTTAATGAGTTTGACTTGATTCTGGGAATGGATTGGCTCATTGAGTATAGAGCCAGTTTAGACTGTGCAACCAAAAGGGTTACCCTGAGATCGACTGGGAATGACAAGATGGTTATGGTTGGTGAGTATCGAGATTACCTCTCTAATGTAATCTCCACTCTCGTAGCCAATAATTTAGTCTGAAAGGGGTGCGAAGCATACCTTGCTTATGTATCCTATTCTCTTCCTGAAAAGCTTTCAGTGGGAGATATTTTTTACTGTGAGAGAGTTTCTGGACGTCTTTCCCGAGGAATTTACTAGAGTACCTCCGGATAGGGAGGTGGAATTTCAAATTGATATGTTACTTGACACTGCTCCAGTGTCCATTGTGCCCTATCGTATGGCACCAAAAAAGCTGACCAAATTAAAGGTGCAAATTTAGGAACTTCTAGATGGAGGATCTATTCGACCGAGTGTGTCTTCGTAGGGAGCACCAGTATTGTTTGTTAAGAAGAAAGATGGGTTGATGAGAATATGCATTGATTATAGACATTTGAACAAATTGACAATTAAGAATAAGTAACCGTTATTGAGAATTGACGACTTGTTCGATCAATTTCGGGGAGCATCTATTTTCTCCAAAATCGACTTGCACTCAGGTTATTACCAGCTCAAAGTTAAAGAGGCTGATGTGTACAAAATTGCTTTCATGACTCGTTATGGACATTATGAGTTTCTGGTAATGCCTTTTGGATTAATGAATGCCCCGGTGGAATTTATGGATTTAATGAATCGGGTGTTTCAACCGTACATGGATCAATTTGTATTGGTTTTCATCAATGATATCTTGATCTACTCTAAAATAGAGACTGAACATGATGATCATCTTCATATTGTATTTCAAATTCTCGAGAAAAATAGTTGTATGCAATGTTCAGTAAGTATGAGTTTTGGTTGCAAGAAGTCGCCTTTCTGGGTCATGTGGTGACGGAGGAGGGGATCTGAGTTGATCTAAATAAAATTGAAGTTGTTGTTGAGTGGAAATAGCCGAAAAATGTATTTGACCTTCTTAGTTTACTAGGTTTAGTTGGTTACTACCGAAGGTTTCTTAAAGGATTTTCTCTGGTTGCATCACCTCTTACAAAATTGTTGCGTAAGAATGCCCCATTTCTTGTGGTCTGAGGCATAACAGTCTAGTTTTGATAAGCTCAAGTCTGTTCTAGCTCGAGCTCCTGTTCTAGTTCAACCTGAATCGGGTTGAGAGTTTGTGGTATACAGTGATGCTTCACATGTCGGGTTAGGATATGTGCTTATGCAAAATGATAAGGTGGCCGCTTACGCATCGCGGTAGTTGAAGACACATGAAGGTAATTACCCTGCAACACCCTTAACCCCCGTCCATCGCTAGATTAGGGTTAAAGGCATTACTGGACAGATCGAAGACTTTCATAACTTTTCATACATTTCATTCATCAATCATACACACAATGTCACTTCAATAGGTCAATGAGACCTTAAACATGCTTACAACCTGGGTCGGGACTAAAACGAAACATATATAGAAGTTCTCAAAAACTTAAAAACTTTTCTCAAATACAAGAGGATACACGCCGGTGGGAGTAGGCCGTGTTCTACCCACGGCTACTAGACACACCCGTGTGTCCTCCTCCGTGGTCAAAACTGACTTGGCACCACGGCCACCAAGCACGGTCGTGTAACCTGGCCGTGGTCGATCCTGCAAAAACTACACGACTACCAAGCACCCCCGTGTGCTAAGGCCGTGTACTAATAGGCAATATACTGACTTTCTCACACGACCTCTAGGCACACCCGTGTACTATGTCCGTGTGCCCTAAAGCTAGCTACTAACTTAGCCCCACGGTCATTAGGCACGCCCGTGTGTCATAACCGTGTGGAAAAATAGGCAATTTTCAAGGCCAAAATGCCACCCACTTGGGTCTTACCTACAAGCAAAATTATTAAGACATCTCATGCCAATTTGGCAACCAAGAACATACCATATTAACCATCCAATCCATACATTCAATACCAATTCCAACCATGCCAAATTACAAGACTAAATCTCATCTCAACACAAGCAAAATTCATTCATTTATCTACTCAAAAGCTTGACCAACTCAAGTGCTTCAACCATACCAAAACATATACCAAATATGTCATAATCACAAAAGCATATAACTAACACATAATTAGCCAAATCACATAAATAATTCACATCTCATACTTATTCAATAACTAGCCTATTCATGCCTATCTAGCTTTATACATTTTCCAAAATGTACCAAAACCAGCTGGGTAGTGTGATGATGATCCTCTACGATCCCCGAGCCTTCAGTAGCTTCGACGACCTATAGAACAGAGTAAATAAGACACACGTGGTAAGCTTTCAAAAGCTTAGTAAGCCATATATAATTAAACTTAGCATATAAAGATTCAAAACATATAATTACTCTAAATTCACTAATGGCTCGATTGCACCATCATAATTCTTCTAAGTACATTCACTTAGGTCATTTATCTTTCAAAATTTGCATATCAGTACATACTTTATTAGCTCATAGCCTTTCTATCCATGTAACACACTTACATTCTCATATTCAAATACATAATTCATCTAGGTAAGTTTAAGAAAATACTTACCTTCTTATACACACAAAGTGTACTTATTAAACATACCTGAAACAATATACAATTTACATATTCATTCATTTATTGAACTTGACTATTGAACCGTTCGTAATCTAATAGAATACATAAAGTGCCCGGAATAGTTATACAATGCCAGTGTCCCTAACATGGTCTTAATTGTAATCAGATTCGATGCCACTATCCCAGACAGGGTCTTATACGTTATCAGATATCGACGCCATCGTCCCGCATGTGGTCTTACGCAGTAATCGATATTGATGCCCTCGTCCCGCATGTGGTCTTATACGTAATCAGATATCGACGCCACTGTCCTAGACAAGGTCTTATACGTAATCAGATATCGACGCCACTGTCCCAGATAGGGTCTTATACATAACTAGATATCGATGCCACTATCCCAGACAGGGTCTTACATGTAATCAAATATCGATGCCACTTTCTTAGACAGGGTCTTATACACAATCAGACATCGATGCCACTATCCTAGAAAGGGTCTTATACGTAATCAGATATCGATGCCACTGTCCTAGACAGGGTCTTATACGTAATCAGATATTGATGCCACTGTCCCAAACAAGGTCTTATACGTAATCAGATATCAATGCCACTGTCCCAGATAGGGTCTTATACGTAATCAGATATCGATGCCACTGGCCCAAACAGGGTCTTACTCGAATTAATACGATGCTGATGTCCCAGACATGGTCTTACTCGTAATCACAAATCAATGCCGACGTCCCAGACGTGGTCTTACATGATATCTTGGAATAAACACCTATGTCATTCTTATCTTGGAGTTCTTGTGCACATCATTTCTTAAACAATCATCATCATCAATAATTATACGAACATACAAAATTCAATATAAATATATTTATTTGCATAATAACTTACCTCGAATTCGATTTAACCAAAACAAAAACGGCTACTTGGTTACTTTCGCTTTCCTGCGTACTAAGTCCGTTTTCCTCATTTATTGATCTATACATATTCAGAATTAACTCTTTTATTCACTAACTCATTCAATTCAATCTAAGGACACATTTAGGGCTATTTGTAAATTAACCCTCATACTTGGACAATTTATTAATTTAGTCTATTTTTCTCAAAACATCAAATTCACAAAATCAACCCATACTCATGCTTAGCCGAATGTTCCTACATCTCATACAAGCCCATATTTTTCATCAAATTTGTAATTTAGTCCTTCAAATTACCATTTTCTCAATTTAGCTTATTTAGCTAAATTCATCAAAAATTCAAGAACAAAGTATGTTCATCTAGCTCAAATCTTTCATTTAACACA
This sequence comes from Gossypium rotundifolium, assembly GCA_025506655.1. NCBI lineage: Eukaryota > Viridiplantae > Streptophyta > Magnoliopsida > Malvales > Malvaceae > Gossypium > Gossypium rotundifolium. The sequence goes on from CP106722.1 coordinate 135,915,415, forward strand.
ATGAATCATCACAAAGCTCAACATATCATCAATGGCACATCTCATGAACAACATCAATTCATCAAATTGAGACATGGGCTTCATATTACACTAAGCAACGATTGCAAAAACATAGAAATTATCAAAAACTGAAGCAAAACAGTAGCCAAAAGAGTGCTGAAACCTAGCTTTCTTTCTTTCTTTTCTTTTCTTATGAAATTCGGCCAAGATGAACAGATTATGGCCATTTCTCATGTTTTGTTTTATTAATATGAACTTAATAATTAATGTACAAAAATAACCTTTAATAATAATATTCATAACACATAGTTTCAAGGTCATTTATGAACTTTAACAATCCACCAACTTATGAAAATGGCTTAATTACCATATAAGACTTCCACTTTTCTAAAGCCATAACACATTGGTACTTTAAAAAATAGCATACAACTTTCACATTTAATGCAATTCAATCCTTTTGTCAAATTAAACACACAGACGGAAAAATTAACTTTCAGAAATTTAGCACATGCTTAATCACATATCAAGGACACAAAAAATAATATTAAAATATTATACAAACTTGAGTTTATGGTCCGAAACCACTATTTCGACTAGGGCATAAACTGGACTGTTATAATTCTCCCCCTTAGGGATTTTCGTCCCCTAAAATCTTACCGTTAAACTGAGTCAGATATTATTGTTTCATTGAATCTTTAGGCTCCCACGTAGCCTCTTCTATTCCTTGACGATGCCATAGTACTTTCACTAACGAAATTTTCTTGTTTCTCAACTCTTTCACTTCACGAGCCAAGAAACGAATCGGTTCCTCTTCGTATGTTATATCAAATCAGATTTCAATTTTAGATGGGTCAATCACATGTGATGAATCAGATCGATACCTACGGAGCATCGAGACATGAAATACATTGTGCATCCTTTCTAGCTCAGGTGGCAAAAGCAATCTATATGTAATAGGCCCAACACATTCAATGATTTCATACGGCCCAATGAACCTCGAACTCCACTTGCCTTACATCCAAATCGAAGTACTTTCTTCCACGGTGACACTTTCAAAAATAATCTGTCACCGATCTCAAATTCTTTATCTTTTCGTTTCAAGTCCGCATAAGACTTCTGACGATCAGATGCTGCTTTCAAATAATCTTGGATCAATTTCACTTTCTGTTTTGAATCCTTTATCAAATCAACCCTATGTAGCTTATTTTCACTGAGCTCGGTCTAATACAGAGGTGTACGACATTTACGTCCGTACAAAGCTTCATAAGGTGCCATTTTGATACTTGATTGAAAACTGTTATTGTACATAAATTCAATCAATGGCAGATACTGTTCCCATAAACCATTAAACTCAAGTATACAGCATCTTAACATGTCTTCTAGAATTTGAATAATCCGTTCAGACTAACCATCTATTTGCGAATGAAAAGCTATACTGAAATGTAACTTTGTGCCTAAAGCTTCTTGCAATTTCTTCTAGAATCGTGATGTAAACCTCGGGTCTCTATTTGATGCAATAGATCGTAGTACTCCGTGCAATCTTACAATCTCAGAAATATAATGCTCAACTAATCTGTCAAGTGAGTAATCAGATTGTACCAAAATAAAATGAGTAGATTTCTTCAATTTATCTATTACAACCCAAATCGTATCTTTCTTTCTTGGGTCAGGGCAAATCAAAGACAAAATCCATTGCATCTTTATCCCATTTCTACTCGAAAATCAGAATCAATTGTAGCAAACTAGATGGAACTTGATGTTCAGCTTTAACTTGTTGACAGATTAAACATTTCGACACAAAATCAGAAATATATCGTTTCATACTAGACCACCAATAGTGTTGCTTCAAATCATGATACATTTTAGTACCTCCTAGATGAACAGATAGGTGACTATTATGAGTCTCATTCAAAATTAGCTGTAACTACTCAGAGTTTCTTGGTACACAGATCCGATCTCTTAATCTCAAACAATCATCAATAACACGAAATTCAAAATCAGAATTTGAATCACATTGAGCTCGTTTTGCTATTATTTCATTATCAACTTTCTGACATCACATATCTGTTGTATACATTTATAGAACTTTTTAGAATACACACTCTATTTTGAAATAACAAATAAACTATAACATCCTAGATTAGGAGTTATGCGTTTGTGCATAATTCATGAGTAATAGGTTTTGGCAGTGTTTGGAAGTAAATTAAGGGTTTTTAAAATCTTAGGATGGAAGAGAAAGCTTTGGACAATTATTGGTTTTTAAGTTAAAAACAAGAAGTGATGTGGAAAAGTGGCAAGGGATGCCAACTAAGGTGCAAGGGTTATGGCATCAAGTGAAGTACTTTGAGGGAAGAGGTTCGAATCCCATTGTGTGTATTTTTGCTTAATTTTATGAAATACCATGCTTAATGTGATATGGATGTATGGTGTGCATTTTTAGAACCTTGGAAATGTAAGAAAATGTATGGAAATGTATGGAAATGTAAGGAAATGTATGGAAATGTATGGAAATGTATGGAAATATATGGAAATATATGGAAATGTATGGAAATGTGGAAATGTAAGGAAATGTATAGAAATGTATGGAAATGTATGGAAATGTATGGAAATGTATGGAAATGTATGGAAATGTAAGGAAATGTATGGAAATGTAAGGAAATGTAGGGAAATGTAAGGAAATGTAAGGAAATGTGGGGAAAAGTCCTGGAAATGTAAGGAAATGCTTTAGAAATGATAAGTTAAAAAGAGGAAAGTGAACATTTATGGAAACTAGGAAAATGATTTAGAAATGATTCAAAAGAGGAAAGTGAACATTTCTGGAAACTTGGAAACGTAAGGAAATGTCAAGTTTAAAGAGCCAAATGAAAATTTTTGGAAACTTAGAAATGACTTAGAAATATCGAGTTTTAAAGTTTAAAAGAGGAAATTAAAGCAAGGTGGCCTTAAGAGAAAAAGTATGTGAAATTTGACACACAAACAGGCTTGGAAAAGTGGCCTGAAGATGCCACTTAGGGCCTCTGGAAATGGCACCACATGCAAGGGTGTTGGGCCTCGTATGGCCACAAGGAGTCCAATAGAATAAGTTTAAATTCGGCTCATCAAGGGAAGGGGGTGGACGACATTTAGCTAAGACTTTAAGTGATTTTTTTTAATTACTTAAAGAGGAAGCAATGGACGGCAATAGGGAATCTTAAGGGAAGAGTTTAATTCTCCTTAAAACTCGGCTAAATAGGTGGATAAATGATGATTTATTTTAAATTATTTTCAAAGAGATAATTGAGGGATTATTCTTTAATTTTTAATTAAAGAGATAAAGCTATCAAAATAGAAGAGTGATGGCCAAGTAAGGGATTCTAAGTTAGTAATTTCGGCTATAAAAGGAAAAGAGGGCCATTCATTATTTCTTTTAACTCTCTCTCTGCCGAATTCTCTCTAGCAAATATCTCATTTCTTCATTGTTGTGCCAAGTCGAAAATACACCTTGTGTAGCCGAAACTTCATTACCAAATTGCTCAAACTCTTTTCTCTTCTTCTTTCATAATCTTCCAAAAGCCAAAAGTTTGCTAAAATCAAGGCCATAGCCGAATAGTTTTGAGACTTCAAACAAGGGGTTGTTGGCTTCTGCATTAAGGGTAAGAACTAGTTATCATTCGATTTTCATCCTTTTTCTTTTAAGATGTGCCGAAATCTAGGACTAACCCCATTAATATCTTGTTGCCGAAACTTTGAAGAGATCTTTTCGGGATTTGTTTAAGTCAACTATAAGAAGGAGAAGTTCTTTTCCCGAAGGTACACCATAGGCCGCGTGTTCCCTAGTTATTCGGTGAATTTCGGGATTTAAAATCCATATGGTAAGACATGCGAATATTCAGCCAATGCCTATTTTTGGTGTTTTAGATCTAGTTCATATTTATTCAAAAGCCGAAACTAATTTGTTAAAGTGATTTAAAGCTTTGCCGAATACAAGAAAGAGTATAGTGAAGATTTCGGGATTTGGCACCAAGGTAAGTTTTAGTGTACTAATCCTACTAGGATTTGGATTTATGGCCGAATGGCTTACTAAGTATTAAATGATTGATTAAATGTAGAGATTTAAGATCTAAGGCATTAGATCAAGCTTTTCGGGATTTGGATTGGAAACCTTAAGCGAATCAGGTGTGTACCCCACACTAAATCTCAATAGATTTACGGTTTTAATTCATTATATGTGTTAATATGAAAGTGTAAGAATATGGCTAAGGTACTGTGTGTACCCCACACTATATCATAATATGTTTTATGGCTAAGTTTAATTAATATATGTGATATTAAGAATATGAAAGTGGCTAAGGTACCATGTTATGGTACAAAGTACTCAGGTACGTTTCCTACTCCTACTAGGATTATGAAATATGTTAATTGTAACATGAGAATAAGAATAAGAATGTGAACTCTGGCATATTTATGCATATTACTATTATATGGGGCATATGGGTTTATTTTGGGGAAGTGAATGTGGTGACCTAAGACTACAAACACGGTGACCTAAGACCGTGATATCTGAATGTGGTGACCTAAGACCACGATGAATCGAATGTGGTGACCTAAGACCATAAAAATCTGAACGTGGTGACCTAAGACCACGAATGCGGTGACCTAAGACTGCGATATGGAGTGTAGCGAAAGGAGGGTCGGCTTAGTAGTTCCCACAGTGTATAGGTTGGTACGGGGGAGTGTAGCGGATGGCTTAATAGGTTTGGGTTTTGGGAATGCATCATAATTTGTATGCTATGATATGAATGTGTAATAATTGTTATGCCTGATTCGATTATGATTTAGTGCTGTGTACACATTGAGTCTGTTGACTCACCCCGTTGGGGACCATGTTTCAGGTGACGATCAGTGATGGACCGTGTAACACCCCTTACCCGAAACCCTTGCCGGAATCGAGTACATGGCATTACTAGACTTGACTATTAACTCGGGGTGTAAGATTTTAAAGCTGTCCAACTGCATCATGCTGACCAAATCAACCATAACTCAAGTTACAAAACACAAAATTTAGATCTGTAAATTTTCCTTGAAACTAGACTCATATAACTTTTTACCATATTTTTTCCAGAATTTTTCATGTGGTCAATTAGTACAGTTTATTCATCAAATTTACCCTTATTACACTGCTTGACAATTCTGACCTGTCTCTACAAAAATACAGTTATCTCATTGCAAAAATTTCCTATAATGTTCTTGTTTATACCAATGAAAAATAGACTCATTAAGGGTTCTACAAATATAAACCATGCTTCTTAATGATTTTTTACAATTTTTGACAATTTTTCCAAAACAGAACAGTGACTCATGAATTCATTCAGAGCAGGTCTCACTAAAACTTAATTATCTCATAATATATAAATCTTTTGCCTACTCTGTTTCTTTTATGTAAAAATAGACACAATAAGGTTTAATTTCATATCTCATTCACCTTATAATTCAATATACCCTATTTTTGGTGATTTTTCTAACTCACATCACTGCTGCTACTACAAGCTGTTTTGTTGTATTTTATGAAAGACTAGCTTCTAACCGAACCTACCTACATCCCTAATTCAAGGATTCATTTAGTATACAAACATTTCCTTAACAAAAGCGATTAAACTTTGATTAAGAATGCATAAACATTGCC